>JAJGOT010000397.1:600000-807531 GCA_022457155.1 Cladopsammia gracilis | reverse complement strand
TAATTGTTCATCTGAAGTGGAGTCAGAACTGAGTGTTGTTATTTTTATAGCGATTTGAGCCTGAAAACGTTCTTAATAGTAATTCAGTAAATGTAGTAAGAAAGTAACTAAGAACTTTATTGACCCTAACCCTCACCCACAAACTATATGAAAATTGTTATAAAATGCTTAAATCCTCCTAAATACAATATTTATTAGAATACAAATTATCCTACGAATGTACTAGTAATAAAATTCTCAAAAAAATAGATAAATGCTAAAATCCTAAGTTAACTATTCGGTTACTTATATTTAATAGCGGATTTACTGGCTACACAAGTAACAACAATTGCTATGGTTATTCATATAGCCAGATAGGTCCAATTTTCTTATTTTATTCCTAAAAGTCGCTAGACTAGGCGAGTCCCTCTGGTCTTTAACACGATTTACTATTGTTATATACAGCTATTTGAATAAACGTTGTCTGCAGAATTATGCATTGACACATTCCAAGACCGCGGAGAATTGTGGGTCCAGCTCACCTTGCTTAATTCGGTATTGCCTGTCGCCTCGGTCACAACATGGCAGACTTAAAAATATGATTAAAACGAGAAGCTCATAAGCGTCTGTAAAAAGTCATTGAGCTTAGTAACAAAAGCCATAAATCCTTTTTTCCTAAATCCCCTACACTTAATTAAGTTTGCAATTTGATAGACTTAATCGTGACAAATTATTGCTTGAAAAGTGGCGTGTTGTATATAATCGACTTTGAAATTGGTTGTTACCAAAATATTAGAAAGCTTGCTGAGGCCCTGTCGTTCGAAAGCAAAGGATAGATAACCCTTTGGTTGACGGCAGCAAGAGAAACCAAATGACGAAGAGGAAAGCATCAGAATGAAGGAGCAGCATTCCACACATAAATAGACATTCCACGGTACTCAAAAGGGGTTTGCTAATAATGTGTTGATTCTATTTCGCTTGCTAGATATTTTCATTATGGCGACTGAAGAGGATCCGAGTAGGATCAAAATCGATATCAGCCTGAAGTGACTTTTATAGAACATCCTTTTACTTTTTTATAATTTTACAGTTTTTGTAGTTTTATAGTTTTTAAGTGCGTCGAACGTGAAAAAAGACGTGATGTCTAAACAATATTCTAAATGTTCCAACACGTTCTTGGCTTCGGCTCATGAAATTTCACTGCAATAGATATTTTCAACAATACTAGATAGAGGTTATTTGGCGTGAAGTTGTGTTATATGGCTGAATAGTTTTACGAGTCATTTTTTAACCTCTTTTATCTCCTTTTCACGTTTCTCAAGGGAATTTGAATAAACAGTTATTATTCTTATAAATGCCCTGTCGTATTACGTAACTTATCGCTGATTTAATTAGTTATATGAGAGTCATCTCGTAAATCTAAGTTTTTGAAAGTGTTTTTCAAAGCGCGTGGTCAGAAGAGTGTAATAACACGTCATATTTGCACTCGTTTTGATGCGGGGTTTTTTTGCACTCTGGAATGCTCTGCGAATAATAAGCTGGCATGTTGTCCTGTGAAAAGTATTTTAAAATATATGCTGCATGTAAACTGACAATGCCTATGTCAATGCACCATTCTTCAGACAACGTTTATTGATTAGCTGTATAGATGTTATTTTAAAATGAAAAACGGCCTGTAACGTTGCACAAATTCTGTTATCTGGAGTTTAATTGCCTCAGCTTGATTCACTCTGATGAAATTAGGACACAACTTTTTATTCTTAGTTAACAAATTGAATTATTATTTATAGGTAGGGTTAGGGTTAGGATCAAAAAAGAAGGAAGCTATTTTTCTCCTTTCTTCAAACGAATAATTCACTGCAGTTTGCTCCCGATTTCTCAACTCAACGGCAAAAATCGCGTGGACAAAATAGCACTATTTTCTGAGAAACAACTGCGAACTATCCGTACGGATCCGCTCGTTTATCTTGTTGTCAGAGTTGTGTATACTTTGTTATCCAGCGACCGTACACTGAAAGCGGGTATTACTTTTTATACAAAATGTTCACGTTACTTTATATAAAATCCATTTGTCGTCTCTCTGTTCCCTACTATACATGTACAGGCCGGGTTGAAGCTTTGAAGTCCTAAACTATAATTTGTGATTTTCTTGAGGCACAAGGTGCCAGGGGAGAGTGAAAAATATAACAAATGAAAACTCTCACATGTATGAAGAATCGCTCTCAAATTGAAGTGGAACCGAAGAGAAAGTTAGAAATTACCGCTTGAATGAGTCTTCGAAAAATGAAAACAATCTTTGCTGACAGCTCTGTTTGGTAATCACCGAAACTGCGAATCGGTCACGGCGCCCGGTTTGCATGAAATGAGCGGCCGTCACGTTTACTTTGGATTGTTCAAAATGTCTTTAATACTGGCTTTGATTCTGGCCAACCCAGACGTTGTCATAAAATTTTCCAGCTTGATTTATACAAACGTGACAATTATTCATTGTTATCATTTGGGTAATGAAGTATTTCTGGATATCAAAAGGTTCGCAACACATCTCAGCTCACAATTTGAACTCAGATCAAGTATAATTTCCCGCTATTCCATTGTCTAGATCTTGACTTGTGATTGGCTAATTTCAATTTCTCTCAAAATTTGTCTGGGTGGCCTCGGTTTGTGTGGTCGCACTGTAAAAAGTGTGTCTTGTTAATAATTTATGTTTTCCTTTGAATACCCTTTAACCCGTTACGATGCAAATGTGACTTGTTGGTCTTTACGTTTTTTTTCATTAACTCAGGCTGATTGTCTTGTTTGTAAGGGGCGTAAACATCGCAGTCTTAAAGTTTTTTAGAGTCCAAAATATAACTAATTGATTGTTTCTTTTGTGATTAAAAATTGTTTTCAGAAGAATAAACACATCGCCATTATATACTACACATAGATTTGGTAATACAATGACATCTTTCTACGCTTAATGCCATAGCAGTACAAAAGCTTGCCACCCCATTTATTTTCTAATCAACGTTGTCATTGTTCTTTCAAATATCATGTTTTAATAATTTCAAAATCGAATTCGAGCCACCACATGTTTTAAGCCATGCACAGAACAATCCAAGAGGTCGACGGAATTTTGTAAAAAAAAAACTTTGCCTGTTTTAGTTGACAAGGACAAATTGGTGAGTAAGGTTTATATTTCGCTTCTCAATTGCGTAAAATTCGTCCAACGTTTGTTTGACGGATGGCTTCAACTCTGTTCAAAGCCTTTAACCTGACTTGCCTTGTTAAAGATGGTTTAATGATTTATATAGTATTTGTCACAATGTCTCGTTTTCTGGATGTATAGGATATAAAAGTGCGGTTGGGATTTCTTTGGGTTGTTAACCTTTAACTGTTTTGATCCATCAGGATTGTTTGGTCTGTTTAGTTCAGGGTGATTTTTACGTATTAACCCTCGGACGTACAAGGGGGGAGTGGTTGCCACCCCCCCTAACGGTTTTTCTCCGATATGTTCAAGGCCATTGAAGATTAGCACATGTCGTTTTCAGTAGCTGTTCGTTTATCCTTTAGACACATTTTCGTAACGTTTGGCGACAACCGATTGCTATGGTAAGGAGATATGACGTCATAAGTAACATGTGGTCACGCCATTTTTGAATAAAAATGCGTGTTTTTCACCTTTTTTTCAATGAGAAACATAATGCTACCAAAAGCATCAAATGTTTTATTGCATATTATTTTGCAACTCCAGCAAACAATATTTGCAATTTCCACATTTTTCCGATAAATTTGAGTTTTTAGTGAAATCCAAGATGGAGGCCGTCTTGGCGGCCATTTTCGATGACTTTACGGGCCCCCAGCTGCGCCACAACCCATAATATTCACCTTATCTTGTTGAGCACATCGCGGGCTATTTATTAGAAGTAAAATATTTTCGAATTATTTCAACATCGCAAAATCCCAAGGGGGGGCAACAACCTCCCTTTGTACCACGGTGGGGGTATAAGTTTGCGTGCACGTCCGAGCGTTCAGTTTTCTTCATTTGCACCTCCGTATCACTTATTAATGTCTGTTACCAAGGTTACTAGTTGGAAGTGATAAGATATCGTGCCCTATGACGCGCGAACCGCTTGACCATAGCGATTTTATCCCCCTCCCCTGTTAACAAAATTTTCTTCTTACCTCAGTAAATGTATGTTGTCGTGGGGAAATGTCCGTCCTTCAAATGGTCTTTAATTGGTCTTTGTTATGGACACACTCGTATGGACCATTATTTGTAGACAATCCGCTGATAGATGGGGCAGTACCCAGCTCTTACAAGGTTTCCTCCGATTTGCTGAGATAACAATAGAACAAACAATACAACAATGGATCCTAGCCATAGAAGACAAAAGAGCTGCGTGATACCCAGTCCAATGAAATTATAGGTTATTGAGAGCTGCGTGGTATCTGTGATAGCTCCTGGACAGGAAGAAAAAGGAATAACAGACGTCAGCTGATATTCATCAATTCTGGTTTTTCTAGTTCTTAATTTACTTAACCCTATACCTTGTGACAAAGATTGCACTGAAGATTTCTGTTCCTATGGTAATTTATTTAGTATGCCTTCATCCAATTACGAATTTTTTTGCATAGAAATTATTGAAAGCCATTACAAAAAAGATAATCCAAATAAAACGAAAATATTGGAACGACATTTTCAAGACTCCGTTAGCAGATAACCACAAGTATAAAAAGGTAGATATGTGGACGGGGCGTTAGTATCGTTTCAAACCCTCAAATACTTTAAGGCATGGGTCAAGGGCTATAACCAGGAAAAACAGTTTATTCGTGATGAATTTAACATTTTAATAAGCTTTCCCGTAAGTCACGTGACATATCAGGTGGCCATTTTTCTTAAAATGACAAATATTTGACGAATTGGTGAGGGGTTTAATCAAGCCCTGTACGTTTGGAATGATTGTCCATTGTTCTTTAAAATTTTGTGAGGACAAAGGTCATTTTTAAGTCCAAAATTCACCCTTTGATTATCTATAATTGTAATTTGAAAACTCGAGGACAATCATTCCAGTACTGAGTACTGTTCGAGCATTTGGGATCCAAAAAGGCAGGGCATTGAAAACAACGGATCTTACAGACTGGAGATGGTTCAGCGCCGAGCAGCTAGGTGGGCATTGTGCCGGTATCATCCAACAGCAAGTGTCTCAGACATGCTCCAGGAGCTTGGCTGGCGTTCCCTACTACAGAGGCGATGTGATGCACGTTTGGTTCTACTGTACAAAATAAAAAACGGACTTGTCGCCTGCAACCAAGATAAACTCAAGGATCCAGTTAGAAGATCTCGCCACACCCATGACCACACCATCCGCCCCATAACTTTGTAAAACCAGATCACACCAATTCTCCTTTTTTCCAAGAACTATTTTGCAGTGGAACAATATACCGACAGACTTATTTGTGAACTGTAATTGTAGTGCCATCTTCCGTTCCCGCATCTTCAATTTGACTCATTAATTTAGCTACAGTCCCTTTTATTATTTATTTATTTATTTTATTTTTTTTTTTTTCTCATTCGCGATAAAGTTATTCTGCACATATGTATATTGCTTTCCGACCACCTGGCAAATAATCCTCCTTAGAGGGGTTGCTGTATAGGAAGATAGATAGATATGTTAAATCTCCATCGGAAAAGCTAATTTATTGACCTGTACAAAAAATATTTCCCGACATATCGCCAATTTGCTTAATTTTAATTGGTAACGTGACGTGTCACATGACCAAACTTACGCGTTAACGCAGAAGAAAACATCAAGATTTATATTCAGGGAAAATTTGAACGTGGTGTAGGCAATCTAGCCGAAGATAATAAGTGTCAAACATATTTTCGGAACTGACCTTAAACTCAGGTCTTAAACTGTTTGAGGCCAAAATATTCTTATAGTAATAGCGAACCAAGTAGCGACCTCCAGCGGCAGTTTACATGACAGAGCAGTAAGCATACTCAAGGATCTGTATTATTCAATAATCAAGATGGAATTGTGTTAAAGCACCTAGCTGATAAGCATCATGAACATAAGGTATTTCCTGGAAATCTGAAATGAGAGAATCGTGGCTGCAAAATAGTGCAGGGCTTTTTGGACGGTAAGGTTTTTAAAGTGCCCATAACCCTTGTATATATATTTTTTAAAAACGACCATGTGTACATTGAATAGTTCAATGGTTAAATATTTCTTGTTTTGAACGTCGCTTTAGTGAATAATAGAGATTTGAATTTACAGAATGCTAATTAGATGACGTCAACTAAGGGCTTTGCCATTATTTTTACGTCAACGTACAATGCGCAGTTTACAGCTTAAGGATAATGAATTCGATAAATATAAACTGTTGATAGTCGACTGAAAAGAGATAAAAACATTTCTCGGAGGTGAACGCAAGTAGGTGTACAATAAATGTATATTTTGCTGACGTCATCTACTCTGTAAATTCATATCTCTATGTAACTCACTAACGCGACGTTCAAAACAAGAAATATTTCCCCATTCAACTATTCAATGTACGCAGAGTTGATTCTGAAAATATGTATTGAAGGATTATGGGCAGTTTACCCTTACCCTCGAGGTGTACAAATCTAACTATTTTATAAAATAACCATAAGCCTTATTGGTAAATATTTTCACAAAACGCATAATATTGAAATTGACTAACTAATATGTTTTTTTTCTTCTTGAATTTGCCCTGCATGTAATTGGCTAAACACTGTTGTGGATCCACTGCCATTGACGTTCATTCGTTTGCTGTAAATCTGTTATGTATTGTTGTTTTTTTAATTGCTTTACCTGGCAAAGCTAATAAAATAAACTCGCAGATTTTCCAAAGTTAAAAGTTGAAAACTTAAACGCCATATTTGTAAATTCACGAGCATTATTTGTCAGTTACCTACGGACCGCTTCGAGCAGTTTCCTCATAGTAGAAAAATTATCCAAAATATTAGTGGCATAACACTTTTTGTGCAAAGTTTCATGTCCAATAGGAAAAAAGTCCGAACCCTAACGCCCAGTTAACGTAAGCAAAAATTTTGCATGTCCATAGTATGAACTTTAATTCAAAATTCTGGAAGAATCTGAGGAATCTCGCGAGTCGCTACTGTATCTCAGGGTTGGTTTATTGTAGGAAACTTAGACTTTATTGCTATCACGTTAACGTGTGTTATGGCACAACTCACGTAGCCTAACCTTCAGTTATGTAATGGACCTTACCAATAAATGGCAGCCAAATTATTCTTCTATGTGCATGCTATTCGGCCCTCTAACTTTGTTAGCATGTGCCAACACTAAAACAATTTGCAGCAAAATGAGAAATAACAAATAAATCGGCCGCCATTTAGGAATTAGGTCTGCACTGTATGTAGTTCTGCCTTTATTGTTGTGGAAGAAATCTGATCGAATTGGAAATCACAAATCGTCAGTATTATTAGTTCTCGAATTTTCTATTTTATCACGAAACTTACCTTATTAAGGCTTTTTTAAAACGAACCTTTTTTGGAGTGGAGAGATCCCTTATTGATCACCCGACATCCATTCTTTCTGGGTATGTTATGTCATAATTCTTTCCATAGCTTCCATCTAAAACGATCCATAATTTCAAATGTTGAACACTTAAAAGCACTATCAAAAAAGTTTCCGAAGTATGATAAACTACATTCGCACCAAAGTGCTATTCAACTAGATGTGTCAGTGATATGCCCTTCCGGGAAAATGCGAGAATGCAGTCTTCGGAAATGGCTAGAAATATAACTAAACAGCCCAGGGTGGTGAGAAATCATCAATTTATAACAGCGTCAATCACCTATGTTTAATGAATCAAGTTCTCGAGGCATCACACTGCAGTGTCAATGAAACTGATCAACATACTACAAAATTACATATAAATGGCAACAGCCACCCTAGGCACTAGACGTTGTTTTTCTGTCAACTGTACGGTAATGTATCTGGCGAGGAAAACATCGAGCTAAGACGGAGTTTAGTTAATCACTCGGTTTTAATGAAGTCTCAAATTGAATGAGCAAGTTTGAAGTCAAAAGAAACTGGAAAACGGACGAGTTTACTAGTAGAGACAGGCCTTATCGATCGTCGATGATGATCAATAACACCTGATCCGACCAGGAAACTCGTTCGTTTCGTTGATGAACGAACGTTCACTGTGGTGAGAACGTACTGAAAACAACGGAAAAAATAGCATAATTGCTACCTAGTTGAGGTTGCAATTAAACAGGTTAAACTGACATTTTGCTACCTAGCGTATATTTGGCTATAGTATCAGAGGGTTTATAACCGTGTGATGTGTTTTAAAAACGGCAACTGATAACCAGTCATAAAATGGTGAATATGTAATTGCTCTTAAGTTTATATATTTCAACTGCAGATAAGTGAGAACTCTAATGTGTGGCTTCATAGCCGTGTGGTAGAGCATTTAAGCCTGAATCGTAAAGGCCTGTGTCTTTTTCCGTCGTTTTGGAAGCGATTTGAATCAAAGCGAAAACCATTGACCTTGTAAGTTTCAATAATTATTATTAAGGCCCAGTTCAAACGTCGAACTTCACATGTGCCGAACCTAATGCAAATTAGCAAGAACAATAGAATTTGCTCATTTGCATTAGGTTCGCCACATGTGAAGTTCGACGTTTGAACTGGGCCTAACTTCGTAAATGCGACACGCCTATTACGTCTCAAGTTACCATTATTATTAACTCAAGTTCCCATTACCATTAACTATCCTCAGGGGAGAATCTCTACGAAGTGGCAGACAAGATAATATTTAAAACTTGCAAGGTCGTCCGTCTTCGTTCCGATTCAAATCGCTTCCGAAACGACTAAGACACAGGCTACCAGACAAATAACATTTTTATTAGATGATTATGTTCTAGAAAATACAACGTTTGGGTTCCCTGTGGTATGGGATTACAACATGATGATGGAACACCAGCTGAAGAGTAAAATGACTGAACTGGGATCAAACGATTTTCTTTCTGTGTTTATCTGTTAATAGCAGTTTCTTTTCAAAAGGTTGAAACAAAGTATAGATCGCTAAAATACACCTCAATTATATCATCAATTGCATGCATGTAAGCTGTTATCAAAAGTCAACTAAACATTTAACTTCCACTCCTATCTTACAGGATTAAATTTCGTTGCCCAGATTCGCAAAAACTATCCACGGAAAGAAAATGAAAGATAACGCGCCAACTTTTATTAGAGATACACATGCACCAAAGTGCACCCGAGGTAAAAACAAGTTGCCTGTTGTCGGGTTGTAAAAAAGGGTCGCACTGACGCAGTACGATAATTTCTTTAGAAGTTTCATATCTCCGCTTGTTAAATACAATAACGGTTACTTTCATTTCTACTTTGACTCGCAGAATATTGCGAAAAATTTACCCGCGAAATTTTGCCAACAAATTTAGACGAATTCTAATCGCCGCGGAAGGTGTTGTCCTTATTTACCGGTACACAACAACAAAAACAAAAAGACTAAAACTTTGCACTACACGGACACAATCCTCTGATCTCAAATACAAAAAGGAAACAATGAAAAACCCTTGCTTAGCGATAGAAATGCCGTTTTCAGCTGCGCTATTGTCTTTAGAAAGTTCTCCAAATATATTACTACTAACTTGGTTATATAACTTAATACATACCTTGAATGTTGACATCGATGCTTTTGCTCCAGTTCCCGGAAAACGACATAGACAAAGTTCCTCAAAGATCGAGACTGCCATAATTTGAAGCTCACCACGTCCTCCCAACAATCACACCTCACATATGATCACACAATATCTTAAATACAAGAGAAAACGAAGTGAGTTTACTTGTTAAGTGATACGCCAAGACAACACTCGTGAAAGTAGAAGGAATATGACAGCAACTCGCTTAGTAGAACAATTAGAATAGCGTTGTACTGTTTTTCGTATTATTTTAGCGCCTTTAAAGGAAACTATGCGAGAGTACAGCTAAAGCAGTTTGAGATTTTCTGTTCTTTAAGCGGAATATTTTAGCGGCACAAAATTTTAGAGAAAGGATTCTTCTCCCACGAAAATATTAGCTGTTTTCTCTTTTCCGATGTTCCCAGCTGACATTATTTCGTACCCAAAACGCCGGACATTTTATTCCCCTCCGAAACCAAATTCTTTTGTTGGGTACAAAGGCCGTTTTCAGCTGAGCAATTGTCTTGAAAAAGGACTCCAAATATACTAGTACTAACTTGGTAATATAAATTAAAATGCATACCCTGAGCGTAGATAACGATGTTTTTGCTCCAGTTCCCGGCAAATGACAAGACATAGTTTTTCAATGATTGAGCTACCTTTGCAAGTTCAACAAGTTCTCTTCCAGCAAACATACCTCACAGGTGATCAAACATGTGAGTGCAAGTATATATATCTATATATATAGTTAGAAGTGACAAAACACATGAAAGAAGGTGTGTGAAAGTATGCACGCATAATGCATTATACACCAGTTACATAATACTCGCCGGTAGACTCGTAGTCGCAATCAACAGCTTTTGTTAATTGTATGTTTGACATGCCAGATAGAGCAGTTTTCAATTGAGTGTCGAAAGTAATTACACAATTGCTTTGGTTTTGCATTGCTACGCTTTGTGATTGGCTAAAATATCTCGCGCCACTTTCTCGACCAATCAGAAGTAAAACCAAAACCAATCGTGACTTGCTCGCACGCGTTTTCCCGCGCTTGGCGCTGCCGACATGTAATTGCTTCGAGCTCTGATTGGTTCATTGGATTGTTTACGACTGCTGTGATTGGTCAGAGTAATTACTTTGGTTTTGGTTTCACGACACTCAATTGAAAACTGCTCTAATACAACAATGATCCCTTAATTCTTTATTGGGATATATTGCGTCTATTTCATGCACCTGTGATGACTTCATTCTCAACAAATGCCGTGAAAATTTTCCCAGGGAGACCAAATGAGAGATAAAGACACCCTTGTAATTTATCCTCTTTTTTTTGAGAGAAAGGTTTCCTAAAACAAGATTTTGAAATTTTGTGTGGTAAACACAGTAATATGGTAAAAGAGTTGTGCTTTAATTTTTCTTGGCGTTCCGATGTACTGGATATCTCAGAAAGTGTTTTCTTTGTATGTTTAACATACAGAATAAAAGAAGTAAGATAATGAAAGCGTTTAGGAATTCAAGGCGGTAAACTTCTATGACAGTAAACATGTTTTGCTCATTATTTCACAGACCGATCGCAAAACAACGGCTTTTGTTCACTTGATATGTCATATTGTGTGTTATATGTTTGCTTGACACCCGGAATAAATGGTCGGAAAAGTAATTAGATATGGATGTGTGTCATTGCCCCTATTTCATGCACCTGTGATGACTTCATTCTTAACAAATGCCGCGACAATTTTTCCCAGGGAGACCACATAGGAGATTACGAACACTCTTGTGATTCATTCACTTTTATTTGAGAGAAAGGTTTCTAAAAAGAAAATATTTTGAAATTTTGGGTGGTAAATTCAGTAATATCGTAAACGTGTTTTGCTTTAATTTGGGCCCTCCGATATACTGTATATCTCAGAATGCGTTTTGTCTGTAAGCTTGACAGACATGCAGAATTAAATAATTAAGATAAAGAAAGCGTTTTGGAATTCAAGGCGGTAAACTCCTATGGCAGTAAACATGTTTTGCTCATTATTTCACAGACCGATTGCAAAACAACGGCTTTTGTTCACTAGATATGTCACATATTATGTGTGTTGTTTGCTTGACACTCGGAATAAAAGGTCGGGAAAGTAATTAGATATGGGTGTGTCTCATTGCGTCTATTTCATGCACCTGTGATGACTTCATATTTAACAAATGCCGCGACAATTTTCCTAGGGAGACCAAATAGGAGATAACGACAACGTAACGATTTATTCTTTTTTATTTGAGAGAAAGTTTTCCTAAGATTTTGAAGTTTGTGTGGTAAACTCAGTAATATCGTAAACATGTTTTGCTTTTTTTTTCGCGCATCGATTGCAAACTGGACAAACATTTTATATAACGAGAATATGTTTTGTTTGTATGCTTGACATGTGGAATAAAATAATTAACATTCTGAAAGCGTTTTGGAATTCAATGCGCTAAATCCCAATCGTAGTAAACATGTTGTGCTCATTATTTGACAGACCGATTGCAAAACAACGCCTTTCGTTTAATGGATATGTCAGAATGTGTGTGATATTGTTTGCTAAGAAAGATATTCTGAAGTTGAATGTGGTAAAATCATGTCGAGAGGCGCGTTTTGATGTGTATCTACCTTGAAATAATTAAATTTGGTCCTATCTAAGTATGTGTTGCACGATGGTCGTTTGGTTTAGCGCGGGGAATGACAGTCGGAAGGCGCAAGTTCAAGTCTCGCTCAGGACATCCTTTTTTTCCTTTTTTTTTTTCTTTCTTCTTCGCACTGGACATTATGAAAGTGAAGTTCTGTTTTTTCTTTTTTCGTCCGTCAAAAATCCTTACGTTTAATTTTAAACAAATATTGAACCGTGTCAGTGTGAAAATAAGCTTGCCGCAATATTCGTTAGCATTTCTTTATATTCACGGGTTGGTATTATTATTATTATTATTATTATTATTATTATTATTATTATTATTATTATTATTATGCCGTGCAAAACCTCTATTTTCCTCAAATATGGACAAAAGCTAGGCTAACAAATAATCAACGAAAACATGTCGGCGAATTTCTTATTTCCGAAAACTTTTTTCGTCAAGAGCGATTCCCGTGCGATCACCCCAATTTTTTTTCTCCCTTTTTCGAAAATATTCTGTAACTTTTCACTGCAATTGAATATGGGAAATCGTCGACACGTTTTTTTAGCGCTTCGTGTCCGGAAACCCGAGAACAAATCAAATTAGCAAAATACAATAATCACTTTGAGTTATAGCGTTTTAAAGCTGATTCGGACGTTCGAATTTAGACGTCGTAAAAAATTCGATAATTCACTTTATTAACAAATGGTTTCCATATTTAGATAGCCAGCTCTATATGCTTTAATTTGATATCTGGGTTTAGGCATATTAAGCGTAACCGCTAGAGTTGTTATACTGGAGACACCCCCGAAAGTACACGGTTGGTACTTGGTTAGTACATGGTTGGTACTCGGTTGGTACTCGGCTGGTACACGGTAACCTTAAGACTTTAAAAACCTCCTCTCGGTTGGCTAGGCAACTGTTTTAACTGAGATCAGCGGGAGAATAATTTAATTTTCAGATAAATTTCAGGCATCACTATTAAAGTAAGCAAACTTTCTTTTTCGCATTATTTGAAAGATTCGACAAGCTAAGCCAGTCTAAACAGTCATCATAAACGAACATTTGAACCGCGGCGAAGCCGTTAAGACTTACTTCCTCTCAGTTTGCTGGGAAAATATTTCAACTGAGATCAGCGGGAGAGATCATCAGGCATCCCGGCTCACCACAGGCGGCCCAGGCTCATGATTAGAGTACTCTGAAACGTGACTCGCGCTTAGCGGCTTTATGGCGGTTTTGTGTTACAACAGTTTGAATTTATAAAGGTTTGTATGGGAAAAAACGGTTAAGAAATTATTCTTGAATATATGTTAATTTTGACAATAAAATCGACTTACTTCAATGCCTTGTTGTTTTTTTCTGTTGTCCTATGGCTTTTCAAGCCGATCCGAAGCCATTTGGGTGAGTTATGACTTTTTTGGTTTTCCACCGCTAAGAAGAAGGAAAGGCTGCACACTCCATTTCCGACTGCCCGCCGATCGAGGCGAATAAATCCTCTGAAAATAACCCTCTCGACTCAATTCCTCCGCGGAATCAAAGAAGAGGCTTAAGCGCTTTTTCTCAGCGAGATTCCAACTCAAATCCTTCCTCGCAACGCACGTTACGAAGTGCTGAATCCCACTCAACGAACCTTCTCCATCTTCGAATCATCCTGCCTGGAGACGCCATGGACACATCGGAAGCCCGCATTGCATGCCGCGCCAATAAAATAACCCTAGATTACTGTTTTAGAGCCTGCCGTATCTTGTAAAAGAAATTCTTTAGCATTTGCAATTATACGGCAGGCAAGCTCTAAAACACTAATCTAGACGGCGAAAAGGGCTTTCCTCGGAGATCGATAAAAATATCTCACATTTGTAATCACGTCAAGTCGTTGTTTTGATTGGTTTTTAATATCGAAACAATGCTTCCTTCAGTGGGCTGGACAAAAGTCTCCCCAGGGGACGCTGGAGCAAAGAAGATTTCGTGTTGATAATTGTGCGCTCCCCTCCCCCAGTTAGGGTTATTTTATTGGCGCGGCTTGCAATGCGGGCTTCCGATGTGTCCATGGCGTCTCCAGGCAGGATGATTCGAAGATGGAGAAGGTTCGTTGAGTGGGATTCAGCACTTCGTAACGTGCGTTGCGAGGAAGGATTTGAGTTGGAATCTCGCTGAGAAAAAGCGCTTAAGCCTCTTCTTTGATTCTGCGGAGGAATTGAGTCGAGAGGGTTATTTTCAGAGGATTTATTCGCCTCGATCGGCGGGCAGTCGGAAATGGAGTGTGCAGCCTTTCCTTCTTCTTAGCGGTGGAAAACCAAAAAAGTCATAACTCACCCAAATGGCTTCGGATCGGCTTGAAAAGCCATAGGACAACAGAAAAAAACAACAAGGCATTGAAGTAAGTCGATTTTATTGTCAAAATTAACATATATTCAAGAATAATTTCCAAACCGTTTTTTTCCCATACAAACCTTTATAAATTCAAACTGTTGTAACACAACACCGCCATAAAGCCGCTAAGCGCGAGTCACGTTTCAGAGTAATCTAATCATGAGCCTGGGCCGCCTGTGGGCTCACAGGCTACAAAACAAAGAAAAATAAGCCGATGATCAGCCTGCATGGCAGGCGTTCGAGGGGGAAGCGGGAGAATTCAGGCGCGCGAGGACGCGTGTTTTCTTATAGACTGCTAGCAGTCCCTCTCTGGATAGTCGAGCGGGAGAGCAAATATACGATCGGCAATTAGAGCGGCGAGCGAACCGAGGGGGCTCTGGGGCCTACCGCCTCTCCCCCAGGTTCCCCTCGGTTCGTTCGCTCGCTCCAGTCTCGCCGAGCTTGTTTTCGTGATTAGCTCGCCCGCTTGATTGACTGAAAAGGGACAGCTAGCACACAGGGAGCCCAAACGCTTTATCAGCTTTAACATAATCATTTAATAAAATATTGTTATTTACCTGTTTTCCTGTGTCTTTTTGAGTCGTTTTGGAAGGGATTTGAATCAGAGCGAAGACGGTTGACCTTGCATGCAAGTTTCAAATATTATCTTGTCTGCCGCTTCGTAAATATGACGCGCCTATTACGTCTTAAGTTTCCATTATTATTATTAACTCAAGTTCTCATTATTATTAACTATTAACTCTCCAGAAAGAGAGAAAGAGAGCAAGGGATGAAACTAAAATGAGGGCAGTTTTATTTTGAAGAATAATTCTCTTGTTACTGATCAATTTCGGCTAGAACTTCACACCTCGATTAATTAAAGGGTGAATAATCATGTTAGGAATGATTTGTTTGTTGGGACGCCCGTTTTCCTGCTTAGTTTTGGGTTGTTTTTAGATGCGGCTTTTCGTCCGATCTGTGACTTCACTTGACTTGACCGGAGGTGATTTATACTTGTGAGCATGTCCTTCATCAAAGTGGTTTTATTGTTCTCGTGACAGACGCTTTTGTTTTCATTTGACAGCCGCATATGTCGGAAATATAGAACAGAACATTCCACGCGGAAAACACGGTCTTGACGCCAGATGAATCTACCGCTCGTGTATCAGTTTATTCACTGATTTATTTTCTATAATCGCGGCCGGGACCAAAAGCTGAGCGATCCCTTGGCTAAAATATGTTCTGGTTGTCCACATGAATTTGTGTTCTTAACTGGCAAAGAACCGAGCAAAACAAAATGGAAATAATATTTGACTCACCAGTAAACAACATAAAAATTGCCCGGCACTGGAACCTTGATTTGAGCGGAAATCGCTTGTCCTAAAAATTGTAGTCAAAGGCTGCCGGCCGTTGGCTCGTGTTTCCTCGCGCATATCCACGCGCGAGACTGGTCACCTCAACTGTAGTCACAGATTGTACGAACGCTCTCAGGAAGTTTCACCCCTTGTTCTCTTTTCTCTTCTCGCGGCCGTTAAATTGAAACCCGAGATGCTCCCCCGAGGAGAGTTCATAGTTAATAATAATGGGAGCTCGAGTTAATAATAATAGCAACTTGAGACGTAATAGGCGCGTCGTCGGCAGACAAGATAATATTTGAAACGTGCAAGGTCAACCGTCTTCGCTCTGATTCAAATCCTTTCCAAAACGACTCAAAAAAAACACAGGAAAACAGGTAAATAACAATATTTTATTAAATGATTATGTTAAAGCCGATAAAGCGTTTGGGCTCCCTGTGGCTAGCAGTCTAGTTTTCTTAGGAGTGATTTGGTCAATAAAGTTTTTGGGCTTTCACGTTTCCGGACATCATGACATATTTTTGAAAATTGACAGATTTATCCTACAGACCAATCAAGGAAGATGATAAATATCCAGCAAAATCATCAAAAGATGAATTTTAAGATTAGAAATGTGCAAGATCAAAACGAGCTACGCTGAAGTTAAGCACCCTGAACTGCCCTGTCACGGCTTTGTAATTTCAAGGTCTTTCAAATAAAGCTGTGTTCACATTAAAGCCGAAACGTGTTTATTCTTGCATTGTTCACATGAGATGTCGGTTTCAAACACGTTTCATGCATGATTGAATCATTTATGCTGTTTTGTGATACTCGCTACGCTTAAAACCATTCTCATTCAGTTTTGCGGCAATGTTCTCCCATATGTTTTGTTTTCTTCCCATTGCCGCTAATTGTCATTGTATTTCCTCGTCTGCCCATACTTCGACTAGACATTTGGCTTCATAAAAGCTCCAATTTTGGTTCTTTTGCACACTCGTGTCTTCTCCGCATCCATCCGCCATTTTGGATGTGTTCAGTCTGATCATGATTTGAAACTACCTCGTGAGGTAGTTTCAATCATGATCAGACTAATCATGTTTCAATCATGATTCGCGCAATGCACTGCCTGATGTGAACACTTTTTATGATGAAACATGTTTCATTCGTGATCAGACTAATCATGTTTCGGCCTAGTGTAAAAGATTTCCGGTAAAAGCTTTTAGCGCCAGTCTTCTAGATTTTGTTTTGACTAGATGCCCTTTTTTGGAGTCTATCTTTTGGTAGAGGGTCGAGGGTACCGTGTCGAGGGTCGAGGGTCCATGTCAAAAGGTGGATAGCGCTATCCACCGGATAAATCACTGACCAGTGGATAAGCATTAACAAAATCCATTGTGTTATCCGATGGATAGTGATTTATCCGGGGGATAGCGCTATCCACCTTTTGAACAACACTTAGAGCGGAAATCACATCTTTATATAAAGATGAACCGCAAAAGATGAACTCCGGTTTAGCTTTGTTTCGTTTACGTTTGTCAAATAACTCAGTTGATCGGCAAAAAAAAACACGAGGCAGATCAACTGTTTTCTTACGAGCTCACTTTTATTTTTACTTTGGTCAATCAAGTGAATGATCTGGTTGGATCTAGAGTGAATCAAGTTATAGATCTGGTTGTTTCGGCTCTCACGTTTCCGGACATCATCACATTAGCCATATTTTAGAAAATAATGACAGATCAATCTCATAGACCAATCCAATATCCAGCAAAATTATTAAAATATATTTTTTTTAGATATATGTAGAAATGTGCAAAACCTGAACCGCCCAACGGCTATATAATTTCAAGCCAATTTCCGGTAAAAGCTTTTAGCGCCAGTTTATGCGTAAGAATCTTGATTTAATGGCCCTTTTGTAACCGGTGCGATTTCCGAAAGCAATGTCCAAAAAATATTGCCTTTCAAATTCTTATAAACTTAACAACACAATTTTTTTTTATGTCAGGGTCGTTTGTTTGGTTTATCCCCCCTGATCTGTCCACGTAAAACACATTAATTTTCAGATGAAATCCAGGCATCGCAGCAAACTTTCTTTTCCGCATAATTTGGAAGACTCGACAAGTCAGTCTAAACAATCATAGACAAATGTTTGAACCGACGAACATATTAAGACTTGCCTTCTCTCTGTTTGCTGGAAAATTTTTAACTGAGATCAGCGAGAGAGGTCATCAGGCATCCCGGCTCACAGGCTACAAAACAGAGAAAAATAAGCCGATTTAATACCCTGGTGAAATACTGAACTTAAACCGAGTTAGAACATTTTATGCCACTAATTTACCGTGTGCTCAAAAGAATACTTAATTAAACTTGAAGCGGAAATCTTTTTTTTTTTCTCGAAACAGTGCAATCGAGTGAGATCAAGTAAATTTTCCACATACGTCCATTTTATCACTACTCTTGGTTCCTTGTCGCTTTTCTTTATATCAGTTTATATGAACAGCATCAGGTCCATCAGAAAAGAACACCGGTTTTGTTTTTGTTTCGGTTACGGTTGATCGGCAAAAAAAAAACACGAGACAATTTGACCATTTGAATGATTTGGTTGTTTGGAATTTCACGTTTCCGGTCATCATGACCTATTTTAGAAAATTGACAGACCTTTCCCTGCTATCCCATTGACCAATCTAGGAAGATGAAAAATATCCAGCAAAATTATCAAAGATTAGAAATGTGTAAAACCAAAACGAGCTACGCTGAAGTTAAGCGTCCTGAACGGCCCAAGGTCTTTCAAGAAAGAGTCAATTTCCGCTAAAATTGCTTTCAACGCCAGTTTGTGTTTAAAAAGTTTAATTCAGTGTCTTCTAGATTTTGTTTTGATTTGATGACCCTCTTTGTAACCGGTGCGATTTCCGAGAGCAATGTCCAAAAAACATTGCCTTCCATATTTTTTTCATATGAATTCCAGGCATCATTTAAGCAAACTTTCTTTTCCTCATAATTTGGAAGACTCGACAAATCAGTCTAAAACTGGAAGTATTAAAATATCTCATCTCGGCTGTCAGGCTACAAACCAGAGAAAAATAAGCCGAGACAAACAATTACCGCGTGCTTTTATGAATACTTATAAACTAGAAGCGGATGAGCTGGTACGTACCAAGCGTTTCTGTTCTGTGGTTGTTTCGGCCGTCATGTGTCGACACGTTTGATGAATCAGATGTATGCCGGCTTTACATATTTTACCCTGGTTTTATTTCAGAAATTTCAAAGCAGTCAATTTCCGGTAAAAGCTCCAATACAATGAACTGTTTGTGTGGACAAATTAGAAGCAACGTCCCGGTAAATTCATCATGGTATTATACTAGTCATTTATTTAATACTGTACGTGATCAAATTCTAGATTTAAAATTTCGTATTGCAGATCAATCTTCCGTCGTTGTAAAGAATCGACGCGCAATATCATTTAATTCCCGTTCTTTATATCTTATATCCACGTGTCTGCGTGTATCCACTGCTGAGGCAAATACATACGCCTTCAGCAGTGGATACACGCTTCTTTAGTCTGTTTCGTGGCCCTGTATCAGCTGAATTCTAATACAACTGGGTATATTATATTGTTGCTAGAAAAAAAAAAACACGACAAAAAACGGCGTAACTTCATTACTCGATACTAGGCGGAAAATAAGAGAAGATCCCTACCATTTTTCAGCAAGATGCCGTTCGATGTGCAATGTGAATCATCCGTCATGTGCTAATCCAAGCTCTTTAGCTTCACAATATATTTGATACGCGAATCCCAATTGAAATACTGAGGTTAACCCTAACCCCTCTGGAGAGAAAAAATGTCTCCAATAAAACGAGAAGGTTAAAGAAAGGCGTCTTACCAGAACACGCACGCCTATTTTGCTTGGGACCATTTGCACTGTCTGCACAAACTCTCTCTCCTCCGCAGAGGCTCCCCGCGCAGCCCTGCGCGAGTTCCCCTTACCTCTTCCCAGCCTCCGCGCGTTTTTTGCCAAGCGTGGAGCGTGACTGCGGAGGAGGGAGGAGAGAGGTCGGAGAGAGGTCGGAGAGAGGTGGGACTGAGATTGTGTCAACTTCTAAAATGGCGGACAAGGAATTGTGATTTGTAATTGTGATTTGTAATTGTTTTACACGCGGGTTTTTAGATGTCTGATTGCCACAAAATGTCTTCCGATGTGAAACTAACAACTTCAGATGATTCTTCCTCTGTTCAGGAAAAGGTAATTAGTTACAAATTAATTTTATTTGGCTAAACTTTTGCACTAATTATTAGAGCGACTTTATTTAAGCTTAAGCTTAAGCTTAACTTAACTTAACTATCAAACCAACTATATATCAAACGAGCTGTCTCGATTGCCTGGTTGCTCCGGCCTGTCACTGAGGAACAAACTGAGCCACCAAATATACAGAGCATGTAATTAATTTCACTGGCCTGCCAAGATTTTCTTTTGCTACCTGCAGGCCAGTATTACAAATTCTATAATAACTAACCAATAAAGATTTTTGTTGTTGTTTGTTGTTGTTGTTGTTGTTGTTAAGAGCCATACAATTTCGCGGTCTTTGGGGCCGAAAATTAATTTTTTTTAACTAGCAGGTATAAAAAGTTTGCTGCATATCCTAAGGGCAGTCTATTGTTTGGGTGATTTTTATCTTTACAATGGAGCGTATTTGTTGTTGTTGTTGTTATTTATAATTAACGTATGGGTTCATATGGAAATCTTGCCCCTCTGTACCAAACTATCTTAATATCGTAGATCTACTGCAGCACCAAAAATTCAGCCTTCCTTATCCCTTGTTTAACAATTGGGCTCTAAAACCTTTAATTGCTAACTGATATTAGTAGGGTCAGGGGATTATGCCTAATCACAATAACCCTTACAGTCAAACCGGATGTTCTTTTGCGGGCAACTTTGCAAACTTCCACCGCAACATTGGTATTTTGATTGACAGTTTGCTTCGAGCAAGTTGGAAGTTGCACGAGCAAGTTGCAACTTTCGCAAGCAAGTTCCTATTTCAAACTTGCTGTTAGTTGCCGGAATTGAAAGTACTTGGTTTGGTTACCTTGCAGTATTCCACAAACTCTACAATGTCAGGAGTAGAAACTGTTCGTTTGTAAAAATCTGTTTACAATGTTGCCACAGTTTGCCTTGATATTCCAACAGTTAATGCGTGCGATTTGTTCTTGTTTTACACCAGACGACCATTACTAGTATTCTCTCTCTTTTCTCAACCTAGGTGGTATTGCGATGTATGTGAGCCATAACCGAAGAAGGACGTGTTTTCACAAAATTTGCAATTTGCAACTGACAACCAGTTTGAAATAGAAACTTGCTTGCGTAACTTCCAACTTGCTCGAAGCAAACTGTCAATCAAAATACCAATGTTGCGCCAGAGGTTTGCAAAGTTGCCCACAAAAGAACATTCGGTTTGACCGTAACACCTGATTTATTGTAAGGCCTGTCACCCTAAGCCTGTCACCCTAATCTATTTAAACCTGGATGCATCATTTTCGGTGATCTGCCTAGTTGCATTCTGTGGCATGTTTAGCAAATCTCACCTCTTACCTAAGGTAACCAATTTACACTGTACTTGTTCTAAGCATTTAATTAAGGCTGATTTCAAGATATTTCACCAGGGTATGCTCATCACAAAAAAATTATTTGATGGAGCAAAACTATTTAATTTCACTAAAACAGAAGTGGAAATCCCCCTTCCATACATCCCAGGCTCCATGTGTTTTGTCAAACTATGGCCATTAAAAAATGCCTTTCAGTTTATGGCTTTGGTCTGACTCTCAACTTGGACTTTGCAAGCATTTAACTGGGTAAACGACTCCCAGGTAGTTCACGTCGTCACAAATAGTTCATTTGTCTCCAAATCGCGGTTACATCTCTCGTCATTGAGATTAGACCCAAATTTTTCACACGCCATTCTTTCCATACTGTATATAGAAGGGGTGCTTCCTTTGCCTAACAGTCTGCAGCCCTATAGAATTGATTCAAGCTCTTGGCAACTGGCACTCCAGCACTATTTTAATCTATCTAACAATGCCATTAACCATATGATTACATTTTGCTAACATGCTCTGCAAAGCTATTCTCACAACATAATCAACTTCCTCACTAACCCTTAAAGGTAGAATGAACCAGAAATTGGACATTTTTTCTCTTATTTCAATATTGACAGTACATTTATCTGTTTAATGGGTACAAAAGAAAACATATTCTGAAGTTTGAAACTAATTGGACTTGGCATCACAGAGATATTGGAAGTTGAAAAATCCGACTTTTTTGGCCTTCATAATCGTAGAGCGATCAGGAAAATTGTTGGAAAGTGATGTTGCAATATTGATCACTTCAAAACAGTCAAGGTTTGAAGTTGAAAACAATAGGTTTAATGAGCAAAAACAATGCCTGCACGCATGTTTTAAATTTTGGTATATTTCCTTGCCGTTCTTGCAAAACAACAATGTCAAATGATCAAGTGATAAGTTTTTGTGGAGAACGTGAACACACGACAGTTTATTGTCTTTTCTATATTTGAAAATTAAAGCCATCACTATGAATTCAACATTTTACCTTCACAAAAGTTATCGCACAAGCGGAGATGATTGACAGACATGGAAAGTTAACCTGCACTAAACTATACCTGCCAAGTCTCGCGCCTTAGGTGTGAGTCTCACGCCTGTGAGTCCAAAACTCCGATCTTTTACACTTTTCTGTAGGTTTTTATCATTCTGAACATTACAATTACAGTTGGATGTTATTATACGGAGGTCGCTGAGGTCCATGGAAACTTCCAAATTCTTCGGAACCTCTTCGGACAACTTCGGGTATCTTCGGAATAGGTCGGGTTCTCTTCAGATTTGCTCGGGTCGCCTTTGGAAATTCTGGCACTACCACAAAAAAATTCTCACGCCTATCACTCGAAAAAAGTTGGCAGGTATACTAAACTACATGTACCTTGCGAGGTTTGAAAAAAACAAACTTTAACAACATATATTATATAATAATCAACAAATGAGAAGTTTCTCAAAGCAACATTTCATCGCTCAAAGTGCTTTGATTCCTACCATAACACAGGTTCAAGCTCCTTGGCCATTTTCAATGCGAAAACAGTGAAAACCTTGGGACACTGGGAATTAGCTTGGCTCACCAATAGTGACATCACAATCCTAACCAAATATTCCTACCACTTGAAGCATGGGGTCTGAGGCACACAATCCACAGACCTGTAATGTTCACTAATATCATTTATCATCCTTCTCTTCCCCTGCCGATCCAAATAAGCCACAAAATCCTGGCAATATCAATCAATGAAAAGAAATAAACATTAACAATCAATACAAATTCATTGATTGATAATTATTGGAAATCAATAAAAGTCTAAGTCTTGGAGTTGAGTTCAGTATTAATTTTCATTGATTATCATTGATTTCTAATATTGTACTATTGATTTTAATTGGTTGATGTTGATTTACATTGAAATCTGAATCCATTTCATGACTATTATTTGTACACATCAAACTTTGTTAAACCTTACCTCTGTATTCCTTTTAATGGTATTCCTCTATTTTCTGTAGATATTAATGGAGCCTTATAGTTATATTTTACAAGTCCCAGGAAAACAAGTCAGGGAGAAGCTTATTCAAGTAAGAAAATGATGCATATTCTATTTTCTGTATGGAAATGTATTTCACTGACATAATTATATACAAACAATATAAATACTATTATTATAATAATAATATATAATATACTATTATTATAATCTCTGTTTCATAATTTTTAGTGCAAAGTCTTTTGTTTTAAATTTTCAGGGCTCTTATTGATGAGGACACCCTGGTAAAATAACATTATTATATTATTATTATTAATTATTGTTATTATTATTATTATTATTATTATTATTATTATGCAGTAAAACTATCTGTATGCACAGTGTTATAAAGCAACACAGGGCGCAAAGCGTAACCTGTGTGCAAGAGCGAAACTTAAAAAAAAAAAAATAAAAAATAAATAAATAAATAAATAAATAAGTTACTGAAATCTTATATGTACAAATCTAAAAACTATAATCTAAGCATATAAATGTCTCTAATATCTCTCATTCTACGTGTAAATAACTTACTAAATAAATAGAAAAAAAACTTATATATATATAAATCTAAAAACTATAATCTAAGCATATAGATGTCTCTAATATCTCTCGTTCTTCATATAAAAAAAACTATAAGCAAACATATAAATATCCCTAATGTCTCTCATTTTTCCTGGCCGACAGTCGGGCTTTGGTCGCGGATCTTCACATCACAACCTTGAAAGTTCTCGCTATATTTAGGGATGACGATAAGACTGCCTTTTGCATAGCCTCTAGAACTTGATTCGCCTTACGTCCTACCAGTGATTGAACTGAGGCTTCGGTTTCTCTCGACCAGCCTCCCAGCACATCCATGATGATGTTATGCTGAATCACCTCGTACCCTCTATACTGCTGCTTTAACTCCCACCTTAACGGGCCATACTTCATCGTTTTCTCCTCGCTCTTTTTCTTTCGGTTGTTGATCCAAGGGCAGCTCATCTCTATGGTCAGCACTTTCTTGTTTGCATGATCCACAACTCTTGCATCTACACGATTGGCTCGAACCTCCTGGTAGTCCGCATACACGGGTACATCCCACCACGCTTCCACTTGTTCTGATCTGTACTCCGGCTTGGGCGTTACTGGCGAGTACCATGGTGGCACTTCCTCGAGAAGACCGTGGTCATGTAAGATCTCTTAAAACAGGACCTTTAAAGCCATGTTGTGTCTGAACAAGTACTTGGTCTGAGCTAGCGCAGTGCACCCGGACAGGATGTGAGAGACACTCTCTTGAGCGTGGCCACACAGCCTACATTTCACGTCCCCGGGGCAACTTGTTTGAGTCTTTTTGCTAGTGTAGAGCTTTGTTGGCAAAAGTTGCTCGTACAGTTCAAACACACCGGCAATAGTATACATAGGACATGTTCTCCATGTACTCAACCAACTGAAACATCCGTCCGTGCACAGCTGTTCATCATCCTTTCTCTCTCTCAACAGCTTGCCCTGCCATTCCAGTTCACGTACTTCCCTTTCAAACTTCTCCTCTACACATTCTTTCAACACTTCCTTCACTCGATACGATGGGATGGCCTCTCCACTGCTCATAGCACATACAGGATCCGGGTGTTTAAGGTGAAGGTCAACACCCAGCTCCGCCGCAAACTTTGCCGCATCTTTCACTATCGATTTATGCCCGAGTGACTCAGCTCTTTCGTCGAACTCTCTCACCATTTCCATCGCCGGATCCTGGTTCTCATACAGTCGAATCGCTACTTTGATCTTGGTCACTTTGTACTCCGTCTCCACCGCACGTAAACCTCTTCCGCCTTGTTTCCTCGGGAGGTACAAGGGAGCCGTAGAACCACCCGGGTGTTTCCCGCCATTTTCCACTATAATCTTGCGCACTTCCCTATCCAAGGTCTTCAGCTCTGTTATTGGCCAGTGTTGAGTCCACATTAAGTAACCCAATACCGGCAGGGCAAACTGGTTAGAAGCCACCACCCGGTTAAAATCTGAAAGGGGACTGGACCAGATGATCGACAATCGACGCGGGTACTCCCTTGCTGCACATTCAAGTACCATTTTCTCTTCCTGGAAAATTATTATTATTATTATTATTATTATTATTATTATTATTATTAGTAATAGTAATTGGACTGAGTGGAGTACAATTCAGGGCATAATCGGGCAAGTAATTTCAAATCGGTCGAGTGCATAGCGTGAGGATGATTTGAAATTACAAGCACGATGACCACTAAATTGTATGACACGAAGTTGAATTACTAATTATTGGCATCAGTAACAAAATTCGAGATTAATAAATCTATGTAGAGTTTTTTTGCACTCAAAACATGTCAAGGATCATTATTTTCTGTCAGTTTGAAAGCAGAAAGGAAAACAGCAAAAAAGGAACCCATTTAAGTGTACCTGATTGACACAAGGTAGGCGTCCAATTACAGCTATCTAATTACAAAATGTTGTAATTGGACACCCATGTGACCACACGCCTTTTATGTACATGTTATTATTATATCTGATGGGTGCAAATGGGTATGTGCATGTAGTATTTGGCTGACCAAGTAAATATTATTAGAAGTGTACCAGACATCTCTGGCATTCAACTGTGTGTTAACACCCTGTTGAGAATTTGAGGATCTTTAGCATCTTTAATCTGTAGTGCTTTTTTTTTTCTATATAATATCTGATACAGGTCAAAATTAAATTCAATAAAGAGTAAAAATTAGCGATAATAGTGTAGAATTACGTTTCGATGCTTCACTCATCATTTTCAAATTCAACAACAACAACAACAACAATACTTACTTTATTTCACAACATTACTTTATTTCACATTACCATGACATGTAAATTCATGTAACTAAATTCTTGTGAGTTGATTATATAATAAATTTGAAAGTCTTGTTGCATATGATTAAAAATAAATACAATGTGGAGTATAGACGGTGTTAATTAGGTGAATAGTTTTGCTTTGATTGAGTCAGATTGAGTGTTCAGTTTAGGTTTCTTGTCTGTAATGAAAAACATTTCATAGATTAAGCATTCCAGCTTTCCACGGCATTTCTTAAGAGTTGTGAATTGTTCCTGAAGATCTTTATTCATCTGATTGTGAGTGTCGCGCTAGTGTTTTCCAATAGCAGAGTGCTTGTGTTCCTCAATGCTCTGAAAAAGGTGTTGGCGTGTATAACCTACATAATCTGCATCGCAAAGATCACATTTGAATTCGTAAACAACACATTGTTGATTTATTAATGGTGGTTTAATGGCTTCTGTTACTTTGATCTCATCAGCGATTTTCTTGCTCGTAAACACTGGATGTAGATCACTATTTACTTTCTTTCCAAGATCAGAAAGCTGTCTTCGCACAACATCAGCTGATCTTTGATCTTTAAATGGCAGAATAATCCGAACGGGTGCATTTGCTTGAACATCATGAACTTGCTCTTGATTTTGGGACTCGATGAATCTAGTTATGGTGGAATTGATGAGCGGTCTGTTTTATTCGACCTAGGTCAAGTTTTATTAACCTGGGTTATTTTTTTCTATCAACTGTCTAAGAAAGGATTTTCTTCATGGGGTGCGGTTAAAAATTAGGGACGGTTTTCTAAAAACAATATTAATAATAATTATTAAAAAAAAACATAAAAAGATAAAAATTAATCAATGGAAAAATTTATTCTGCTCTCAATTTCTCTACCAAGCAACTTTTCCATTTCCAATTCTCACCTTACTCATTAATGATGATGTGTATTATGTTTGACCTGTACATTTCATATTTTAATATTAATTTCTGTACAAGTACATGTATATCAGTCTAATGGTAAATCTGTAATAACATGGTTTTATGGGTCAGAGTGCTTTATCAGCCCTTATCTCAACCTCCACCTTTCTTAATAGTCTATAGACCACTTTATTGAGCGTAAAACAACAAAAATTTCAAGTATGTAGATAAAAAAAGGAAGGAAAGTGGAGTGCGGTTACAAGAATATGCTACTATAAAGTGGGTTCAGAGGTGCCAACTCTCCCGGATTATCCGGAGGCTCCCAGATACGGAATGGATCTCCCGGTCTCCCATACGGGTCACTAAATCTCCTAGATAAAAGCGACTTTGGATCTTTTCTCTACAATAGGCTAAGATTTTAACCCAAATTTTCCAAAAATCCAAAAACAAATGTGGTCTTTCATCATATCTTAACTTCACAAATGCTTTTCGGGTCTCAGGAATGCAGTTTTCCGGATCCCCCTACATGCTCACTGTGCCGACAGTTATTATAATTAGTGATTGAGCGTTAGCACGTGCAAATGCCTTGCGTGGCATGTGTGTATATATTAAGCTGTCCATAAATTTATGCGGGTCAGTTTTGTTACTTCGGTTCTCAGTACTTGTGAGTCGCGATGCGTAAGGCAAACGTCACACTGGCTGACTAAATCCTTCATTTGGGCGCTCATTCCGGGCCAGAACATACACTCACGAAGCCGGCGAAAACACCCCCCTAAGCCAATGTGAGTCGAGTGAGCAAGGGACATAAACTCCTTTCTAAGTGCACTGGGGACATACAGGCGAGACCCGCGGAAGACCAGATTTCCTTGAACAATCAGCTCATCGCGAAACTGGAAGAAAGGGCGCAAGGCAACATCACACTTGTGAACATCATTAGGCCAACCTTGGAGAATGGCTTGCCGAAGATTAGTACACACAGGATCTCGGGCTGATTCTTGCTCAATTTGCGCCAACCGAGACGGCGAAACGCACAGGTTCTCCGTGTGGTCCACGAGCTCTAGCGATTTCACTTCTTTCAAAGTCAAAGTTTCCTTAAGATACGCGCAGCTTAGCGTATCCGCGATGAGCATGAGGGGGCCTCTCTTGTATCTGACGTTGAGGTTGTAGCGCTGAAGACGCAAGAGCATGCGCTGAAGTCTTGCCGGTGCATCACAAAGGCTCTTTTTTAAAGATTTCTTCCAGAGGCTTGTGATCAGTTTCTACATGGACCACATCACGCCCAAAGATGTACTTGTCGAACTTCTCGCATGCAAACACGATGGCCAGGAGCTCCTTTTCTATTTGCGCGTACCTGGTCTCTGTTTGGGTAAGGGCTCTGGATGCAAAACTCACTGGCTGCTCAAGCTGAAGCAAAGTGGCTCCTAACCCTGTCTCAGAAGCATCGCACTGAAGGGTAACCTCATCTTGAAGGCTGTAAAAGCGTAGAATGGGAGCTTGTGTGATGGCAGTCTTAATATCATTCCATGCTTTCTCTTGGGCTTCAGACCAGATCCACTCAGCGTTTTGCGAGTCAGCTGACGAAGTGGATGGGCCATGTCAGAGAGGCGAGGCAAGAATTTAGCCAAGTACTGGACAGTTCCATTAAAACGCAGTAAACTCTTTACATCGGTTGGGCGTGGCATTTCAAGTACAGCTCGCACCTTCTCAGGATGGATTTTCAGACCAGACTGTGTGGCGTAGTGACCAATCAGAGGGACTTCTTCCAAGCACAGCTGAAGCTTTTCCACCGAAAGCTTGACACCACGTTCAGAACATCGTTGAAGAAATGCGACAAGGTTTCTGTTATGGCCACGAACAGCTTCCTCGAAAGTGTCTCCGAAACCGGCAACTATAAAATCATCCGCAACAACCTCAGTACCGTCAAGACCTTCAATTAGCTCATGCATGCGTCGCTGGAAGACTTCAGGGGCCGAGCTAATTCCAAATGGCATCCTACACCAGCGATAGCGCCCAAAGGGCGTGTGAAAAGTTGTCAGATACGATGATTCCTCGTCTAATTTAACATGCCAAAAACCATTCTTTGCATCCAGGACGGAAAACACTTTGGCACCATGGAGGCGAGTTGCAATGTCCTCGATGGTAGGCATAGGATAGTTCTCCCTGAGAATCGCTTTATTTAGATCCTTCGGGTCCAGACATATTCTGATGTTCCCATTCTTCTTCGGGACAGCTAACATAGATGAGATCCAGGGCGTTGGCCTTGAGACTGGTTCAATGACCCCTGAGCTATGTAATTCTTCTAGGCTTTCTTTGATCTTACCGCGAAGTGCGACTTGACCTCGCCGGGGAGCGTGTTG
This sequence comes from Cladopsammia gracilis, assembly GCA_022457155.1. Lineage (NCBI taxonomy): Eukaryota > Metazoa > Cnidaria > Anthozoa > Scleractinia > Dendrophylliidae > Cladopsammia > Cladopsammia gracilis. Next base: position 777,870 of record JAJGOT010000397.1, on the reverse strand, counting down.
AATTGGCTTAGCTGAGTCGTTGTTTTGGATATGGTACTCGCCCTCTAGTAAACCAAGGCCTTCGTCGAACACAGTGGGAAACATCTCTTTAATCTGCTCCTTGGAGAGAGGATTGGAACTAGATATCGCATCCTGGACAGAAAACACTCGACCCCCACTCGTATCAGGCTTATGGATAGCGTCAGAATCCTTAATTTCAACCACACCCATTCCTTCGCAAGCTGATTTTCCCAAAATAGGACGACAGCGCTTGCTTTCCACGAGACGACACAGCAACAGACAAGTGAATGATCCTCTCCAAACTTGGAGTTTCACAGTTCCTAACACTGGAATATTTCCACCATCATAGGATACAATGGACGACTTTGTTGGGGACACCTGCTTTAGCTCAAAATCACCAGTTGCCTTCTTGTAAATATGCACAGGCAAAACATTGCAACGCGCCCCGGTATCAATCTTGAATCGTATGAAATTCCCACTTGGTACTTTCAACGTCACAAGATTCGAATCCGCACTCTGGTAAGAAACAACTTTGAAAACTTGGAAAACAGGAAAACCCTGTAACTGAATCCACAGTGCCATCTTCTGAGGCTGAGGATGTTGTCGTACCGAGTAGGAGATCCACAAGACAAAGAAGACTTCCTGAACGTTACAAGGATTTTGTTATGTCGTGAGTGATTCGCATAAGGACTTTGAGGACTTTGTTTACTTTGAAGACTTGGTCTTGTGACCGTAAAGGACTCTGGCGCCGTGAAATATCAGTGACTTTAAGAAATATTATTATTATTATTTATTTATTTATTGTTTGTCGTTTTTTGTTTTGTTGTCAAGGGAAGATGCGTCGTTATTCTTTTCATATTAGTTTATTTATCTTTTGTCAAGGGAAGATGTGCCGACAGTTATTATAATTAGTGATTGCGCATTAGCATGTGCAAATGCCTTGCGTGGCATGTGTGTATATATTAAGCTGTCCATAAATTTATGCGGGTCAGTTTTGTTACTTCGGTTCTCAGTACTGTCAACATGTTTGTTTCACGTTCTACAGCATCTTGATTAAAGTACAACCGTTACACTCACAACCAAAAAAAAAAAACGTCACTCGAGTCATGCCTTCGGGGCGAAAACATTTCACCCTCAGAAAAAACTCCCTATTTTCAATCTCCAGAGGTTGGCATATATCTCTGAGGGTTGTTTAATACTCAGACAAATTTATGCATAGCATTGCATTGTATTATATGACCATAACAATAGTTTAACAATAATACATTCTAGAATGGCACAATACAACACAATGCAATACAGTACAATGCTATGCATAAATATTTGTCAGAGTATTGGTCAAGAATGACTATAAATAAGCAATAATATTATTACAAGTTTGATTTCTAACAAAAAGGAACTGAAGGGTGCAAATACTAAGGTGCCATAATCTGTTATTATTTCCTGACATTTTTTTGCTAATTGGGAAGAAAGCACAAATTGTTACATATTTATATATAGTGCAGCTCAGAAATAAGCAAACCACACAGATGCAAACCATGCACATGTTTAATGTATATGCGCAATTGTCCAGATGCATCTAAATGTGTGCATGTTGTACGCACAATTTTATTTTTTATTCATGGATATAAATTTGCTTTGTTTGGTATTGTTGTGCAAAAGAAAACAAATCTCCTGGTGAATAATCAACTGCCGAGAAGCAAAAGATAACAACAGCAAATGCTATCATATTTTGAATAATATCATATTTGCAATATAAATATCATGTCTTAAATCTTTAAAATATTTTGTCAATTGATAGAGATTTAAAACTGCTAAAAATAGAATTTTTTTTACTTCTTGAGTCATTGAGATTTCAAGCTAGATCTGTGGGACGAAAAGGACACTAACGCTCAAATCGAATGATACTGGTTTTGCAATTATATCATTGCCAATCTAAACAAGCACCTACATAACTTAACGAATCTCACTCACTTTGCAATAACTGAATACCTTTGTTATGTTTGAAAAATCACAACTGCTCCACTGCCAGTCCAAACAAGCGGCTGTTATCAAAATTTCAAGTAATCTTGTTCGCTTCAATCTAACACGAACAGAGCGGCTGCTGACAAGCACAAATCTTGCTCAATCACCGATATATTAAAAAAAATGTGCTGTCACGTGCTCAGTGTCATTAAAAGGTGATTCCTCTGGTTCTATGAGGCACAGAGAAGTGATTCAAACAGCAAAATACTGTGTCTATGAAAGCAAAATGATGCACCTATTAATATTGACCTATGCCTTTGCAAGTAAATATTCATAAAGTTCTTTGTTTATAGCTGGTGCCAATTTGTATAAGGGGTCAATTATGCCCCATCACAACAGCTTCCTGTCAGGCCATTCAAAACAACAATGAAATACCACAATAGGAAATTAATGATCAGGCTCATACATACTAATGAGCTTGCTGAATGCACATTATTGGTGCACAGATGCATTTATGCATGGTAATAACAGACGCATGTGCACACATTTATCTGACACTTTATGCTCGAACATTTTGGTTTGCTTATCGTTGACTTGCACTGTATATATTCTGCAAGGGGTTCCCAACCTCAAACTTGGAGGACCAGGGTTTCTGTCAATGTATTTAATTATGTGCCACTAGGCATGCAAGAGATCGGTGAAGGTGAATATTATGTGTTATATCACACTCACGCCACAGCCTACTTTTTTTACTCAGATTTGTAATGATTTTTGAGAACCTTCACAAATTATCTTTCTTTGTAGCTTGAAACTTATTTTTCTCCTCTTCAGGCTTTTAATTTTTGGTTGAAGATTCCTGAAGCCAAACTTGAGGTGATTGCTGAAGTGGTAAAGATGTTACACAATTCTAGTTTATTGTAAGTGGAAAAATTACAGCCATGCTCCGTCACGCGTGACCAGTATCCACAAGACTGAAATGAACATTTGAATATTTGAATATTTCTTTTATATATGTATTAATTTTTAATTTATGAGACCAATAAAGTTGATAAGTGAAAGTTGATAAGTAACGTCCGAGATTTGAATGAAACCTTGAAGATCTCTCTGGAAAACCCTTTGAAAGTCACGAGTTAACGGAAAAATAACTTCGCTACATGCACAAAAAACCTAATATTGTCCGATATGTAACATTTCAAGTGAAGTGATATTTTGTTGCTCTTTGTTTCCGAAAATGAGGTGAAATTCTCACGGGAATTCCGAATCTCCGAATGAATTTACAAAACCGACGCGTAAACTTCGAGACTCCATTCAAATTTTCAAAAAATACTGGTCACGTGTGATGGGAGCATGGCTGTAATACATCTAGTATACATAAAATAATACGCAAAATCAGTTTGGGCCATATCCGGGCTGTTTACATACTGTAGTTCCATTTGGGGAAATTACAGCTGCCCAAAAATCAGTAAAGTAATGGAAAGTAAAGATCATGGCATATTGAAATTTTATAGTTTATGTCTGAGAGATCTTGTGGGGAATGCCAGGGAACAAGTTGAGATGTGAACAAGTGTTATGCTGGTAGCAAACACTGTTCCATCGGCCCATTAGCATTGCACCATCCCATTGCAAACCCGTAATAAATTTTAGAAAGAGCGCTGAGAACTCTGAAGACCAAACAGAAGAAACTTATCTAAGAAATAGCCAGTATGTGTGGAAATGTCAGATGCCACTATCAGCCATGTGTATCCCAGGAGTTCCCAGTCACACAGGTCATTACCAGGATTGTGATGGAAAGCATCAGTATGATTGATTTTGTCATGAGAGCATTGGGTCCACACAGTTTGAGGTACGCAATGACATTGTCAAATAATGTGATAATATGCCATTTAAAAGGCTGACAGTACTTTTTGGGGATAGTACCCATCAGCGATTCACCAAAATGTGAAAATGGGGGCAAAACGAAAGGCCCGGCCTTTCTGTCACAATAAGAGTTACATTCCAGTTCCTCAGCGACAATGGCAGGGTTTTACACCGTATGTAGTAGAAAAGAGCTTAGTGATTTGGAAAGATCTGAAGGGAGTGCAATCCTGTTGAAAACCAATACGAATGCCATATTCGATATCATGCAATAAATGCCATATTCGATACCATGCAATAAATCATTCACTAAGTTACTATCTGGGTGGTTACAAAGTGCATCACATCATACATCAACAGGAAACAGGGATTGTGTTTGAGAGAGCAATTGTGCAATTGGTCTCAGGGTAGGTCCCACTACAAGACTTGCAAATGTGGGTTCACTTTTATTGGTAGAGACTGCTTCTTTCTTGGCGCAAGAGCGAGTACCACCTGGTGTACATCCAAGTGTGGTTTTAGTTACTGATGAAATTCCTGGGGCCATTTCCAGACATTTTTGGTGTCACAGCCTTCTCCATCTGGTCAGACATGAGAACTGTAGTCCTTAACCAAATGGTCAAAGGACTTACAAGGCAAGCATTGGAGGGGATGTGAGCATAAGACAGAGGCCTCAAGAATGGTGGCATTACAGTGTGATGTCAGGAACAACAACAACAACAACAACAACGTTTATTTGTACTGTAAATTACAAGAGCATTATAAAAATGATGTAAATTAAAAATACATACAGTAGTTGGTTACCCAAAATGACTAAAAAACTTAATTAGTTGGGTGACCATCATTTATTAATTAAAAACGCGAGTCAGAAAAGTGGCTTTACTTAAATTAACTAAATTATTAATGTACACACCTTTAATAGAACATCCAGGCTAGCCCCATTTTTGTATTGAATTTTGGTTGCATTAAAGCCAATACTGGAGCTTATGTCAAACATGTAAACCAATGACCAGCAAAATTGGTGATTAGTGAATTGGATTTGTTCAGGATACGAGGAAATCTCAGCATGTGTTGGTTGAGTGCATGCCATGTCGAACTTCTTGTACACATTCCATGCTTGCAGCCATGTGTCAATAATGAATCGATTTGGTGTTTGCTTTGAACCTTAATTACATAAGTTATGCCATTTTAATCCCCTTGGGCAGGGAGCATGTTTACATTGTTGGCATCTGGCTGGCTGCTGACTTCACATTTGATGTGAATGGGCTGAGGGTGGATAACAGGTCAGAAAGGTTGGTCGGGTTAAGGGTTAACTCTCCCGTAGTGGCCGCAGGTACATGTACAAGTTTCTCAGGCAAGCGTCTGGTTGTGGTCGGTGTTCTTGTTGTCACAGTTGAGTCCACACGCCCATGGTATGACTACTGTGTTTGTAATATTGACATGCTGGCCTGGTCTGTGAGAACCGGAGCAGGTTGTAGTGATTGTACTTGTTTCTTTAAATGATTGTACTGAATTTGAAGGCTCTCCATTTGTACCTATAAGTTTTGGATCACCTCCAAGAGAACAGAAGTAGAGGGCTGTAATCGATGTGGTATTGTTGGGGCCAGAACAGTTCTTTCCAGGTGAACCAAACTGATGACTCCATTTTGAGTCTTACACCTGGCACATTTGCTTTTTTAAGACATACAGTGTAGCATACTAATGAATGTAAGAAAGAAGAGGTGTATACTGATTGGTGCAGACAAAGGTCAAGCATTTCTATAACATGGGATCAATGTTGATTAAATATAGACAGCAACAATATAGCATAAAGTTAACACAATTTAAACTAAAATAGTTAAATATTACTTAAGTCACTAAATAAGTTATGATAGATCCATTGTTTTAATGTTTTTGGATATATTAGGTTAAAATTAAACTTAAATTCTTAAAGCCTTTATCATTCATACTTCAGCCTTTGTTAACATTATTTTTATTTAGTTTTTATGTTAATTTTATAACACTGACATATCATTTTTCTATTTTTTAGAATTGATGACATAGAAGATAATTCAAAGTTAAGGAGAGGTATTCCAGGTAAAAAGTTAAAATAATGTACATGGAAAAAAGGTTCCTGGTTTCTTACATTCCAAGCATGCATGCATTTATTCCATGTTTGCTGATTAATATCCAAGTAAATGATCTGTTAAAAATACCTAGTGTATAAATGCATGTAAATAAAATAAAATAAATAAATAACAATTTTTTAAAGAGGGTGGCACCAAGCTATTTCTAGGTTAATTAGGGTGGTCCTCTGGTCAAACTGGAATTTAGAAATGTTAGTTTTTGAGGAGGGAGAAAAAAACAGAGTACCCAGAGAAAAACCCTCGGAGCAAGGATGAGAACTAACAACAACTAACAACAAACTCAACCCACATATGACGCTGAGTCTGGGAATCGAACACAGGCCACATTGGTGGGAGACGAACACTCTCACGACTGCACCATCCCCGTTGCCACTTTGTGGTTAAAGTGTAAACAAGATTTGTTGCATGGATGTTACTTTCATGTGATTTAGTTTAATTTCACTTATTGAACCCTTTGAGTTTGTTAGGGATTCAAGACTTAAATAATTTAATTGGGAAAGTGACTTTTCTATAGGTCAGTTTTATATTGTTTAATCTATCAAATAAGGTTTAAAGCTTATGCAAACTGATCATAATTTATAAGTCAGTGACAGTCAGTGAACCTCTTTGTATAGAGTGGTACATGTATGTAGCCTCTGATGCCTGACAGTTCTGTTAAAAGACAAGGAGTGTGTTACATAGTTTTAAAATAGCTTTTCAACATTACATCCTTGATGATTTTTTTTAATTTATAGTTATCTTTTTAACATGTTAAAGTTTAACATACATTTTAATTATTAGTTGTCTTTTTTTAGTTCCTTTCTCTTCACACACATGTCATTCTATTTTGTAATTTTAAAAGTACTGAAAAGCCCAATGGGAGTATTTCTTAAAGTATTACTAAATATTACTATTACAATGATTTTAATTTATCTTAGTTGCTCATCAAATCTATGGAGTACCACACACAATCAATAGTGCAAACTACATGTATTTCAAGGCTTTGGAAAAAGTGTTATCCTTGAATCATCCAGAATGTATTGTCATCTTTACAGGTATGAATGTAGAGATACATGTACAGTTGTATTTAATAAATAATTGATAAAATAACATATTATGGTGCATATATCATATGCATCTCATGGTGCTTTACATCCACTTGGGAAAATGAAATCATTAATGTCAGCTAGGAAAGGTGCCTCAGGCGGTCGCTATCAATCTATAGTTAATGTCATCTCCCCCTCCCTGCACCCATGAACTGTTGGTCAAATAGTCAACCCCAGTTAGGACTAATTTTTAAACACAAGGAGAGGGTCGGACATGCCCTCTTTCTGCATTGAGTTGGCTTCAATTTCAAACAGTTATATTGGGCAACCAATGTAACAGTCAAGGAATTGAAGAGCTATATTAAATTTTCTTCACATGAAGTGAAACACTTCATACAGTAAGGTGGAAATTAAAAACATAATGCAAAATATTTATTAACAGTTATTCTTGAAGAATGTACCGGATATGAGCTGATATAATATAACCAACGAGGCAATGATAGCACTGAGTTGGTTATAATCAGCTCATATCTGGCAAGTCCGAGAACAATAACTGTTGTAGTAAATTTTATAACACTCAAGAACATTGTTTCGAAGTTTTTGAATGTAACAAATGTGTAGAAAATGAGTAAATCACGCAAACTTTTAGAGTTTTTAGCCCAAAACGTGATAAGTGCACACACAGCACAGCTCGATGTAAACAAACCGTTCAAACAATTTGTCATCAGTTTTCTATATTTGGTCAACTTAAAGATACTGGCTCAGATCCATAGCAGAGGGAACCAATCAGAAATCCAGAAAGTTATTATCCAGAGGTACAAATTTACTAAACTTCAATATCTTCCAAAATAAGTCCTCTAATGTAAAAAATAAAAACATCCATGTTTTATATAATACCTTGGGAAAATGTGTGTGTGAAAAAATTAGCTAATTTGGAGCAATTTCATTGTTTAGGCAAAAATTAATTATCCACTTAGCATAGTTTTCTACTAATATAAAGCCATTCTGTAATATTGTTTGTCAGGTAAACAAAAACAATTTATGTTAATACTTTAAGTTCAAGAAATTACTAGATATGCACTTGCTCCCTGTGAGTGAGTCTTTAATAAAGGCTCTCTGAAAGAATATTTTTTTTCATATGATAGTGTACCCACAAAAAAGACAAAAAGGCGAAATAAAAAATTAAACTGTAAGTCGGCAACATATTACCCTCATATACAAACATTCTGACTTTGAGTTTGGTACAGGGTGGAGCACAAACACTGTCTGTTGCTAGGAAACTATCTGATTGTTTTGTCACATTGCAATTCATTCAGAGGAATTATTAGAGCTTCATAGAGGACAAGGAATGGACATTTATTGGAGAGACAGTTACACATGCCCTACAGAGGATGAGTACAGAGAAATGGTTAAGAGAAGTATGCGGTTACTTTACCCTTCACTCTTACTTTACAAAATGTGTTGTAATTTACTCCTCTTATACTACTTACTCCATTCTTTTCCAGTGAGAGATGAAATTTACTCTCTTTTAAAGCAGGGCTAAAAGATGTGTGAAGAAAGATTGCTTTGACTCCAAAAAGGGCAATGAATCTTCTTTGCAGTGATGTCACTAATGCATTGTCCCGTTTGCATACACCCCTTCGAAAGTCATGTAATGGTGATGCTACTAAGTTGGTCTAGCCCTATTATGTATCTTAGAAATGTCTTGATACATCCGTGGAACAAGTTCACGTGAGTTCCTAGGCTAGATTTTTGACTCTCCCTTGGGTCCAGGGTGAGTGCAGGCACTTTGAAAAGGGTTAAAAAAACTCGGCTGTGCATCGTTTTTCAACCCATTTTTCAGTGTTTGGATATCCTGAAGAAACACTCTTCCTCGTGCTTGATATATCACCTCCAAGTTTGCGACAACCTTTTGTAAGAATTTCATAAAATCCCATCCTGCTACAATTTCCCAGAAGTCAGTTTTTAATTTGTTTTGTGTCTATCAGAATTTGTAGACAAATATCTGGTCCCATGGACATTAGGCTTGTCAATGACTGACTTTTCCGAATCAAATGTTAATGATTGATTCTGATAAGTCCCTTGGGGACAATTCAATAAAGAAATAAAAAACGTGCTGAGTGCATTATTGAGTTATATAAGCACACAGGAATTTTTAAGAACACGAGAAAAGTGCAGAGAAGCATGAACCAAACGCGAGTGCTTCTCGCACTTCTTGAGTGTTCTTAAAAATTCCCAAGTGCTTATATAACTCAACAATGCACTAGGAACAAGTTTTTTATTTCTTTTATAAAATATAAACGGTTGTAATGAACTTTACATCACGCACATGCTTTATCGAGTTATAATGAGTTCGAATTAACCAATCATAGCGCGTGCATTTCCTTGGGCATTCTATAATAACGTATGTATGTATGTATGTATGTATGTATGTATGTATGCATGTATGTATGTATATATGTATGTATCTACATGGATATGTATGTATGTACTTGCCCTGACAATCAAATGTTTTTTTTTTGTGCATGCATGTTATATAAACTGTTGTTTCAATTGCTTTTAGGTTTGATTTTTATTTTCCTTTGTCTCGTATAATTTATTTAAGAGACTGGTGGACTTTTTCGTTTGGCTGTGAAGCTGATGCAGTCATTCAGTGCAAATAAAAGGTACCACATTTTTAAATCCATTATTATGAGCACTTTTGAAGTGCTACATGTATACAGCCATCTCCCCATCTTTTAGTAATAGCCTCTTATAAAAAAGATGCTTGACTATAACATGTATCTCTCATCATCAATCTTTGACTATCATTTTTTAATCTGTGCAGAATTCTTTGGGCTTGGTGCTTTTATTCATTACATGCACATGGCAAGCCAAAAGGATGTGTATCCTGTGGTTCATGCACCTGGCAAGCCAAAAGGATGTGTGTCCTGTGGTTCATGCACATGGCAAGCCAAAAAGATGTGTGTCCTGTGGTTCATGCACATGGCAAGCCAAAAGGATGTGTGTCCTGTGGTTCATGCACATGGCAAGCCAAAAAGATGTGTGTGCTGTGGTTCATGCACATGGCAACCCAAAAAGATGTGTGTACTGTGGTTCATGCACATGGCAAGCCAAAAGAATGTGTGTGCTGTGGTTCATGCACATGGCAACCCAAAAAGATGTGTGTGCTGTGGTTCATCCACATGGCAAGCCAAAAGAATGTGTGTCCTGTGGGTCATGCACATGGCAAGCCAAAAGGATGTGTATACTGTGGTTCATGCACATGACAAGCCAAAAGGATGTGTGTACTGTGGTTCATGCACATGGCAAGCCAAAAGGATGTGTATGCTGTGGTTCATGCACATGGCAAGCCAAAAGAATGTGTGTCCTGTGGTTCATGCACATGGCAAGCCAAAAGGATGTGTGTCCTGTGGTTCATGCACATGGCAAGCCAAAAGAATGTGTGTACTGTGGTTCATGCACATGGCAAGCCAAAAGAATGTGTGTACTGTGGTTCATGCACATGGCAAGCCAAAAGGATGTGTGTGCTGTGGTTCATGCACATGGCAAGCCAAAAGAATGTGTGTCCTGTGGTTCATGCACATGGCAAGCCAAAAGAATGTGTGTCCTGTGGTTCATGCACATGGCAAGCCAAAAGAATGTGTGTACTGTGGTTCATGCACATGGCAAGCCAAAAGGATGTGTGTGCTGTGGTTCATGCACATGGCAAGCCAAGACTCTGATAAACATAACAAAAGCAATACTGGGGAAAAGAGACACAAATTTGAACAGGAATTGATAGGAGAAATGACAGAATACAGTACTGTCAAAAATTACCCACTAAAATTAAAATTAATGTTCCTGTTTTTTTTTAATTAGTGACTTTGTTCCCTTGTTGGATACTCTGGCACTGTTTTTCCAAATAAGGGATGACTATGCAAATCTGCTTTCAGAAGAGGTAAGATATTTATAATTAGTAATTAGTTACATAGACACACTGGCAACACCCTCCCCCTCTCGCCAGTTTGCATAGCTGGAGGGATTGTTAGTACCAGAGCAAATTTTTGGGTAATGGAGCCATGAATGCTAATGGAGGGAGGGGTACCCTGCCTTTGCCTGGCACCTCATCCCACCCCAGAGTAATAATACTCATACTGTTTCAGGAATAATACAGAAACTAGAATAAGCTCCAGCAGTGGCAGCCCATAACCCCACAAATTACCATGCTTTACATGTATCATGTTTCTTAACAGTTAGAAACTGTCTATTGATTTTATTCTTTCTTTCTTTTTGTAACAGTACAAGGAAAATAAAAGTTTCTGTGAAGACCTTACAGAAGGAAAGTTTTCCTTTCCAATTATCCATGGCATACGAAATGACTCAAAAAGTACAAGAATTATGAGTATCCTTTCTAGAGTGAAGAATTGCTTATAGCTGCATTATGCATACTAGACAGTGAGCAATTTGGTTATGAGAATAGTTTTTGACTATAGTTAAAAGCAGTATAAAAAAGTTGTATAAAAAAGAGAAAGTTGAAAGAAAAAAATGGATGGAAAAGGAACCCACTGAACTACCTTATAGAGGTGTCAGCTGCTGTTATGAATTTTGATCTTCTTGGAACCTTCTGCATAAAATGGAGGTATCCATTTTGCGATGTCTCCATTGAGTGTTTCATTATTATTATTGAAACACTTTACAGATTAGGGTTCCCTTTGCATCAGTATTAACCAATCTGAAGTTCCATATTCAAGTGATAAGTAAAATACTTTATTAAATTATTTCCTAAAATTCAAGTAATCAATTAGCAGGTTACATGTACCCCTTATTTTGTATAATGTTTGTGACCTTAACGTTTCTTTCCTTAGACATTTTGAAACAGAGAACTACTGATGTAGATATCAAGAAATACTTTGTAGATTATTTAGAACAGGTCTTGTTAATACTATTTCACCCTTTAACTTATAGTGGCTAAGATGGAAATATAAAATTTTATTTGCAAAATACTGAACAAGCAAACAACACTAAATATCTATATTGAAATTTCTTTATTCAGAGTGCTGAGAAACTGTTATATGTACAGATATAGTCAGACGTTTCGGGAAAATCCTTTCATCAGTGTTTGTGTTCTTATAGTCTCGCGAGAACACGAACACTGATTAAGATATTTTCCCCAAAACGTCTGACTGTATTTGTAACAGTTTTTAAGCACTCTTAACAAAAAAATTCCAATATTATCATTTAATGTGAATGCTATGCAGCAAATGCATTTTTTATGCTATTAATTAACTACAGAAGCTTATCTCTGTTATGAGCTTCTGTTAACTATTATAGCGCGAAAGCGCGTGTGATATCGCCTAATTCTTAGCCGACGAGGCCGTAGGCATCGTTGGATATACGTCCTGTACACATTGATAACCACATTTGGGCAGTGTTTCAATGTTTTGAATTATAACACCAAATATCTGCTCAGTAGATAGGCTCGGTCTCCAGCCGTGGTGTCTCGATGCGCCCGCGATTCTTCCTACCTCACGGCTGGACGCAAGGGTTTGGCTGTTGTTTAAATTGACCAATCAGAAGCGAACCCGCAGAAATTTGCGGGGCATAAATTAGCGGATATTTGCATAATTATGTAAATGTTGTTGCCATTTTCCGCAAAATTTCAATGACATCATGGACAAGCAGCCAAACCCGTGCGCCCAGCCGTGAGGTGGGGAGAATTGCGGGCGCATCGAGACACCCGCGGCTGGAGACTGAGCCTACTCAGTAGATTGCATTTAAAATAGTGACACCAAATATCTACTAATTAAAATGCATTTGCATAGTCAGCTTAGGGGCCGATTACAAGGCAAATTTCAGCCCAGTTAGCGGGCTGAAATTTTTTAATGCGATTACATAATTTCAGCTCGGGCTAACAGCCCATGCCGCCAACTTGTTTCATTGAAAACAAATCATTGCGCATGCCCAAGTGCACTTTTCTACCCAGGTGACCTCACTTTTCACCCCAGGCTGAAATTTCATTCTGATACATGAGGTTTTTCGGCCTGTTTGCCCGGGCGGAAATTTCCAGCCCGATTTAAAAAACCGAGCTAGAAATATCAGCCCGGGCTGAAACTTTCTTCATGTAATCGCAAACCTCGTTTTAAGAAGATTTGTTCAAGAAACCGGGCTGAAATCACAGCCCGCCTTACCCCGCTGAAATTTGCCATGTATTAATCGGCCCCTAATAGTCACACCAAATATCTACTGAATAAATTGCATTTGAATTATAGTCACACAGACATCCACTAATTATCTACTGAAGAGCTAGCTGCCACCATTATAAAATGTCCCACGATTTGCGCGCGCTCATTCTGGTGATCTAAACTATCCATAACTCAAAAGAGTACACGGCTCTAACATTTACCACTTGTTTTATAACCATCTAAGCAAACGAACGAACAGCATCTGTTTTGGTTGAGCTACTGTTTGTTTTTTAATCCTTAATTATTATCATTTTATAGATGGAGCACGTGCTATATGACGTGTATTTTTGCAGATTGTTGAACGTATTGTTGCTACCATGTATAAATGGGAAATAACAGATGCTTTATTGACCCATCACAGCACACGCTTTACTTTAGTTATGTTATTAGTACAAGGGGCAGTTTTTAGATATAACGTATTCAAACATTTTTGTTACAGATTGGCTCATTTACCTACACAAAACTAGTACTCAAACAACTGGAAAGAAAGTAAGTACAGATGACCTTGTGTTTTGCGATCTGATTTGAATGCGTCGTATAGGTGCAGTGCAGTGCAGGGCACTGCAGATCGTCTGCTGCTTAGTGCAATGCGATGCAGTGCACTACAGCACAGTGCAGTGCAATGCAATGCAATACCATCAATCTGATCCTGAGGGTGGTCGCTTACGAGAGCGTCAACTGTAACAACAAATTGTGAACTGGCGTCTTTTAAACTACCTCGCAATTATTCCACCTGTTTAATTTGTCTAATGTGACTGAATTGTTTAGGACGTTAACTCGTAGAGACGGCGTTCAAGTTTAGACACAGAAAATTAACCCGGTCGTGTGTTCACGTTCTACATAAAACCTCGAATTTGGTCATTTGACGTTGTTGTTTTTTATAGAACGGCAAAGATTTGTACCAAAGTGTGTAATGCACGTGCAGAAACATTTTTCTAATTAAACGTTTTTTTTTTTGGGACATTCTCGTTGCCGTCGCCGGAAAGCCTTGGTAAATTTATTTCACCAAAGTAAATCAAATGTGCTTCGTGTAACTGAGCTGAACCCACAATGCCTTGCGGTCTTGGAGTGTACCAATGCACAATTCTTCAGACAACGTTTATAGAATAGCTGTATCGTCAGTTGATATTTTAAAATGGTATTGCTGTTGTGATAGGTCAATTAAGTTGTTATTGGTTGTGGACACTCAATATCAAATTCTAATATTTACCCTTGGAAAACATTGAAGATTAACAGTGAATAATTGACATAATAACAATACTCACGATTAGCATGCATTGTTTATTTTACCTTTTCAGGTCTGAAGAACTCATCGCCGATTTAGGTGGCAATCCTCACCTGTCTGCAGTGGTTGAGCATTTGGCGAAACTTTATTCCTGAATGCGATTTCAAATGAGTGTTAATAAATGAAAAGTTATTATAGAGTCAAAACCTGTAAAACATTGTTAATCGATGCTGTACAAATGAGAAAGGAAGCCAACACACGAGGGTTAACCCTCAGCTATGACTTCTGACACGTTAATAAAGTAATGATGATGACGCACCTCTTCCAATAAAGAGCAACTTAAACATTCATAATATTTCAATTATTTTCATTTGGCTTTAAAATGTACCTGGGAAATTTCTGAAACCTCAGTCACTTTTCTTGATATCAACAGGGACATTTATACGAGAGAAATAATCCGCGGCTTATGTAAGACTAGCTCTAAACCCGCGGCTTATAGAAGCCGTGCGGCTTGTGTAAGACGCGAACGGTGATTTCTTACCATTTATACGGTCAGTTGGCGGCTTATTTCTCTCGTATAAATGGGCCTAATAATTATGTTTTAATTAATGGTAGCAACCTATCTACAAATGTGCACTACAAACCTACAGACCTACAGACCTACAGATTGTGCACTACAAACCTACAGACCTACAGACCTACAGATTGTACACAGATTGTACACTCGACCTACAAATTGTGCACTACAAACCTACAGATTCGCACAATTATCTGCTACATTTAACCTCACATCCATCGTACGTTAAAAACGCCATCTCGCATTCTCAATTTCTTTGACTTCGACGTTTATGTGAAATGTGGTGATCACTCTGATTTTTTCAACAAATCAGGGTAAATGTACCTCTGTTGTCAACACTGGTCAACAATTTGCACGCAGTTAAGAGCATTGTCAACACTGGCCACACACAAAAACATAAGCAGCTTTCAGTTAGCAGCGCACTGAAATCTGATGATGCTCAACCTGGTACTTTTAAATACTTGTTCTTTCATTTACAACGCGAACAAAATATCGGGACTCAAACGATCCATCAAAATCACTTATTTTTCACCAAGCTCTGTTTTCTTTGTTCTTTTCAGGGGAATATATCACATAGCGCCGTTCATTAGTGTCTGAAAAGTTGGGTGTGGCTTTTGAAATTGGGTAGTCCTGCACTTGTCCAAACGATGTCTGTGATTCGCTAAGAAAACAATAGATTTGTCCCGCTGGGATGGGGAGTAGGGATAGGGGCATTGTTCAAGTGATACAGCTGTTTCGAGAAAGGTTGTCGGAAAAAAGCGTAAAAGTGCACGCAACAATCCCGAAAGGTATTGTGGGTAGTTTTACGTGACTTCAGCATTTCAGGGAAATCTGAGAAAATGGCACGAGACGCCAATACACAGCTTACGGGAGCTAGCCGGGATAAATGAACCCTCGTTTTATTTCAGAAATTTCACAGCAGTCAATTTCCGGTAAAAGCTCCGATACAATGAACTGTTTGTGTCACAGGGAGCAGAGGAGCCAAGCCTTCAATCTTTGAGCTTTATACGCGCGCTGTGTCTTGCGTTATTTGATCTGTTGTTTTCGAATTTTTCTCCCAGAGGGACCCCAAGCGTAATCGGCGCTTTCTGGAAAGATGAATAAACTCATGCCAAAGGCTTCCGGTCATGCGCACACCTCTCGTGTGACGTATTTCCGTCACTAGTATGTTGCGGTCCACATCCTACGAAAGTCAACTTTGAACGCCATGAAGAGCGATCACCGAAAGGAGTGTTAATGGATCTCTTCATCGAAATTGTTGACTGTCCATATAAAGCTACATGCCGAAAATCAGAACTTTTTATTGAATCAAAAATAAGCAATCGGGGATCAAAAATTAGGCTCAAATCTCTCTCTTATTACTGCGTAACGATTTTGTGGCGCCCACAGTCATCCGTCTGCGGTTACCCAACGGAAAGCTCCGATTACGCTTGGGGTCCCGCTGGGGCGAAAAACAGACTCGTAAACAACAGATCGAAGATCGAACGCGTAAAGGTCAAATTTGGCTCCTCTGCTCTCCGTGTCTGATAGTGAGCTTGGGCTGCCTGTGATCTTACAAAAGCGTTTGTGAAATTATTTCTGATCACTTTTAGAAGCACGCTTTATGACGCGTATTGAAAAATTCTATATTCGTTTGTCAACCTACAAGGAAATTGAAAGCACTAGTTCGTAAAACCTATTGTTGTTTCGTCAGTCTTTTATATAACTTGCAAATGGGGTAAATTAACCGAGGACATTTTTAACTTAAAAGGGACACTGTCCCGACAGAAATATCGTGTTTTCGTGATTATGGCCAGGAGCTTGCTTTAGCTTGCTTTATCATCTGAAAATAGGAAGAAAAAATAGCCAAAAGTGATGAACGCAGAAAAATATGAATTAAAAAGACAAAATAACGACAAAATTCACCAGAATCGAAACTTTGAATATTTCTTGACCGCCTGTCACGTAATCAAAATCAACTCCCGCACTTTTTCTCCAAACTACTGCTTCTGTTTTTCTCCTTAGAATCTTTTTATCCAATTTAATTGCATATTTGGTGGCATTTGGCGATATAGCATGGAAAATAATAAACACGTTATCTCGGCGCAGAATTGTATTGTAAACAAAACCAGAAGGGTGCGATTATGGCTAAATCGGAGAATAGTAACATATGAGTTTAGACATACAATTCTTCCGATTCTCCTTTCTCCTCTCTCCTCTTTCTCCGATTATACGATTTTTCCGATTCTTCCAATTCTCCTTTCCGATTATACGATTCTTCCTATTCTCCTATTCCGCTTTCTCCGATTATACGATTCTTCCGATTTACCGAGTTCTACTCGGTTCTGCGATTATACGATTGTTCCAATTCTCCTATTCCGCTTTCTCGGATTATACGATTCTTCCGATCGTTATTCTACGATTCTATGATTATTTTGTTTCTACGATTTCTACACGATTCGCCATATCTCGTTCTTTAATCCATGTGCCGAAACAAGCGCGCTACACATGCATGAAATACCTCGTTCTTCCGATTATACGATTCTTCCGATCGTTATTCTACCGTACGATTCTATGATTATTTCGTATGAGCCGAAACAAGCGCGCTACACAACAACAACAACAACAATTTATTTCGGTATTCCCATTTATATACATGGTATTACCTAAAATTAACTAAATTGATAGTATATTATAAAATAAGAAAAACGAAAAACTAACATTACATGTCGGCTCTCGTTTTACAAGACATGCATTCGAAAACAAAGGCAGCAGTTGATCGACAAACAAAGGGATCAACACTGTTGAAAAGAAACAGTATTTTTGAAGTGTTATCTTGACTATTAAAGTGGCTGCATTTTTTATTTATTTCGTGAAAAATTTTCTTGCGTATTTTTTCATAAAAGCTGCAGTAGAAAAGAAAGTGAGATTCATTTTCAACCTCATCACAATGGCAGAAAGAACAGATTCTAAGATTTTCTGGGTTCTTTGGGATGGTATGTCTGCCAGTTTCTATACGTAATTTATGGTTTCCAAATCGAAATTTGTTTATACACTATTTATGTAAAGGATTCTTGATGTTGTCCAAGAATTCTGTTTTTGGGGTATTTTTCTTAAATATTGAATAGAAGTTTAGTTTCTTATTTGTATTTAATAGGTTCATTTGGTGATTTATAAGTTCATTTTTTAGATTTAGTCGTAAAAGAGAGATAGATTTGGAAGTTATTATTATTTAGGTTTGAGGTGTTTAACACATGAATATCCTTTGAACTTGAACCTTTTAACTTTTATTACTGATACAACATTATAATCTTCAATACACTGTGCCTCTTTTTTTATCAGGGTCTGGAAGGGGTTCTACCCTAACCCTACCTTTATTTTTTTTTAGCACCCTAAACGGTACCAATCTACAAATTTTGCCCCTAAAAGGTATGACGAGCACCCATGTCATTTTTATATGGGAGTCCCCCCTAGACTACGAGCAATCTTAGCCCGTCGAGCAAGAAACGAAAAAAACTTAAGCGAACGGATAATGGCCGCGCGAAACTGGGGACGAGGCAGGCGCGCAAGGCGCGCCCTGCCTCGCCCCCAATTTCGTGCGGCCATTATCCGCTCGCTAATATTTTTTCGTTTCTCGCTCGACGAACTATAAAGCTGGAAAAGAGAGACTGCGCGTAGCCTAAGTCCCCCCGGGTATCGCACCCGAATGGCACAGGAAATCGCCGCTAGTTTACACTTGCGACAAAAGTTGCATTGGAAAGCGCGACATAACACTGATCGCATCAAAAATCACATGTGTAAACGGGCCTTAAAGATCCTGGTCTCATTTTTCCTGACTCCAAAATCTGGTACAGTGAGTAGAATAAACACTGAATGGCAAGAGCCAACGGACAACTGCAAAGGTAAGTAATAAACAATATAAGAAAGGCTGACTGTACAGTGAGTAGCCAGCCCATCCACAAAAAAAATCGATGTTCCAATTATCAGCGCAGAGAATCACAAGGATTTCCACATCTTCAAGACCCTTTTTACAAATTTACAGCTATATATGAAGTCGCCTGAGGTAAGGGCCTTAAAGAAAATCCTGTAGTGGATTTCTTTCGAATAAATAAAGGCGAAGCAACCAATTTGACAAACCAGACTGGACAAACATTAAAACACATCGTAAAGGATATTAGCAAAGCGCGCTTCCAGCGTGCCAAATATCTGACCAAAGTCTACATTAGGTTACGATAAGATTACATTACGTTACACTTTTTGACGCTCGATACAATGACCTACATGCTGCAACATGTTCCCAAAAAAAACATAGAATTCATAATCGTACGCCTTCAAAATCATCGCTATACAGGAGAGACATTAAACAGTAGGAATGTTACCTAACTGAAAAAATATATTCCGATGCATTTTTCGAAACAACGTACCATATTTCTTCACTATGAAGGTCAAGTCAAGAAACCACTGTATTGAAATTATTGAAATAGCGAGGGCTTGAATTTTTTATAATATACGGCCAAATAAATTGCTCTCTTCTAACGTTCTCTAAAATCTCAGTTAACCAAATCAACCTATGAATATATGGCTTTGTCAGGCCACGACCGTGCGCTTGCTAAACCGCTTTCAAAAAATATGCTACTCGACTCTTGTGTTGTAATGATAGTATCTAACAAAAATTCGAGAAATTTTGCGAACAAAAATGCAACAAGAATGTCCCCACAGATTCACTATTGATTTTGACATTTCACATTGTGCAGCAACCAATCAGAAGCGACTCGAAACCGCAAGAAACTCAAACAAACGGGTCACGAAACCACGCTTCTCTGTTTTCTTGCAAAAGAATCGTCGCCGCCTCGCTGTAGTTTTTTTTATTGCTAGTTTACGTTTCGTCTTTCTTTGTAAATGAAGTAGAAATCTGAGCGATTTTACTGTAACGGCTAAAAACCTGACATGCTCAGTTGTCGCGTTCATCGGTTTGTCAGTGTTGTATACGTACACAACACGTGTCCGTCGTTAGCGAAAAAGCTGGTTATGACAGTTCCTGAGTTCCTGAGGAAGTGAATTTTCGAAAAAGCTACTGAGGTCACTGAGCGAGGACAAAATCGGCTGTTCCGACGAATGAAAGTGTTAACTTACGGCATGCAAATATGTAACTACAGTACCGCTAACTTGCCGTAAACTTGTCAACTTTTATTCCCAGCACAGTATTGAGTTTTACAGCTACTACACAACGTTTCTTTTGCTTTGATCTCTCGCTGATCAGCAGCTAGCTACTTTGCCGTGTGTGGCTAATAGCAATACGGCCTTAGGGTCACATGCTTACAAGACCCTTAACAATTGGATTGATTCTCGTGCCTTAGGGTCACATGCTTACAAGACCCTTAACAATTGGATTGATTCTCGTGCCTTAGGGGCACATGCTTACAAGACCCTTAACAATTGGAATTGGATTGATTCCCGTGCCTTAGGGTCACATGCTTACAAGACCCTTAACAATTGGATCAATTCCCGTGCCTTAGGGGCACATGCTTACAAGACCCTTAACAATTGGATTGATTCCCGTGCCTTAGGATCACATGCTTACAAGACCCTTAACAATTGGATTGATTCTCGTGCCTTAGGGTCACATGCTTACAAGACCCTTAACAATTGGATTGATTCTCGTGCCTTAGGGGCACATGCTTACAAGACCCTTAACAATTGGATTGATTCCCGTGCCTTAGGGTCACATGCTTACAAGACCCTTAACAATTGGATTGATTCCCGTGCCTTAGGGTCACATGCTTACAAGACCCTTAACAATTGGATTGATTCCCGTGCCTTAGGGTCACATGCTTACAAGACCCTTAACAATTGGATTGATTCCCGTGCCTTAGGGGCACATGCTTACAAGACCCTTAACAATTGGATTGATTCCCGTGCCTTAGGGGCACATGCTTACAAGACCCTTAAAGCCCGATTTCACTACTCGTTGAGTTCTTGTCGAGGGTTAAATCCGTTTTAATGAACGCCTTTTAAACCCTCGATTAGTTATCCCAGGAATAAGAAATTAAACCGTGGATTAACTGCTAATCGAGGATAGTTTAATCGGCTTTTCAGGAACAGGAGCCTGTACGAGCCGTACACCATTGTTTCACGATCCTTATGGGTCGCACGAGCGGACAACTTGTTTCCACCCACTCTTTGAGCTAAGTAAGGGTTATTGACCAGGAGCGAGGGGATATGTGATATATTCCCCTCGTGGCGTACCCGAGGGCGTAGCCCGAGGGAACGCCACGAGGGGACTATATCACATATCCCCGAGGGACTGGTCAATAACATGCTTATTTTCCACCTTGTGAGGTTTTCTAAAACAAAGAAACTATTAATTTTTCGGAGAGTAACATTCCGTTCAATTCAAATGCAAAAAAGCATGATTCCGCAAGGCCGCATTGGGATCACGGCACATTTCGAAGCGAGACGGTAAACATGTTTTGCTTTTGCCACATTTGCATTGAGCACGTTGCTTCGTTATGAGTAGAAGGAGAGAGAGAGAAGAAAGTGTATGAACAGTACTCGTGGTCTCGCCATGGCCCAACTGCCCGCCTTCATCTTTCGAAGATCAATGGAGTGGTTGCGGTGTGTTTTCCAAGGGAAAGCGGCAGAAACATATTCAGGCTCAAGCGTAAAACGAGGCGTCATACATTATTGAAGACCCGAAACCTGAATCGAGGTACGATACCATCGAATAATGTTATTAACATTTCGCTTTTTGGTCGCGACCGGCAAGTTAATTACGTAGGAATATGATTGATGAAGTTGTCTTTTTTGTAAACAAAAAATATTTATCGATGCTAGAGCGTTTTCCTTGTTACGTCCTATTTTGTCTTCCCGTTTGTGTTATTCTATTATGAGGGGAATAAGTCGAGGGGACTAAGGCGAGGGGAATATGTCGAGGGGAATATGTCGAGGGGAATATGTTGGGGGGAATATGTTGGGGGGAATATGTTGAGGGGAATATGTTGAGGGGAATATGTTGAGGGGAATATGTGAGGGAATATATAATCCTTTGTTTTGCTATTGTTATCAGCTATTGTTTTCAGCCCCGCCTCTCCCCTGTTACAATCAAAGTCGCACCCAGCTTTTCAGACACTGTAATGAACGGGGTAATGTGATATATTCCCCTGAAAAGAACAAAGAAAACCGAGCTAGGTGGAAAATAAGTCTCGCTAATGATATGCAGTTCACCATCTGTACGATGGACAACACTCGTAATTTTGCCAGAGAGGTGCTTTCCAAAATAAGAGAAAAACTAATAGGTCACCGAATTAGTTTTAAAGATAATTAGCAAAAACTAAGGTTTAGAGGCTCTTTTCAGAGAGCAGTACTGTTGCCATGGTAATGACTATGACGTCATGAACACCCTTGAAGTATTGCCTGAAAATAGCGTCGTATACTGAGATATCCAAAAGGTGTCCATATGATCACTTGCATCATTTTTAATATTTCATCATTTTAGACAAGCTGTTGAAATCAAAATACCCTTACGAAAAGAATGACACATCAGACATGAATGCTTCTACTAAAGAATAGAGTAATTCGTTTGAATAATCCTTTGCTACTTGAATAAGAAACCATTATTCCACTCAATCAGTATGTATCATTACTAATAAGCTGCTTTTAATTGTTTTCTAAGATAAAAGAGACACGAAGAAATTAACTTAAAACAAATCTGCTATGATGGCAAAAGAGTTGAAATTTTAAACAGTATTTCTTCGAATAAATGCCCAGAGTGTCAATAAAAAATTACTTAGGGGGCGGAACGTTAATGAATACCTCATTTTGCCTGTCAGCATACAGTATGTTAATCCTTCTATTACCATGCAATGCAAGTACTACACTGCGCTGTTACAGTACAAGGCTTAAGGTGGCTCCCTATAGTTAAGAAGCCGCATGCGCGCTGATGACGCGGGCTTTCCCGAAATTTTATGACGTCAGTCAGCACAGCAAAACTAAGCAAAAATAATCGCAGATTTTCTCGCGTTTCCTTCAGTTAATTCTTCTAAACCTTCGCAAAATTTGAAATACTAACGCTACCTTTCGCATACATTTTTAGAAAAAAGTCTGTCAGAGCAATTTACTTAAATTGTTATATATACGAAATTGCAAGATATTGGCCTTAACCTTTTCCGCAAAATAGTAAAAACATTCCCCGAAGGAAACTTGAAATATTTTAAGAATTAAGGCCAATTCTTGTAGAATAATGGTATTATTTAGATGCTCTGTTGCTATAGCAATGGCCTCTACCAAAAAAGTGAAAACTAATAATTAAGCATAAATATGTTGGCATTCTTGCTGGTAAATCTCGTAAACCAAAATTGCAAGACTAGAAGATGAGGCTTTACTTTTAACTCATGATAGTATGTGCAGATGCTTTGGTTAAAAAATCTCCAGGGAGGCACCTTAAAAGGAGTAGTAAAAAGCAAAATTATTTTACAGTTGGTCAAAATTATTATCATCTGAATGCACTTAACTTCCTTGTGAACAGTAACATTTCTTTCTTAAAACAATCTTTCCCTTTCAACAAATGAGAAGAGAGACAGTTGAAATTCAAACACTGCTCTAAACTTTGTCTCTCCCCCTACCCCACCCAAAAAAAACCGGGGTGGGAGATTGTTTAGGCTATCATTTGCAGAAACACAGTAATTCAATGAACGTAAATGAAAGCATGAAATAATCAAAGATTTTAAGACGACACGAATGCCTCATTTTCCCTCTCAGCATATTTTAACCCTTCTAATACCATTTTACGGTTGTTTGCAGAAAAACCCTCAATACCACGCCTTTCTACCTCACCCTCGAGCCGCTCATAAATTGCTTCACTTTTTACTCCTACTTTCCCCAATGCCCAAATGGTTTGGCTGATATCTCCATCCTTAAAACTCCTAAGGCTTTTTAATCTTAGAACCTGCTTCTCAAAGGCTTTGAATAAGGCATCACTTCCCTGTTTAGCAGTGGCAAAAGCCCACAATAGCATTGATATGTCAGCACCCATGACAATTTCTGAAACACCTCTACGAAACAATTCTGATTCTATTTTCTCAAATAACTGATCTGCTTCAAATTCCCTTTTAGCAAATGACCAGGCAAACTGGGCCAGGTCATTATTTTTGAAAGTAGAAAATTCACGAGACCTAATATTTTCTGAAAAAACCTCAAATAATTCAGATGACCCATTGCCTGTGATTACAAATGAGAGCATGGTCTGAGCAAGGCCATGCAAATCAAAAGTAGCAAGGTCTAATTGTCCACATAAAATGGCGTTCTCAATCTCTTTGAAAACACTAGTTTCACCCATGCGTAATAAAGAGAATCCATAAGCAATCTGACCAACACTTCTATAATCAAAAGTGCCAATTCCACGAGATAGGATTTCTTTCTCGCAAACTGTAATGAGAGAATGGTGTCCTTCTTTGATTCTTCCGAGAGACCAAATAACAACTGCAAGCTCTCTGGGTTGTAATCTGGATATGTTGTCAGCAATACACTTTAGCATTCTGATAAACACACTTGTTTCTTCATCTGCCGATTCCTTTTCCAGATGGTCTCTTTCACTAACCTTTCTGTACACTGTCCTGCCCAGCCAGCCCAGGAGCCACACCACTGAATGAATATTCAGTGATTCATCAAATAATTTGAGCTGTTCCAGAACAGACTCTTTCTGATGAGGATTCAGTGTGATCTTTTCAGAAGGGTTAGAGGAGATTGGTGCTGATAAAATCCTCAAAATGCTCCAACTTGTTCCCGGAGTTAGTTCTGTTTTCCTCAATGGCTGCCACGATGTGAAGGAAGCTGGGCTTGTTGATTTTACAAGCAGAGGGCTCAAAACCTTTGAGTAGTGACAGAAATAACCTCTTCTGCCCAATGAAAAAACAGCAAGTCTAAACATCATCCACAGTGTTTCAGTTAAACAAGGTTAATCTGTTGGAGCAAATAATTTTTAATCAGTGACTTTCATCATGTTTTGTACCAAGCCTATGTATACTAATTAATGAATATGATCAACATCCCCAGGAATCCCGTAGTGTAGCTGATCAAATGTGAGATCTCTGGGTGCATTTGATTGGCTGGATTAAGTCAATAAGAATGCACAGAATGGTTACAAATCCCTCGCATCGTTAATACAGTCTATCCATAATGCATGTTGTCATTAGTTCATTAGATTGTTTGAATGTTGTGATTGGTTCATTAGATTGTTTATATGTTGTGATTGGTTCATTAGATTGGTTGTATGTTGTGATTGGTTCATTAGATTGTTTGTATGTTGTGATTGGTTCATTGGATTGTTTGTATGTGGTGATTGGTTCATTAAATTGTTTGTATGTTGTGATTGGTTCATTGGATTGTTTGTATGTTGTGATTGGTTCATTAGATTGTTTGTATGTTGTGATTGGTTCATTAGATTGTTTGTATGTTGTGATTGGTTCATTAGATTGTTTGTATGTTGTGATTGGTTCATTGGATTGTTTGTATGTTGTGATTGGTTCATTGGATTGTTTGTATGTTATGATTAGTTCATTAGATTGTTTGTATGTTGTGATTGGTTCATTAGATTGTTTGTATGTGGTGATTGGTTCATTAGATTGTTTGTATGTGGTGATTGGTTCATTAGATTGTTTGTATGTTGTGATTAGTTCATTGGATTGTTTGTATGTTGTGATTGGTTCATTAGATTGTTTGTATGTTGTGATTGGTTCATTAGATTGTTTATATGTTGTGATTGGTTCATTGGATTGTTTGTATGTTGTGATTGGTTCATTAGATTGTTTGTATGTTGTGATTGGTTCATTAGATTGTTTGTATGTTGTGATTGGTTCATTAGATTGTTTGTATGTTGTGATTGGTTCATTAGATTGGTTGTATGTTGTGATTAGTTTATAAGATTGTTTGTATGTTGTGACTGGTTCATTGGATTGTTTGTATGTTGTGATTGGTTCATTGGATTGTTTGTATGTTGTGATTGGTTTATTGGATTGTTTGTATGTTGTGATTGGTTCATTGGATTGTTTGTATGTGGTGATTGGTTCATTAGATTGTTTGTATGTTGTATTGGTTCATTAGATTGTTTGTATGTTGTGATTGGTTCATTAGATTGTTTGTATGTTATGATTAGTTCATTAGATTGTTTGTATGTTGTGATTGGTTCATTAGATTGTTTGTATGTGGTGATTGGTTCATTAAATTGTTTGTATGTTGTGATTGGTTCATTGGATTGTTTGTATGTTATGATTAGTTCATTAGATTGTTTGTATGTTGTGATTGGTTCATTAGATTGTTTGTATGTGGTGATTGGTTCATTAGATTGTTTATATGTTGTGATTGGTTCATTAGATTGGTTGTATGTTGTGATTGGTTCATTAAATTGTTTGTATGTTGTGATTGGTTCATTGGATTGTTTGTATGTTATGATTAGTTCATTAGATTGTTTGTATGTTGTGATTGGTTCATTAGATTGTTTGTATGTTGTGATTGGTTCATTAGATTGTTTGTATGTTGTGATTGGTTCATTAGATTGTTTGTATGTTGTGATTGGTTCATTAGATTGTTTGTATGTTGTGATTGGTTCATTGGATTGTTTGTATGTTGTGATTGGTTCATTGGATTGTTTGTATGTGGTGATTGGTTCATTAGATTGTTTATATGTTGTGATTGGTTCATTAGATTGGTTGTATGTTGTGATTGGTTCATTAGATTGGTTGTATGTTGTGATTGGTTCATTGGATTGTTTGTATGTTGTGATTGGTTCATTGGATTGTTTGTATGTGGTGATTGGTTCATTAGATTGTTTGTATGTTATGATTAGTTCATTAGATTGTTTGTATGTTGTGATTAGTTTATAAGATTGTTTGTATGTTGTGATTGGTTCATTGGATTGTTTGTATGTTGTGATTGGTTCATTAGATTGGTTGTATGTTGTGATTGGTTCATTGGATTGTTTGTATGTTGTGATTGGTTCATTAGATTGTTTGTATGTTGTGATTGGTTCATTAGATTGTTTGTATGTTGTGATTGGTTCATTGGATTGTTTGTATGTTGTGATTAGTTCATTAGATTGTTTGTATGTTGTGATTGGTTCATTAGATTGTTTGTATGTTGTGATTGGTTCATTGGATTGTTTGTATGTTATGATTGGTTCATTGGATTGTTTGTATGTTATGATTAGTTCATTAGATTGTTTGTATGTTGTGATTGGTTCATTAGATTGTTTGTATGTTGTGATTGGTTCATTGGATTGTTTGTATGTTATGATTAGTTCATTAGATTGTTTGTATGTTATGATTAGTTCATTGGATTGTTTGTATGTTGTGATTGGTTCATTAGATTGTTTGTATGTTGTGATTGGTTCATTAGATTGTTTGTATGTTGTGATTGGTTCATTGGATTGTTTGTATGTTGTGATTGGTTCATTGGATTGTTTGTATGCTGTGATTGGTTCATTGGATTGTTTGTATGTTGTGATTGGTTCATTAGATTGTTTGTATGTTGTGATTGGTTCATTAGATTGTTTGTATGTTGTGATTAGTTTATAAGATTGTTTGTATGTTGTGATTGGTTCATTGGATTGTTTGTATGTTGTGATTGGTTCATTGGATTGTTTGTATGTTGTGATTGGTTCATTAGATTGTTTGTATGTTGTGATTGGTTCATTGGATTGTTTGTATGTTATGATTGGTTCATTAGATTGTTTGTATCTTGTGATTAGTTCATTAGATTGTAACCTTTATTGTATTGCACTGTCTGTATAAAGAGCAATAATGTAGTTGCAACCCATTCACCACAGTGATGACATTACAAACTTAAAACGATGTAATTGTTAAGCAACTGATTCAATAGTTGGAAGATCATCCCACAACAGAGGGCAGAGGTGGGGGGGAGGTCGTGATCCCATTTCAAGCACCTTTTTTCGCACAATCCACAGGGCTCAAAATAACAAGTGCAGCTATTGTTTTCAACCTCTTGTAAAACTTTTATTGAATTGACTCCAGGTTAAAAACATTAGATAGGGGAAAATAATGTAATTTATAATAACATTAAAGTTTAATCATCAGATTACAATGCTTGAATAAAGTTCATAATTATCATATTTTATAATTCAACACATTGATACACTGCCTATGTATGGTCATAAAGCTCGCAATATACGTCAGGTCTACATGACGTATATCCAGCGATGGAGGTAAGTTTTGCATTTTGAAGGAAAACGAAAACGACCACTGCCTGCAATAGTCCAGTTTCGAATTTGCTATGGTCGCTGAATGAAAGCACTGAAGACGCATTTTTACAGGGTTAGCCTCAATCTGAAGTGATAAATTCGCAAATTCAGGCGAGAGGATGACCTGTTCAGAGCTCTGTCTACTGTTTAATTTTCAAATTTCACACACCTTCTGTCAGTATTTGTGAATATTTTACATCAGGTCGAGTCTAACCCTGTATCAATGTGTCATCGGTGTTTGAATTCAGTGGTAATTTTAAATACG
Source organism: Cladopsammia gracilis (assembly GCA_022457155.1). Classification (NCBI taxonomy): domain Eukaryota; kingdom Metazoa; phylum Cnidaria; class Anthozoa; order Scleractinia; family Dendrophylliidae; genus Cladopsammia; species Cladopsammia gracilis. The sequence continues at coordinate 749,384 of JAJGOT010000397.1, read as the reverse complement.
AAAATGGCTTATTTCGTGTTTTTGGGAGAAAAATGTGTGAACTATCAGATAAAAAAGGGAAAAGAAAGGGGAAAAGAGAAAAGAAAAGAGAAAAATTATTGATCACATGATTGCACAACAGGCCCCAAATTTTAGCGTTGTTGTCACAGTGTTTGGCGAAGCTGAATGAAAGCTCGTTCAAAGTTCAACCGCTCGACAAGGAGTGAATGAAGGAGCACAATTTTTGGAAAATGCCTTTAGTAATCACCTCTGGAATATGATATAGACTTGATACTTCCTCAGAAAAGTTTCTGATCTTTGTTTTAAGCAGATTGAAGTTAAACAATCTCATCATTTCAGCTGTAGGAAATAAAACAAGCAAGTTTGTAAACAACAGCGATCGACTCAGCTCATACTGTACATCTATGTTTGAAAATTTGGTGCTGATGGAAGGGACTGAAAAGCCATATCAACTACAAGTAACAATGTTCTGACCGTTTCTTGTATCCTTTAGCGGTGAATTTTTGTAAGACATACTGTCCACGTTGCAGTTGTTTCAGACTTTTCACCGCTATGTTTAGGTAACCGTGTGTTTGTTCAATTTGTTTTGATTCTGAATTGAACTTTTTAAGACACGAAACACTTGAAGCTAAGACATTTTTATGCCATTTTACTGTGTTTTCATTTGTGTTGTCACTACTCTGTCATATTCTTCACATAGACGAAAGCTCTTCGTACATGTAGCAACTCTCAAAATTAATTGTGTATGCTAAATTAATTATAGCTAGGCAAAATTTTCGGTATTTGCTGCTTGTTGAGTAAGAAATGGTGCGAGGTAAAAATAATATTGTTGTAAGCCTTTTACTAAATAAAAGGTTGTATATCTCAATGAATTTTTTCTTGAAACTGTGATTTGTTATCAATGTGTTGAATACATGTATTTATAAAACAGTTATAGTGCTCAAGGTTGCACAATATCACCTGATTTTAGCCAACTTGGCCTATGGTCTTGTTAGCTAAGTATCTCAGTGGCGATATAGCGCTTTGCTTTCTCACTATAACTACATGTATTTAATACAAATGTATCCTGATAGTGTACACCGTGCTGCATTTTGCTAAATCAATAAGCCCCCTGTCTATTAAGGCCCCTCCCCCCCCCCCCCCCTAATAAGCCACCCTCAAAAGTACCTTAAATAAATAAGCCACCCGGGTGGCTTAATAGAGATTTTATGGTAAGCTTTTAATGAATTTTTACGAATCACAAATTTGAACAGTACAAAGTCCGGCTCTTTCCTTATCAATTAGCCAAGAGGCTCCACCATGAACGACTGTCACAGACTCGTCTCAAAATCTGTTGTTCCTAGTCTTCTTCAAAGTTCCAAGATGGTGGAAACAACATAGGACATCTTCATTAAGGATATCGAGTTTCACGAAGTTCAACAAATAACTCACGAGTAATAAATACATGTACAGGTAATTACAGTTATTAATTAAAACATTAAAACATACATTAAAACTTATATTAAATATCACATACTCATATTTCGTTTCAATCTTGTTATTGATATCGATGACGGCTCAATGACTTACTAAAGTGAAGTTGAATTAGTTCTTGTTTAAGTCATTCAGAGAAACTAGAGACCCAAGGCCAATAAGCTGATTTTGATCAGCTTTGTGGCCTCGTGTTTCAGGGAATGTGCGTACCTTTTTTCCCCGCACGTGGTGGAGTCCTTGACATCAAGAAATACGATGATGAGTGAACGACGAGGAACGTACAGGACGGTCTACAGGCTACAGGAACCGAGGAACCACCAAAGGACGTGAACGACACTTTCAATATCAGCGGCTCGCAGCGTCTATGGGTGCTTCAATCGTGTAAGACAAACGAAAAAGTACAGGCCCTACCAAACTTGTTCCCAGTGTCCTGTCGAGAGTTTCCGCGCGCCTGTCGTGTGAGTCGTGTGAACTCGCGTGTTTCGCTACCAGGACTGAGGGACGGACCATTATTTTTCTGGAGGGGTGGCGGGGGGGGGGGGGGGGGGGGGGGGGATGAGAAATATTGAAACAGAAATGTTTGCAGGGCCTGAAAAGACAAAATAAATTGTTTGCAAACACGATCTGCATAAAAAGAAAAATGTTTGCAGAGAAGTCAGATAAACTATTAAAATTAACGTTGACATTCTGTCAAGAACTGGGCGAGTTTACATTTATTTACATTTACATTTATTAAGTCGGCAAAATCCATGGGATATCACGCCAACTATAAATAAAATATAAGAAAAATCGAATTAAATAAAAATAACTAAAAATCTGATATATCTAAAAATCTAAATAGTCAAATTAAGGTAGGCGAGTTTTAAAAGCGTCAATAGATTTACTTAAAACGGTTTCGGCAGAGAGATTGTTCCAATCGATGATTGTTCTCGGGAAAAAAGAAAATTTTAAAATGTTCTTATTTGCCCTGGGAACACAAAATTTGAGATCATGACTACTCCTCGTTCTTCTCTCACTGTTAGGAATTAAGTATTGATCCCAATTACCGTCTAAGTAACCATGGCACATTTTGTACATAGTAGTAAGCCTTGATCTCCTTCTTATTGTTTCAAGTGTGTCCCGTTTTAGGTCTTGAAGCATGCTTGTGACACTTGCCGTTCGATCGTATTGACCTGTACAAAAACGGGCTGCTTTTCTTTGCACTCTTTCAATAGTTTCTATATCTTTCTTGTAATATGGGTCCCATGCTGCGCAAGCGTACAGGAGTGTTGGCCTCACAAGGGACTTATAAGCAATCTCTTTTACGTCTTGAGGACAATTCCAAAGATTTCGTTTGATCAGTCCTAGTACTTTATTTGTCTTGGATGTGACATTTGTGATGTGTGGGGACCATCTCATTTTCTGGTCAAGTACAACTCCCAGATAGGGGTAGGATTGGAGTTCCTCTAGTATTTCGCCGCAAAATACGTAATCTCGTTTAGGTGGTGGATTCCTCATAGTCGTGATGCACATGATGTTACACTTTGACGGGTTAAACTCCATCTGCCATTTTCGTTGCCAAATTTCTAGCTGGCGTAAATCGTCTTGAAGGTCGAGGGCATCCTTGTCGCTTACGTATCATCTGCGAACAGATGATACGTTGAGTTTCAGAAGTCTGTCATCTTTCTGACGATATCACCATCAAAGCTAATGGGTCACTAACTGTTTGGTACCTGCCTTCACCGCTGGTACAACAGGCCGGGTGGTGCGACTACGATGGCCTGTGGGAACATCGTCAAAGAGGAAATCGTTTTTTCCGGCTTAATCTTGGTTCCAGACCCTTATTTTGAACTCAGGATAAACAGTTTTCAAACACTATAACGGTTACTTTTGAAAATGTATGTTAGGGGCGTAGCCAGGGGAGGGTTCCAGGGGTTCCGGAACCTCCCTTTTGGGTTCTGACCATAGCATATTTTCAAGAGAAAAACATGACTGAAACCCCTCTTTCACTCGGATCAGATCTTCGCTTCTTAAGAAAATGAAAATAAGTTAAAAGGCATCGCATGTTATATTAGGGGTTTATGATAAAAGGATGCGTAATACGAGCCTCCTGTGTACACGAGCCTGAGATGTGGGATTCAGCACCTCTGTCTAGTTTCTCGAGAGGGAAACCCTATGCAAGCTGCTTTGCAGCACTATATGCAGATGACTTTCCATCAGTCCAGGTTGCCGATGTAGAAATCGTCCGTTGGCGGTGCAAATGGCTAAGTGCGCCAGCGGATCAAGAACTACCCAGCAGTGCAGTTCAGGCCTTGGCAGAATGTGACCGTGAATTCTACCCAAATGTGCACAGGTTGCTGCAAATTTTATGCACGTTGCCAATTACATCAGCAGAATGTAAGCGATCTTTCAGTACATTACGCAGGCTAAAGACATACTTGAAGGCAACCATGCATCGGACAAGCGAGCGAGAGTTTGGACTTGCCGCCCTCTAATGAACATACATTACAAATGACATTAGTACAACAATCGACATCTTTGCACGGAAGCATCCGCGGTGCCTTCTTCTTTCTGATATCCTAGCTGAGTGAACGGCAAATCTGTCAGAAAGCCGCCTTATTTCATGTCAAACTGCCTTCAAAATGCACGAGATACAGTCTCAAACAACCTAATTTTTTAGAATTTCCCGGGGAACATGCTCCCGGACCCCCCTAAAAGCTCGCGCCTTCGACGCTGTCGGGAGCTTTGGAAACCCCCTCCCACTCTTCCAAATGCCGGCTACGCCCCTGTATGTTGCTTAGCATACGAAACGTTCAGTTTATTGTACAAATGCGTTGGTTTACCATGTTTATCACCGCTGTTTGTGTTTTATTTTTAAGCTTAAATTTTTTTAGCACCAGAGAAGATAGCACTGTAAAAAATGAAAACAAAAATGTTTGCAGGAGGGTGCTGTTGAAAGAAAAAAAAATGATTGCAGACGCGCATAAATTTAAAAAAATTGTTTGCAGAGGAAAATGTCTCATCCCACCAGCATCTCCTACAAGCTTACTCACATTACTTATGTTCACGTTAGATATATATAAGACTTAGACGAATCACTAGCTTCATTGTGGTACAGCCTTCAGTTTACAAAACATTCAATAGTAAACAAAGTGGTTTGCAGGAATGATGCCTGAATGAAAGAGTAACTCTTCTCCATGTTGGACATCTTCTTAACATGTTTAAAATATATCATAAAACTTTCTTACGCATGCGCATGAGTATAGGCTGCTTGGAGCCTCTTGTTTCCTTTGCTTCACGTGGAAAAAGGACATGTCTCCCCTCTTTCCTCCTTCCCATCATCCCTCGCGCTCCCCTCGGCCGCGCTTCTCTCGTAAATTGCCACAAGCCAAGTAGAATAGGGCAGCGACCGGTTAATGTACTCAGTGGTCGTAGTGCACGTTTCGCAGACTACAGACTAGAGACCGTCGTCCTTAACCCGCTGTTCTCACCTACTATCTGACTTGTGATTTAAGAAATTGGTCTCCGTAGGGCGTTGCATGCCAATTACAAGCCGAATTGGAATTCACTCAGTGACATCTTTATTAAAAAGTTCAGACAAATGCATTTATTAGAAATCCAGAAAGTATCCATAAAAGGCTTTGCATTTTATTATGTATATTTTTTGCATCATGTTTTTTGACAGTTCAAACAAGTCTCTATTGTCACAGTCCTGTCATGTTGGTTTCTTTTTATTAGATTTCATTATAGACGAATTGTGTTCCTTTTTCTCGGGCAGTTTTTTAATGAAGTGACTTTAACCTTCATTGCAAAGGAGCAGGACGTCGATCGTGTTGAAAGTCGTCTTGCAATAGCTCCGCTTTACAGTGTTCCCGGGTCACTCTACACATGTTATCCAGTGCTCGCTTGGCCTCCTGACCAATAAAAAGCAGACAGAGAAATTAAAATATCGTTTTGTAAGTAGTCGTAGTGTTGTAAGTTAGAAATGGTTAAACGAGAGATTTTGTAGGGTAAACATGATTAAATGAAGATATTTTGTACGGTTAACATGGTTAACAAGAGATTTTGTACGGTTAACATGGTTAAACGAAAGCTTTTGTGGGGTAAACATGGTTAAACAAGAGATTTTGTACGGTTAACATGGTTAAACGAAAGCTTTTGTGGGGTAAACATGGTCAAACAAGAGATTTTGTACGGTAAACATGGATAAACGAAAGCTTTTGTGGGGTAAACATGGTCAAAGAAGAGATTTTGTACGGTTAACATGGTCAAACGAAAGCTTTTGTGGGGTAAACATGGTTAAACAAGAGATTTTGTACGGTTAATATGGTTAAACGAAAGCTTTTGTGAGGTAAACATGGTCAAACAAGAGATTTTGTAGGGTAAACATCGTTAAATAACTAAGAGATTTTGTAGGGTAAACATCGTTAAATAACTAAGAGATTTTGTACGGTTAAGATAAATAACTATTCTATTTTTATGAACTGACTATACGTCTAAAAGGATAGAAAAGTTGTTTTAGAAAAAAAAAATTTAATACCTGTATTTCATTTCTCTTCCTGGCAGCTTGCAAACCAAAACTTTCACCCGGGGGAAGGAAAACCGCTACTACAACAAGTGTCAGGACGAGGAAAGCTGCAAATTTGGTGTTCATTATTTTACGGTGGTGGCCTGTGATGAGATTTATCTCCCTTTCTTGTCAGTGGAGGCACTGAGCGCGAGCGAGGTTATTTCTTTTAAATCATTTCTTGGTTCTTGCAATGCATTTTATAACAGTTTATGGCACTTAAGCAAACTACAGCTTTTACTCTAAAAAGTAATTAAGTTTTTTTATATGTCAAACTAAGAAATAAACGAAGAGACTTGTTACAAGTTTCTAAGCTGTTAAAATCACCAAAGATTATGTATTTATCAGCTAAATGCTCTTGTTAAGCCGCCATGGCACTTTGATGGCTAAAGTGAACATTTTGAATAAAACTGACTAGAAGTCAGTTCCTATTATGTCAACATATATAGATAAAACATTTCTCTGTGATATGATTCATGGATTTGTTAGAATGGAAATTCGGCGAATTTGCATTTTAAAAAACATATATCTTACTAAACAGACTTGCGTTTTAGCACTAAAAATTGATTTGTTTTCGTTTAATATTGTGTTATACTCGAGAAAAAGCGAGATGTATTTGAATAGTTTGGCAGCTGGGAATCATCAAACGATCGTTAAACGTTATTTAAAAACTCAGTTTCTTTAATTTGAATTCAAAATGTCCGAGGTAAATAAAAAATTGTTCCCAAATTTTGTATTAAAAAAGATTGCTCCAAAATTTTGTATTAAAAAATGGCGATGAAAATACTCTATTGCTACATTTCATATGCTTGGCAGAATGTATTATTAATTAATGTGTGTTTTTTTTGCCGACGGTTTCGAAAAACAATCCATCCAAATTATTATATAAAAAAGGGAAACTGTGAATGGAGCGTTTCTTCTTACGTGTTTGGCCTATAGAGTCAAAACCTGTAAGACCCTGAAGAAGAAAGGCTGTGCCTTTCGAAATATTGAATTCAAATACAATTTCCGTATCATTTAATCAGCCTTGCTTTTGTATCATACTTCTTGCGTTAAATGTTTTGCGACATCAAAATTGCACGATTTCAGAAAGGACGCATTTTGCGACACTAAATTTTCGAGATTTTACATAATATATCCAACCAAAGTCAGTATATATTTTCTCGATTGAACGCAGGGGGCGTTTATTTAAAACTCGGCCTCGCAAGACCCGGCGTTTATTTGAACCCTGAGTTTATTAAACACGGGTTATTTTTTTTATCTTTTTTATGATCATTATTACGTCTTTTATTCCTAAATTCCTGATTCAAAAGTGAAATTGATCAAAATTTTCCTAAACTCTTGCGGTGAAGTGCCCTGACCATGAGACTTTTATCAGCTGCCTTTTTATATAAACCATCAACTTGGATTAAAAAACGATGCAGCGACCTCCGGGATGGTAAAGATGACGAACTTTATATCTCGGTAAAAAATATACAGAACATAGAGCCTGAACAGTGATTATTGTTGGCGTTCAGTTATATTTGTTCCTTTGTCGCATTTTCGATTTATATCAGATGAAACTGAGTAGCAGTTCAACATGGCTGTAGCGTAACCATGGTAACCATTAATAACTGAGCATTTTTACTAAAACAAAGTATACGGAACGTATCGCTAGGTGGAATGGCCGCTGGTGGTTTATTTCACATAAAACTACCTTATTTCATGGTAACAATCAGTTACACGATGAATTCAAATAAACGTCGGACTTCATTTAAACCCTTACCCTAACCCTGCACCAGCTTTCGGCAGGTAGGCTTTCTGGGACTAACCAATAATAGCTAATTCAACACATTGATACACTGCCCAAATATGGTAAAAAAGTTATCGATAGATGTTATGTCTACATGACGTATAACCAGCGATGGCGGTAAATTTCGCATTTTCAAGGAAAGTGAAAATGACTGCTGCCTGCAATTTCGTGTTTTTTCGCGAAAAAGTGCGTGAACTATTAGTTAAAAAAGGGAAAAGAAAGAAAAAAGAGAAGAAAAGAAAAGAGAAAAATACTGTTCACATGATTGGAGAAAAAAGGCGCGAAATTTTCGCGTTGTCGCGGTCGCAGTGTTTCTTGGCGTAGCTGAATGAAAACTGGTTCAAAGTTTAACCGCTCGACAAGAAGTGAATGAAGGAGCACAATTTTCGTGAAATTCCTTTGGTAATCACCTCTGGAATATGATATAGACTTGATGTTTCCTCAGAAAAGTTTCTGATCTCGTCATTACGGCTGTGGGAGCTAAAAAACGAGCATTCCAAGTTTGTAAACAACATTGATCGACTCAGCTCGTACTTCGATGTTTTAAAATTTGGTGCTTATGGAAGGGACTAGAAAGCCAAATCAACTACAGGTACGATGTTTTAACCGTTTCTTGTATCCTTTAGCTGTGAATTTTTGTAAGCTTACTGTCCACGCTGTAGTTCTTTCCGACTTTTCGCCGCTATGTTTAGGTTCGTAGCCGTGTGTTTGTTCAATTTGTTTTGATTCTGAATTGAACTTTTTAAGATACGAAACACTTGTAACTAAGACATTCTATGCCATTTTACTGTGTTTTAATTCTTGTAGTCACTACTCTGTTCCGTTCTTTGAGCAGACGAAAGCTCTTCATAGAAACTGTCAACTGATTGTGTACGATAAGTCTTTTAAATTAATTTTAGCTTGGCAAAAGTTTCGGCATTCACTGTTTGTTGTTTAAGAAATGGTGCGAGGTAAAATATTGTAGTTAGCCTTTTTACTTAATGAAAGGTTGTATATCTCAATGATTTTTTTCTCGAAACTGTGATTTGTTATCAATGTGTTGAATTAAAAAACAGTTTAAACAAGCTTGCACAATATTGACAAAGGCGCCACTTTCATTCATAAACTGTGTGATGTTGCAAGTTTCGCGCGGTAAAACATCTGTAAGCTTTTTTTTTAAAATAAAAGGCTTGTCGGCGATATTTTTTCTTGAAACTATGCTTTGTTATCAATGTGTTGAATTATAAAACTATTATAGCGCTCAAGCTTGCGTGATATCGCCTAATTTTAGCCGACTCGGCCTACGGCCTCGTCGGCTAAGTATTAGGCGATATCACGCGCGCTTTCGCGCTATAATAGTTAAATATTGACGGTTACCCAAACGATACCAGAATCTCAGACCCTCAATTTTTTCTTGAAAACATCTAAGATTAGTCAAACACTTTAATGACTTATTTATGACGGATTTATTTAAAATTTTAAAAAGAATGAGTTTTACACCATATCCGTTTCTGAGGACACAAATCAGTTCTAATGCCCCAAACTCTTTGAGTAAGAACACCGAGAAAAGGAATGAAATATAATTGAACTACAGCCGGCTTTACCGGCCGGTAGCTATTTAACCCTTCATCAATGTGATTCTATGAATGGTATTCGGTTGTGTTGGGGTTAATAATAGGGTTAATATTAAGGGTTTATAATAGGATTAATATTAAGGGTTTATAATAGGATTAATATTAAGGGTTTATAATAGGATTAATATTAAGGGTTTATAATAGGGTTAACCTGATTAACTTTTGAATCTCTTCTTGGTGGCCAACTTACAAATAAAGCTGCTGACAATTCTCATTCATTTCATTGCCGATATTGGAATCAGAACATTTTTATTCTTAGTCCGAAAAATTAAAATTCTTATCAGTAAATGAATTAACTGAAACAACCGGAAAGTGTCCATGTTTGTATTTTATTGTATTTCTACACCCTTAACGGCTTTCAAAGGTCTAGCTTGATTGTACATGTTATAGTTTTACTAAATAATGGTGACAGTAATATTTGTCTTCTTTGAAGGGGTGTCTTTGTCATCAGGGCTTTGACTGGATCTCAGTTCATATGTAGCAAGGGTGCTGCAGGACGGTGATCGTCTTCAAGGTCCTCACTTAAGAACTCCCGCTTACAGTGTTCCCGTGCCACCCTACACATGTTGTCCAGTGCTCGCTTGACCTAAACGATAAAAAGAACAATCACAGAGTCAGAAAACTGGATGAGCTCACAATATCAGTTTAATTCGTTCACCTCGGAACGTGCCATGCCTTTAGTAACTTTTGTGCTGATTATAAATAAGATTACTTCGTGTGATAGTTGTTGACAAATGTTTTCATGAAAGATTTTTGTTTTTCAATATTTTACAAACTGAAGTCTATTTGAGTTATAATTGAAACACTTAAAAGTGACACTTTTGTAGTGATATGGAAGTCTTATCAGCACAGAAGGGTTGATATGGAAATCTTATCAGCACACGAAGGTTGATTTGATTCCGTATCTGTACACAAAAAAGATTTGATTTTGATTAGAAAACATCAAGATGCTTTTACTCGCAAAAATAGTAGCAATAGTAAAAACGTGTAAGCATTGAAAACAAAAAATGTACTGAATATCTCAGTTAGCTTGATCAAATGAAACTGCCTGGTTGTTGTTGTGGTTGTTGTTGTTGCTAAGTCACAACTGCTGCAAACAGGCTCTGATCACATTGTGTGCCCATGTCTTTGTTACGCTACGATTTGTTATCGGAAAGAAATCATTATTATACACTTTTTTCCAAAAGTACTAGTTCATGCATTAGAAATTGAACATTAGAAATTGAAATCAAACGAGGAAGCTTTAGATAGACATCATTTTACGGTAAGTAAGTACATAAAAATGAAAAACGAAAAATAATATTACGGTTCTGGCTTACACAGAATTTCTTGAAGAAAAAAAAAATGACTTAGCTGGAAAACCAATCAGTGATTAAGATCTTTCATATTTGCCATGCGAAATTAAAGCAAGTTGAAAGGACAAACTCTATACATGTAGGAGAAAATAGTCATTTAATGCTCATTGTTGCAAAAAACTCAATAAGTAGTACCTTGTGTGTTTTAACAACAGAAAGAAAACAAGATCGTAAACATTTCATTTCTCTTCCAAGGAGTGCCCCCTGCAAAACATTCACACGAGGGAAGATAAACTGCTGCTACAACAAGCATCCAGGCAAGGAAAGCTGTAAATTTGGTGTTCATCTTCCCTCGGTGAGTTTGAATAAGATTTTCAGTGTTCTCGTTGATAGCTGCGGAGGTTATCATGTTAATATGCAAATGATGGTTTCTTAGTTTTTGCATTCTATAATCGTTTAATAGTGCTTCACAAACTATAGCTTTCATACTAAAAAGTCATTAAGCTCAGTTAATATCTCTGACTTGGAAATTAACGAGAAGTCTTTGAATGGTTTGTTAGATGTAAAAATCATCATCCAGCCATTAACAGACGAATGCGCATGCAAAGGCAAGCCGCCGCGTTAATGCGAACAGAATATCAAAACTTCGGTGATAATTAAAGGAAAACACTGAATAATGTCTACAAGTTTGGGTATCCCACTAATATTTGCAAATAACTTCTTTCATTTCGACATGAGGTTGTTTAACGGTCACAATCTGCCAGGTTTTCCTTTTAAAAAATATAAATGGCATTCCTGACGCCCCTGAAAGCTTTTCTTAATTTAAAGCAACGATGGCTTTGTGTTCACCTAAATTAATACTTGAGAGTACGTTGCAACATAAAACAGTAAAACAGAAGTCGTGAGAAAGTGCTATTTTTGGGGACAAAATTCTCTTAAATCTGTTTAAAACTTCCAACTCTTGATAAAAAATCAGTAAACAGAAAAATGATCTCGATTGCCGCTAAATTACGGCTTTTAACCGAGTTGTGCATAAATTGATTTTTTATTTTTATTACAGTGAGTATTATGATACTTGTAAAACGTTCTATTTTGTTCACTCATTCAATTTTTGCGATGTTTTCGCGCCCGCGATGTTTACTTTCTTTTAGCTTCATTTAGATATAAAATTAATGCCAACCCACGTTGATGACTTTTTTTGCCTCAAAAACAGAACTGCCTTAGATATTTTCGTTTACTGAAGACTACGAACCTTACTGTTGTTTTGGCGAGTTAATCATACGAAAACTGAGTAAAAAAATTCAAGATCCAAACATAGTAATAATTTTTGCAGTAGTGTAATTTGGAACAAGAGTAGCATAAACAACTGTTAGAAGACTACTGTATGCATGGCCGACTGATCAAGCAACTGTTAGAAGACTACTGTATGCATGGCCGACTGATCAAGCAACTGTTAGAAGACTACCGTATGGCCGACTGATCAAGCAACTGTTAGAAGACTACTGTATGGCCGACTGATCAAGCAACAGACTGGCCAACATCTATTTTCATCAGGTTTATTTGACTGGGAATCGCGAGTTTTAAATCAGTGTTATATATACTATTTAATAGATAATTACTGAGGCTCGCAGCATTATTAGGTATATTGCAGGCAGCTGAGGGCGCAGCCCGAAGCTGCCTGCAATATACCTAATAATGCTGTGGGCCGAAGTAATTATCTATTATAATTACTGTTTCTCATCAAACCCCATTGTTTTCTCTCTGCATTGTATCTTCGATTTCAGCCACCCCTTTGGCTGTTGTTTTCATTTTGAATACAGTTATAACAATGAAATTAGCACTTATTGTTGCTACGTATACATTGTGGGGGCCATTACGTAACCCCCAAATCCTCAGTTGTTGTGAAGATTATTTAGCTAATGACAATTTATCCTCACAAAATCGTATTGTTGTCCCTATACATTATATCCTCGATTTTAGCCGCCCCTTTGGCTGTCACATTGATTTTGAATACAGCTATAACAATGAAATTAGCACTTCTTGTGACTACGTACACTATACATATACTCAATTCCTCAGTTGTTGTGAGGATTATGTAACTACGATCATGTGTGAACATTAGTATTGAATTTATTTGTTGTTGACGAGAATGTTCACAAAAATTTGCATACTTTATAACCCAGAGTACTCAGTCATTTTATTCAGTACCTAGCTCACTTGTTGGAAGCATGGAGGATTCATCGGAAGACGAATCAGCGATTTTTATCAGAGTTCGCATCGGGGAGTGAATTTTTGCAGTACACCGAGGATATAAGTAAGACTAATAATGGGGGATTGGGCCATTTGCGTATCAAAAGGAAAGTTGTTCGGGCATCTAAGAATTTGACTAATGTAGATCGTTGCCCGGTTGAACTGTATAAGAAATATATGTCTCATGTCCCAATGGAAGTCAGCGATAACGTGTTTTATTTGCGAGCTTTGCATAAGCCAAAAGGGGACATCTGCTCTTACAAAAAAGGAACGGGGAGAGAAACTTTGGGGAATGTGGTAAAGAAAATTATGAAAAAAGGGGGGTTCGATGGACACTATACTAATCATTCCCTTCGGCGTAGTTGTGCTAAGCGATTGTATGATGGTGGTGAACGTGTACCAAGGTGGGAAAAGGGCATATAAATGTACGTCATCGACACTTAAGAGGAAAGCAAGTGAAATCTTGCAGGGAACGACTTCAAAACATGTTGGAATTAATGTCGAGGTAAATGAAGAAAAATGTATTACGGAAGATGATGAACATAAGTGCAGTGAGCAAAAAGAAGAAAAGGGGTTAAAGGAAAAATCCATTGAGCCAGAAACAAGTGAAGTTTGTAATCAGTCCTTGTATGAGGTGTAAACAAGTTACGATTTATAATAAATTGAATATCTTTGTGTTCACATATCTCCTGGAATAGTTTTCTTGTGTACTGTTTATTTTAGAAAGTTTTATCTTCAGTTGTACATTACATAGTGGGATTCCAATTTAAACAAATGTTAGCGGCAAAAATAATAAGGGTAAGACCCAAACGGTCTTTTAATAACGAAATCATCAGGGCGGGATACTTAAACCTGGTAAAAACGGGCTAACTGCAATTTTTTTAACATTGCAGTGTGCACGCTGCAATATTAAAAATATTGCAGCGTGCACACTGCAATATAAAAAATATTGCAGTTAGTCTGTTTTAGCACGTTTAGTATTACCCCTGATAATTTCCCTTGCTAACAAAAAGGACCGCCCCCGTTTTCCTCAGACACTTGGAATCAAAACTCCTAATCACGCTGCAATCGTTGATATAATGCAGAGAGAGAACAATAGGATTTGATGAGGATCAGTAATTATTAAACGAGAGTACCTTAGTTTTAAATCAGTGTTATATATGCTATTAAACGAGAGTACCTTAGTTTTACGCTGGTCTGAAAGGCCAGTGTGTGTATTTCTTCCGCTAGGGTTAGGGTTAGGGCTATTTAAAATAAAAAATAGATGAAAAGATCATAAACCTGTATTTCATTTCTCTTCCAAGGATTGCCCCCTGCAATACTTTCACACGAAGGAAAATAAACTGCTGCTACAACGAGCGTCAGGACGAGGAAAGCTGCAAATTTGGTGTTCATCTTTTCTCGGTGAGTTTGACTGAGATTCAAAGATTCTTCCTCCAACTGAGAGATGCGGCGTCAAAGATACAACTGATCGTTTCTTAGTTTCTGCATTTTATAAACATTTCATAGCACTATAGATTTCACATTAAAAAGTAATGAACGATATGTTTTTGAATAGTTCGTTAGCCCTGTAAAAAATCATCTAAATCATGAATGCATCGTTATCTCTATTAAAGACACATCCTCTCCTATGGCTAAAAATTGCTCCTCAAGTTCAGTGACAAGACATCGTCAGAAACACTTTGGTGATGTGTTTTATATGCTATGCAGAATACACTTCTAACTTATCGCCAATTTTTTATAGATAAAATTGCAAAGAAAATGTCCTACAAGCTTGTACTTCCGATAAAAACACAATAATCCCCAGTTAAGGAAATCATTTAAATCACGTTGAATTCAAGTCTATATTGATAAAAATAAGAATTAGGATCCCAGTCCTTGGTAAAAATACACATAATATTCGCGTGCATGCCCGTATATAAATTGATCTGAAAATTCTAAATGATATTTTCTGCACAAATTAAAACACTTGTCAACTTCATGAACATTAATGACGTCGTCAAGTAGATAAACTGACCTAAACTCTCTCCTCAGTTAACTAGTTATTAACAACACTTTAAAATCAGACCGAAACGTGACAGGTCGTGTCATGGTCTTTATGAAACATGTTATGAAACTTGTTGTAAGTGCAAAGGCTAAAGTGTGTTTTTATACAGACTGAAGAAAATAAGATCATAAACCTGTATTTCATTTCTCTTCCAAGGATTGCCCCCTGCAATACTTTCACACAAGGGAAAATAAACTGATGCTACACTGACAAGCGTCAGGAAAAGGAAAGCTGCACATTTGGTGTTCATCTTTTTACGGTGATTTGGAGTGAGGTTCTTCTCAGTAGAGCCACTGTAGTTATCACGTTTAAGATGCAAATGATCGTTTCTTTGGTTGTGGCGTTTTATAGCCATTTCATATCGCTTAAACAAACTGTACGCTTCCTACCAAAAAGTAATTTAGTTCCTTTAATACGTTCGACTCGGAAATAAACGAGGACATTTTGAGTAATTTGTTAGCTGTAACAATCATGCTAACAACTGCAGCTTTGTTAGAAGTTTATTTTGGCATGTGGTATTTAAATGTTATTCCCTCTGGGTTTTAATATGCAATGTTTGTTCTTTTTTGCGAAATGTTAATGGCATTTCCGACACCTCTTGTGAGGAGAACGGATATTAAAACCTTTACTTTAGTTTAAGTATCCTAAAATCTGTGGAGTGGGCTTTGTTAGTATTTACTTAAGTTATTTCTTGGAATACACTGCAACGACTTTAATTTCCCGAACTGAAATCACTTAATGACAAACGTAACAGATGCAATGAAAAACTGAAGAAAAGCTGAGAAAGAAAATAATAAAAAAATAGTAATAAATAATAGTGATAAAAAACAATACTTCGCGCTGTTTTATCAGTAACCCAGTTTCGATGCGCGGCTTCTTTTCAGTTTGCAAGCAAGCACCGCATGTTTTAGAAACGATCAAAAAGCGTTGTTTCAGTTTTCTTTCAATGAAGCTGAAAGCCAATGGTAGTTGCTTTTTTCGTCACTGATACAAAAGAATAAGCTGGCTCAGTGTAAACACATCGAACCATATCGTTTTCGCTGCGGTTTTAAATGAATATTACAAATCCGGTATTGAATTGTCGGAAAACTAGCGTCCGTTGTAAAGGTTAATTACCACGAGGAGTTTGACCGTGTCGCACATAAAGCCCTGTAAGCACTCAGTTTTAAAGCAAAATACCCAAACCTGCATATCAATTTAAAACTTATAAAATAGAGACGCATAAAGTTATAATTTCGTTAACAAAGTAAAAATTAGACGCGATATGGCACTTTCAACGCAAAATGATCGATGTTTATAAACGTAAATTACCTGCGCTACCATTTCTCTCCTTGAAACTATCAATAGTTGCATGATGTTAAGCAGACATTGGCCTCCAAACCCGTACTGGGAATTTTCGAAATTCCCTTTTCGTAATTGGAACAAACGCAAAAAGGATCAGATAGAATTCAATTCGCTTTAATTGTGTTTTGAAGGCAGATATTAAAATTGCCGGACATGGTTTTGAAGGCCAATAACTAACCCTAGCCCTATACCGAGTAAAAAGAATTCCAGCTATCCTCCCAAAAACCGATTAAACAAAAAACAAAATGAACGATTCAAAGAAAACACTTGGATGAACAGTTAGCATTTATTTACGTGGGAAATTGAGAAACAAAGATAGTCGACCTTCCCAGTCTAGAGGATCTCTTCAAGACAATTTATCTTTAATGTTCCTTAGTTGGAGACTGTCTGCTTATTTCATTAACATTCAGAATTTTTCCCTGCATAACATTACCACCAGCCGTGTTTTTTTTATAATTTCTACAGGACTTATTTCAGCCTCCTTCTGGTTTCTAGGCCTTTCTTTCTTTTCGTTGCGATCAAGTCCTTTTGGATGTGAGGATGATGTTGTTCACGCCCACTCACTCAGTTCCCACAGTAGCTTTCAACCTTTCCGCGATCCCTCCCACCTCCGGCCCTAGCCTCGATTTTGATTAAGCGACAATATGTTGGGCTTATATATGTTCTTTTGCTGACTCCATTACTCTATTTTTAACTGATAGCGTTTTTCAAATGCTTCTTACACATATGAATTCAGTTTGAAATAATAGATTAGCGCAAACCAGATCAAAACTTCGCATTTGTAGAGTCGATGCTCTTTTCAATTGATTATTACTTTATTTTCTTCCATTTAAAACCCCCACATCGTAAACAGTTTCGTAAACTGAAAAATAACGATCCTCAGTGTAAAGCGTCATGTTTGTTTGTATGTTTTTCAGTTAGAAATGTGTTTCGATAGTTTAAGTTGAAAAATAATACATAAAGCATAATGAAAAAACAAAAAACATTTATAAGTGATTAATGTTATATTGACAATTGCTACAGTGAGTGTAGCCAGTTAAACGAAAGCTGCATAAAAGAACTGTACTAATACAGTAATTCCCCGCGGGTAGTTGGCTATGCTACAAGGTGGACTTAACTGTTGAATCTATGGATAAAATCCTAAAGTACGACTACCACTCAAACAAACTGAACTTACGAGGTTTACTTTCCTGTGGTGCTGTTTGTTATTAAGGCGGTTCTAACTTTTGTGGCTGTCGTTATAATCAGTCTAAAGTGTCCTGGGTAATTGAATGGCGACTATGCTATTGAGTGCAGTAATTCTTCTCTAGCTAAACCGAATTCTCACCGCTGGTCTTGAATTCCAGTTGCTTCCACCTGCGGTCACTCCTTGACAAGGTTTTAACACAACAAAGGTAGAAAAAAGAACGGCTAGCAGAAAAATATTGAATGTACGGCCTTTCCTCATCTTTGTTTAAAAGTTCTTTTCAAGGGAAATGCTGTTTTAAGACTAAATAAAACTTAAAGAAGACCGACAAAATGATGTCGTTATATAGACAATCGACCTTTCTCTTTGTATTTATAAATTAGGGCATGTAAATAAAAGAACTTGATGCACTGTCAAATTGTTGAAGCCCTAAACGTCGTATCCGGCCGTAAAACGACGTTTTCATGTGCGTGTATGATTTATCTGTTTCCGCATCTAATATCTGAAGGACTAAATGATGTCGCTTGTAATTTCCTTTATAGAGAAAGTGAATTATTTGACGTCCTCATCACGTCATCCACGCCTATATGACACGCAAGCGAGAGAGAGACTTCAATTGCGGTTTAATTTTTGTCTTTATAGAATCAATAGAGTCGGAATGCCCTACCCCAGAAAAAATGCGATATTAAATTTTTACGAAAAAAGTGGTTTTTATTTATGGAACGAAATTCACTGTTCGGAGCAGGTGTCCCGAGTTTGACCGTTTTCTCTTTGTTCTCAACAAATAACCGGATCTTATACAAATAAATGAAAGATACTTCACTAGTCAAACGTCTCGACGTTACTCTGGCAAAGGAAATTGTTCTGTCTATAAGGAAATACGTCACTTATTCCATTTATGCACAACAGCTGACACGGACGGCTATTAAAAAACTACAGTATATTTATTTGACTTTATACTGACACTCTTTTCCCGCAAGGACAATTAAGTCGTACAACTAAATCCACTTCTCTGTCGCGCCAAACTAAGTATTTGAATTTCTGTATCCATGTTTCCGTTTCCTATCAACAGTGCAAAAAATGTAGCGTTGTACTGCAGTGTAGTTTACTAAAGAACCAGGCGATTGACCAAAACATAAAATAGATCTTGTGGACATTTTGTTTGGTTGCCATTATTTTGATAACGTTATCAGTCAATCTATACACTTCGTCATCTGTGGGTTTTCAGTTTCCATTTTTTTAGTCAATTATCCATTCGGATTCTTTCTAAATCTTTTTTCTCCGCCAAATTACATTTGACAGTTTCTCTCTCAGGAAAAACCTGAAAAGAAACAAATCTTGAAGAATTCCACAGTTGGATTGCTTAATATCACTGTTTTTAAGACAATAAGCGTATTCAAAGGGGACAGACCTCGAGTAAATGTGGCTACTAAATATATCTGAATTTCGTAACTGTTCATCAGTAGGATGCCCAAAATGCGTGCAATTCCACAATTGGTTTCGGCTCCATTAAATCCTATGGCCACTTAAAAATGTCGCTTTCACAGTAGTAAAGATAATTATAAATAACACAAAACATGACTTTTTATCACTCTAAGTACATTTATAATGTAAACAAAACTTGAAAGCAACGGAAACTGCATTAGGATTTTGTCGGGTGAAAATGAAGAAGAAATCCTCTATACCTTTTATATTAATACGGTATTTTACATGGATACGGTGATATGCGTGTGTATATATAATGTAAAGTATGTTTATGCCTATGTTTTTAATGTATAATGCATCTGTAATCAGCGGTTGTGAGTCCTTTTTTGTTAAAAATTGTTCACTTATATCCAGCATTACACGGAAACCACACACAAAAAATAAAAACAAAAATAGTTACGTTTTGTGGGACATTAACAAGAATGCGAAATTTAACGAAAGTAATAAAAATAACCGATGATTAACAATTTTAACGAAAGCTGCATTTCGTTTCACGCCTGGCAGCAGGTAACAACAACAACAAATTTAACAAAAATAAAAAGCTTGTTAAAAACTGAAATAACGACAGTAGAAAATGACGGAAAGGGGGCCAAAACAATTTAAGAAAAATAGAATATAACTAGAATAACAAGTTTCTGTTAAGTCGTTCGTTGAAGCCTTAACGTTATAACAAAGAGCTGTGGGGCCCACAATTTTTTCTGAAAATAATTAACAAGTCAAAAAAATAATAATATTAATAACGAGAGCCACAGCCTTTGTCGATTAATGGTGCTTATAAATAAACCATGCCCAGAAACTAACTAATTCAAAAGCGTGCAGCGCAAAAAAGAAAGTCTTCATGTATACAGCTATTTCAATTTAAGTTGTCGGATGAGAGCTTCAAGCGTACGCAACGAGACCGCAAGGTACTTTGGGATTTTTATGTATACGATAAATTGACCAAAGCAATTTAAAATACCTCGTCCATACAGCGAAGGTAAACATTTATGGTGCTAACATTTACCTCACTCATTGCACTAACAAACGCAAAAACCGCGAACTAAGCTAAGACCAATTTACAACTACCCATAGTTACTTGCGGTCTCGTTGCGTACGCTTGAAGCTCTCATCCGACAACCTAAATTGAAATAGCTGTATTCTCGTTCTGAAACGCATGCCGCGAAAAAATAACAGAAATAACGCGAATTTTGAATTTGAATAAATTGAGCACCGCTTATCTTCGTACCGCTTAGCCAGCTTCTAAGATGCCTTCTATTTTCTGAATGCACGTACCGCATATTGCGTAGCCTATAGCAATTAACTCAATGATCACACTGTACTAAAGAGGCAAAAGGCCGTAATAAGAAGCAAAACACGCGCACAATGTGTCATGTAGTGATCGCTTCCAAAGCCTGTGGTGCGGAGGCGGACACAGTTAGTGGTCGTTCCTCCAAAAATATTAACAAACATAACAATTTAAACAAAAATATCACCTTTAACGAAAATAACAACCTTTTGTTACAGTGGCCTTGCAGCTCCTTAAAACCTCTAATTTCATTGGACCTGGGTATCACGCAGCTCTATATTTTTCAGGGCTAGGGTCGATTGTTGTGTTGTATTGTTTTTTTTTCGGCAAATCAGAGAAGGCCTTGTAAGAGCTGCGTACTGCCCCTTTTGTTAACTTATTCTCACAAAAATAACGAGAGCCGTAGCCGTTGTTGATTAATGATGCTTAGAAACATGTGATATCACAATCATACCACATAACCACTGATTGATTGAGTCGCTCTTAAGGTTCTGGGAAGAGAAGTCCATTTGTTGCGCCAAGCGAGAAACAAAACGCCGCGAGCAACCATTTAACCACAATCTGTCATGAAGTCATCGCAATTCATTAAACCACCTCCTAAAAGGGAATATCATGAGGTCATCCCTTTTCAAAGTCAATTTGAATTGGTAATGTGGCCCTGTGGGGTTTGACGTTCATTAGTATTCACTTGTTAAGAAAGTCGCGAAGAAGTGGGTTAATTTGGCGAGCCCGCCCACCCGCCTCATCCGTGTCCGGTTTGATATCTCGCGCAAACCATTTCTTGCTCTTCGATCTGGTTTGTGCCAGGCCGGAGTGGCTTCTCGCACCCCATTAATAACAATACACTGGGCAGAATATTACACTATAAAAAACAATTTCCCCAACGAAAGTTTAGCGTTTTAAAAACAGCAAGGAATTCGGCATGGATAATATGTTTCGGCAAATTATTCCTCTTACTAACAATGCGTACAAAAAATCGAATATTTAGTAACAATTACAAATCGCACTTGTGATATAAAGTTTATAGTCATGATTAGCTGTTCATCGATCATTGAATTCCATATGATAGTTACAATCGCTACGATTCCTGCAAAAAAAGTTGAGCGACCGTTGCGTTGACCGGTTTCCATCTGATCGCTGAGAAAGTATAATTTCGAGAGTACGTGCGTCTCAACTGCACGTTTGCGCCATAAATCCAGACCAACATAGCAGCAGAGAATCGCAGATTGATGCTCGAAGCGTGTTGTTTTCTTGTTCTCGCTTTGTTTCATCGGAGAAGACAAAGAAAAAACAACGAAAGCATACAGTTTGGGTTCGAGAAATGTTTCAGAGGCGGGAAGAGCTTGGAGCTTCCCACCAACCATTTTAAAACAGTTCATCTTTTTGTACTTGTCTTTATATTCTTTGGAGAATTTGTTATATTAAACTGTCAAAATCTTTGCCCACCCTTAATAACGTTTTAACTAAACTAGGTCATTGCAAAACTCGGGCCTTCTAACAGTATGAAATATAACGAACCTAATTAGAGTTAAAAAATATTTTGCTAACAGTGTATTTTCTACCTATATATAAGTTCCATGCATGACGAGGTTAAGGCTTTGGACTGCTAATCCAATGTGCTGTGCACGCGTGGGTTCCTCAAAAGTCCCTGTTACATTTGGTTGGAGAACCCGTGGCATCAAGTGGATCCAAAGTACTTGACAGAAACAGGCTCTTTATGAAGTCGAAACAAGAAAAGTGAAAAGGAAGCAAAGAAACAAGGATGAAAAGTGTCAGACTCCCTTAGAGAAGATCATGCAGCACTCTGAGTAATAACTGAACAGTCAACAAGAAGAAATACCTTAGCACCAGGATTTGTGTCATATAAAGAAAGAATATAGGGACAATTCAGTTACAAAAGGAACAAAGCACCGCATTCTCCTTCAGTTTCAGAATCCCCCCATGGCAGACATCCTCAGTTGAAGAAGCACTACGCGTTAACTGAACTGATCATCAAGGAACGAAGTGGACCAAGAATTACAAGATGGAACCTCAAGACTTTAAACTTATTTGGCTTTGAACATGTCGACTCGACAGTGTTGTGTTTCTCAATATTTTGTGACAATATTTCCAGTATTAGTGCCGTCGTCATATAATTTTTTTTGAGGGTCAGGAGTCAGAGGAGTAGCCCATGTTTCAAGTATAGGCATCCCGGGAGTCCACGTTTTCCCAGTCATGAATGTCGATAATACTTAAACGAAGAATTTAGTCACTACGCAGCAAGTTTAGGATAATGATATTTGTTGATAGCTCATTTTCAGATGGAATTAAGGTTTATTTGTTTAAAAACTAGAATGTGAAGTTGAAGTTTAAAATATTTCCGTTGGTCATAGTTCAGCTACGGGACAGTTGCATTACAATAAGCAAGGACGAATGTTACGGCATATTTTTCAGTAATATATATAGTTAGCCTTAGCCTAACAGCGGCGCCCTCTTGAAGACCCTCTGAACAAGCTTAACTAAGATGAAACTTAACTTAGGTGAAAGGTCGGAAGCACAAGAATTAAGATTGACGACCGGGCTATTTTTCAATTTTAGCAATTCTGAAAAGCAGTATTACCCGACCGTCTGCACAGTACATTTAGACCGTACAAAAGTTCACAAAAACAACTTTTTCTCCGTCTAGAATAACTATTACGACTATTTTCCGAATAAAATAGAGTTGTTGCTTGTCAAAAAATGCCCGAGAAACTTATTTGCCAAAATACACAAACATATTTGCATAAGGCGACGCGAGAATAAAATCTAAGTCTTGTTTTGTTTACATAAAATCGCTTTTCAATCTATGTAATGAATGAACAAACACATAAAAATGGACAACACAATCTTCTTTCGAAAAATTTTATTGAAATCTCAATTAGTTTATGTTTAGAAGCAAAACGCGTACAATTACAGCGCATCGAGGCCGAGCCGTGTCTTCGATGAAATTCAAGAAATTAAAATACAACTGAATTTAAGCTACACGTTTATAAACAATTCTCCAAAATTAACGAGAACACAAAAAAATGTCAATCACAGATTGATATCAAGATAAATTCCCATCGAAAAATGTAATTTGTTTTTTACCTTTAAGTCCCTCCGGCGACTATTGTACTTGGAAATTCTTTAAACCTCCGCTTTGGTGCTGAAATCCGTAAAACGAACCCATCTCTTCGCATTGCTAAAAACGTATATAGTTCCTCGAAGCAAGATTTTATCCCTGAAAGCTCTTCTTTTTCCACTAAAGCGGCTTCTGAGTATCCCTTAATTAGTATCCCTGTCTTGAGTAGCAAACCGCGAAAAACTGCAGGGAAATAACGACTTTAATTCTCCGCTAAACACAACAAAAGAACTAAAGTGTTTACCGAGCTCACGGCTGTGTGGCCGCGCGAAAAACAAAGCCTTGCTTTCAAGATCGCGGATGTTGTTCCAACACCGCGGGCGGACGGGCACACACGCGCCCGCGAAACATTCCGCTAGCCATGACCATGAAAAATGACGGGCATAGTTCTATGAGTATGGTGCCCCGCCGGGCCTTCGGCCCGCGGGCTCCGCTAAAAAGTAGATTTTTCTCCTCCTGGAAAATGTCTTAACCTTTGTGATCGTGAAGCAAGTCTTCTAGGTATTTTTCACCTGCTGTTGGAACAAAGCCTTTGGAATATGAAATGAGCTTTAGGTTGTGAAGGCGTGAAGAGTAATATCTTTAGAATATTTATTTGGTAAAGTTACGCAAGGAAAGTTGAGTTGACCAAATACTATTGGCTACAAGTGATAATAACTAAGTAATAATTTATTTAAGGTCGATAACGACGAAGGGAGTGGTCACCCAATCTCCCGAACCAGAGGCTCGTGTAAAAAACGCGCGACATAATAATAATAATAATAATAATAATAATAATAATGATAATTAAAACCAAAACAATACTTTATTAACAAATTTCTTAAAAATCGATTAAGCCTTAACATCAATTTTATGTACACTTGCAGGAAAAAGCTATAAAAGTTCATTTATATAATAATATAATAATATATAATAATTATTAATCTACTAGAATGCTAAAAATATTCATAATTACAATCCATAAAATATCGTAAAAGTGTTACTAAAAAAAATTTCAATAAAAATAAAATTTATATAAGACGTTTGTATTCACAAAGTGACGGCAATAAAGAATTCTTAACATTACATTATGGCTCCTTCTTGGGTTTCAATGTCAATATCTATGTTCTTAAAATCACAAAAGGCTTTCCTTCTAAATCTCGATCCTCTAAGGCAGATTAATGCGGATCTTAATAGAGCAAAGGATGTCCTTGCTCTTATCCAAGAGATTGTTTTGGCATAGTCTTCTCCTTTCTTGATGGAGATCAGCTGCGCTAGTCTGCTATCGAGTCTGCTATGGTATTGCAAGCACTCCTTTCCCATACCACCCGTTGATGTGAAAATAAGGGGTGTGAAAGTTCCTTGTTCAATGTCCAAAACTCTCCTCGAATATAGACGCTTCTTCTCATTCTCGTGATTGCGGTATATCTGTTGGAGCTCTAGGTCCCTATACGAGTCAGCATTAGGGTGAAAAACCCTCACGTCGAAGAATGCTGATCGTTGGTTCTCCCAGAACCCGCGTGCGTGAATATCTAATCTCGCATTTGGAGCTCGATTTGAACCCCTTCCCAGTTGTTCTCCCGAAATATCTTGAAGAACAGGCTCGATCTCAATAATAATAATAATAATAATAATAATAATATGTACAAATATCGACCATTCTTGGAACTGCGCACTTGTTGCGGAAAGTGTTGTGTCTCTAAGCTACGGGGAGTGGCTGAGGCACAATCAACATTACCCAGTGGAACATCCGGCAACTCGAGAGAATCGAATAATAATAATAATAATAATAATAATAATAATAATAATTTTTAAAAACATAAGAACAAGATGTTTATTAATAATTAAAATAACTATTTACAATACATTAAAATTCTAATACGATAAGATATGTACATTTGAAATGGTATAATAAAAGACTCCTCAACATTACATTTTTAAAATGAAACTGATCATTGTCATAAAAAATAATAATAATAATCATAATTTTAATCTTTAATAATAATAATAATAATAATAATAATAATAATTAGTAATAATTTATTTAAGGTCGATAACGTAGGGAGTGGTCACCCAATCTCCCGAGCCAGAGGCTCATGTAAAAAACTCTCGACAGAGCTTTGAGTTTTGCTTGTAACCGAATGAGTCAAAATCAGGAATAGGCGATATGTTCCTGAATGAAGTTCTGATCCACTTGATGTAAAAGCTCGCGGCTAGTAGCAGGATACCTCGTACTCAGCCATGGAGCTAAACTCCCCAAACATCACTGTTACAATCATTCAATAATATTCATTAGTATACAAACTCCGAGGCTGCTGGCTTATTGAACAACAGTGAGACGATCAATATACAGACACCAACTGGTTACGCTGTTGATATGGCAAGATGTTTTCTTGTGGTTAACAAGGTTATTGTTGTCGTTATTTATGTCCAATTTGTGGGACTCACTTCCTTGTTGTTTCACGGATTCTACTTTGTTGTTTTCGTTAGGGTTATTGGGTTTGAAATAATAGTAACGACGGCTTGTTAAATTTGTTGTATTTTGTTATCTTTGCGATTGCTTGCAATCCTGGGCATATTACATCGTCGAGGAATGTTCTATTTTTTCAAAGATAAATACTTCAGTTAATGTTTTGTTCAGTTAAGACCGATTAGCTAGATATATATTTTCTTGTAACAAAAATGTCATGGAAATGTGAAAATAAAGTATTGTATATTGTATTGTATTGTATTGTATTGTATTGTATTACCCTTAGGAAACCTAACAACCGAATCCAAATTTAAGGTGGTTCGATACAGTTTTCTGGAGACCATACCAACATTTTTCAATCGGCTTTTAAGCGATCTTCTCCAAGTCAGATCAACGTGAAATTTTCATCACTAACTGGTTTTGAATTGAAGTTTGACAAGATATATTTTGTGGAAAAATCGATATTACCATGACGACGATAAACAAGAAACTTAGAAATCAGTAAAAGTGAAATTTAGCGCGTTTAAGATTTCGCATTGAAAATCCCACATAGGCATCTTAAAATATGGTATATGGCATATATATTTTGCAAGAATAAAAAAAATCTGTATGTTTGAATTAAAATAAATCGCAATAACATTTCAAACCTTACTATTTGTGTACTGGCATTAAATTGATCGAGAGATTAACACTGGTTTTGTGAAATTACTTAATGATAATGTCAAAAAGTAGCTTGATGTTATGTTTGTAAACCTTGAAAGTTTTATTTACTTTCTCTTTTGCGATCTTGAGAACTACCTTTTTTCCTAACATCGCATCATGTGCAATTTTTGGGTAATTTTCAATTTTAATGGTATTTGCAAAAATCTGAGAAACGGCTCGATAGATTTTTTAAAACATTCATTGTGCATGCTTACCGATGTGCAAAATATTATCTGAAAGTTTCATTGGCATTGATTCACTGGAACGCCTTTAAATTTAAAGATGAAGACGACGTACGAACCGGCAGAAAAAATGGCGTTACAAATTTACCTTTTTAAGATATTCTCAGTAATGATTTCAAATCAATGCGCACTACATTCTTCCGTGATTGAAACATTGCAATGTACGCTCGTTGATGCAAATTTCTTTGCATCTGTTTTCTTTTGCGTTTAAAACGCCTGCTGTAAAAACGTTTTCAAAACGCAAAAGGGCATTTATTGCTCAAAATAATCCTAAAAAGAGACTTAAGGGAATCTGGAAAGCAGCAAGGAGAGTAATAAGGTACAATCATGCTCGAATATAGATAATAATAGATGCACAGCAGATCACAACGAAAGTATAAATCACGGAGGAATGCAGTGCGCATTGATTTGAAATCATTATTAAGCATAACTTAAAAAAGTATATTTGTGACGCCATTTTTTCGGCCGGTTCGTAAGTCGTCTTCATCTTTAAATTTAAAGGCGTTCCAGTGAATCAATGCCAGTGAAACCTTCAGATAATATTTTGTACATCGGTAAGCATGCACAGTGAATGTTTTAAAAAATCCATCGAGCCGTTTCTCAAATTTTTGCAAAAGCCATTAAAATCGAAAATTACCCAAAAATTGCACATGATGCGATGTTAGCAAAAAAAGGCAGTTCTCAAGATCGCAAAAGAGAAAGTAAACAAAACTTTCCAAGTTTACAAACATAACATCAAGCTACTTTTTGACATTATCATTAAGTAATTTCACAAAACCAGTGTTAATCTCTCGATCAATTTAAGGTTACAGTGTACCTTCGGGGGTGTCTCCAGTATAACAGCTCTAGCGTCTTAAGATTACACTTAATATACCTAAACCCAGATATCAAATTAAAGCTTATAGAGCTGGCTATCTAAATATGGAAGCCATTTGCTAAAAAAATGAATTGTCGAATTTTTTACGACGTCTAAATTCGAACGTCCGAATCAGCTTTAAAACGCTATAACTCAAAGCGATTATTATATTTTGCTAATTTGATTTGTTCTCGGGTTTCCGGACACAAAGCGCTAAAAAAACGTGTCGGCGATTTCCCATATTCAATTGCAGTGAAAAGTTACAGAATATTTTCGAAAAGGGGAGAAAAAAAATTGGAATGATCGCACGGAAATGGCTCTTGACGAAAAAGTTTTCGGAATTAAGAAATTCGCCGACACGTTTTTGTTGATTATATGTTAGCCTAGCTTCTGTCCAAATTTAAGGAAAATCGAACAAATTCCCCTTGAGTTGTAGCTCTTTAAAGAGTCCCCAACAAGCGAAAAATTAACTTTGAGAAAACGGCGCTTAAAAAAACATATCGCTTAATAAACAAACTCCGCCCACAAAAGTGTTACCGTCATTTCTCCGTCAATTTTCACTATTTTTCGATAATTTTTTTTTTTGGATGAAAGTTCATTCTGTAAACTTTATTTTAACGCCAAAAGAAATTTCAATAAATTTTCGTTCTGAAGGTACACTGTAACCTTAATACCAGTACACAAATAGTAAGGTTTGAAATGTTATTGCGATTTATTTTAATTCAAACATACAGATTTTTTTATTCTTGCCAAATATATATGCCATATACCATATTTTAAGATGCCTATGTGGGATTTTCAATGCGAAATCTTAAACGCGCTAAATTTCACTTTTACTGATTTCTAAGTTTCTTGTTTATCGTCGTCATGGTAATATTGATTTTTCCACAAAATATATCTTGCCAAACTTCAATTCAAAACCGGCTAGTGGTGGAAATTTCACGTTAATCTGACTTGGAGAAGACCGCTTAAAAGCCGATTGAAATGTTGGTATGGTCTCCAGAAAACTGTATCGAACCACCTTAACTGAGGAAA
Source organism: Cladopsammia gracilis (assembly GCA_022457155.1). Taxonomy (NCBI): domain Eukaryota; kingdom Metazoa; phylum Cnidaria; class Anthozoa; order Scleractinia; family Dendrophylliidae; genus Cladopsammia; species Cladopsammia gracilis. The sequence continues at coordinate 720,645 of JAJGOT010000397.1, read as the reverse complement.
TTATCGTGTGCCTAGAATGAAAGCTATCACGAATCTCTCGATATCTTCACGGCCGGGAAAGTAGACTTTCAATAAAGTCCTTCGTCTTATATTTATAGCCCGCCGGACGAGGAACTTTTCACACTTGATTGGCGCCATTTTTAGCGACCCAAAAACGGGTCGCTGCGCTTAGACCAATCAGAGTAGCCGAGAGTAGCCCTTGGGGATAGAACTGTCAATCACAAGGTATTAGGCGCAATGAAACGTGACTTGCGATAACGGTTTTTTTTTGTTTCGGTTTCGAAACAATAATTAATGACATTGACAAGTCACGCCACTCCCCATTTTTGGCGCGAAACGCAAATGAAAATCCTTCAAGCGAGACAAGTCGACCTCTCGCGACTTCGTCGCTCGCTCGGCCGCTTCGCGGCCTCAAAAGCTCGCTTCGCTCGCTTTACTGTGAAACTCGTGAGGTCGACTTGTGGCAAGTCTACCGGGAAAGCCGCTTCCTTTGGTAACTGTTCTACAGTAATTTACTGGTGTTGATCTAGAAAAAATAAACGTGGCTGGAGTACCCCGTGCCACCCATTGGTGGATAGGATCGTACCCAAAATCCATGTTGGAAGATAGGTTTGTACGAAGACACAGTTCCAAGTTCCTACTTCTTTTGCAACCCTCAACTTGTACACGCACATGGGCTTCGTATTAAAAGCGAACCAGACGAGTTTTTTTTCGACCTGCGTTTTTTTCTCGTGGTCTGTGTTTTGGAGAAAAGGATAAAATTGTACCTCGTGGTACTTTACTGTACTGTACTATAAAACATCGAACCAAAAGTTCCCAGTATCTCGAGTTGGATTTACATTGTAAACCAGGTTGAAGTATCTGGCTGAAAGATAAATGTCTGTAATTATCTAAACATATTGACACGTGGCTAAAGGGAAACTCCATTCCTTGTGGTAGGGTAAAGTCTCTTAGTATCACCTAATTTTGTCTAATTTTTAAATCTCCATATTACTACCTTGGAATACCTCTGCCAAATTATTAATATCTTCAAACCAGAATCCAGTTTCATAAAAAGACAATCTTGAATGAGCTGTAACCTAAGTCGTTTCTCACCAAATCATAGCTATATATGAAAGCTAGTAAAAAAAGTTCAAACCTTAATGGTTCTTTTCCAGACGTGTCCAGCGGTCATCGCTTGCGTTGTTGGTAGATTTGCGACAGTAAAAACCAAAGCAAGAACAAGGAAAATTACGTTTCCTTTCTTCATGTTGACTTAAACTTAACCGATTGAAGATCAAACGTGTTCCTTCTTCGTCGATCGACTCTAGTAAAGTGTTTTTATGTTGTGTTGGTGTTCTGTTCTTGAAGCTTGTTTTTATGCAGGGCCCAAAACGCAAATCCGAACAAAATCAACCGGTTATTGAAGTCAGGGAAAAATTAAACTCGTTAAAGCAATAATCTCTTTCCATTCCTTAAAACGCGAGGAAACTGCGTAACAGACAAAGAAATTTCACCAGGTAAGAACAGCAAAAATCACCGCATCCGACCAATTCTAAATTTAATCAGTTTCACGGCTCATGCTTTTTAAATGTTTCCAAATTTGGGGTTTTAAGCCGGTTTTTATGCAGACGAGGCATTCTTTTTGTTATTGTTAAAGATTTATATACATTTTTTATTCATTATATTCGGGATGTTGCTTATCCGTCTGGTCGTAATAAAAAAAACAGTTGTTAATTGGTTTCGTGCCGTGTGCCAGTGTTTCCAAGTCAGTGTTATTTATTGGCTCATTCGTTATTCAGGTTCGCACCAAATTCGAATCAACAGGTTTAAAATGTTTTTCAATAAATACCGGCCTTAATAGAAATCAAGAGTATGATTAACAAAATAATAATTTCGGTTAAGCGTACCATAATTTAGCAAAAATAGATTTTCAGTAAATTGTAATATGCAACAATTAATAACCCACTCACGGACTCAAATCTTGAAAGCATTTAGCGCAACTGTGACCATTCATATGAAGGCTCTATAAAAGCAGTTCTTTGGCAAAATGATTGTTTCTATCCTTTCAGAGTATTCGAGCTTAAGTCACTTATTTGAACCGGAAAGGATTAAAATCTAATGTTCGTCACTTTGTGGTTAACAAGGACTGTAGTTAATCTTTCGATTTCATCTGAAAAGATATATTTTTAGAAAATTATTAGTTTTTTTCTGCTGGAAGGGGGAAGTAATTTCGAAGCAATTTGCATTGATTAGGCACATCCTACCAATGATCATGAAACTGTAATTATCATTTTTTGATCATGGCATGACTTTTGATGAACATATGAATACTTGCATAATATTCAATACTTATGCAAAAAACTTCAATTTTCTCTGTAATATTTAAAACAAATTCAAACATAAGAGTCCAAGTTTTTTAATAAATAATTAATCTGTCAATGAAACTCTTTGTGTGAGGTCTTGTCTATTGCTTTGAAATTAAAATCGTGTGAAGGTATTAACCATGCATTATTATATATGCGATATAAATATCTTCCGCTCCGATTCGCGGTTCTTCTGAATTAAGCCGCTGCATTGCAAATGATACTGTTTTAGTTATTCTGCCGAGTAATTCTACTTAACTTTCAATAAGTGGTAACCCGAAGACGATTTCGAGAACAGGATAGTGCCAAAAAAAAAAAAAAAAACCGGATCATTTCGCAGTCGGTTCCTCTCAAATATATCGTTTCCATAAATAATCTCTTTCATCAGTACATTTGTCCGCAAGTGTTATATCATGGCTTCTAATTTAATCGGTCACTTTTACAAACGAAACAAAAATAAAAGGCGGTGAATTAATGAAAAATTTTGCTCCCCTGCTATGAAGTTATTATCAATGCCAATCTTGCTTGTTAGGACAGTATGTGTGGTTATCAATGTTAAAGGAGTTCGTCCGGACAGTACTGTAATAGGAGGGCCTTGTTCTGAATGGAATTGCTTGATTAATTTTCAGTTCTTTAATTGAAATTTCGGCTATTTGGAAACTGTCTTTTGGGACATCACAGCTGATTAGGGGCTGCAACAAACTTCATTGTTACCTCGGGTACGCAGATACCACCGGGTATAGGGGTGTGGCAAGAGATGGGTAACTTATCCCCCTCCCCCTTTTCCCTGAACCCACGTTTTGAAACTCTTTTGGGAATGTTGGAAACATGTTTACGGCGAGTAACTTAAAAAAGTTTTCTTTCTCATTATTTGTTCTTTCTTAAAGTACTGTAGCCTCTAGGTTGGGTCAGGACAACAGACTTCTGTGTGAGCGGAACAAAATATACGTATACCATACGTATACTGAATGGTTCTGATTGTGTAAATATTCATTGAATAAATAAAGATGATTGATTGATTGATTGATTGATTGATTGATTGTGCGATGCTCGGTTTCGAAACCAGAGGCCCTGCCAGGGGGAGGGGGGGGGGGGGTTCCCGTGTCGCTTGTCTGAATTTTAAATTGTCTCGTGTCGGTGTTTTATCAATGTATCACGTTGCTGTCGGAAATTGAACGAACATTAGTCTTTTGTCGCGATTTCATTTTACGTGCTGTCCTTTTTGGGTCATTTTACCCTGGCAGGGCCTCAAACCAGCTTTCTACAAACTTTTCTTTCTTTTCCATGGCTTGACAGTCTGTTTTTCGATATTAAATTCATAATTTTACAAGTTTAGGAACATTGTAGAACATCCCTCGCCTACAACCCTGGTTAAATAGTGATTAATAAACCTCTCGATAAATAAAAAGTTATTCTTACTTGACGCATTTCACTTGTACTGAATTGAAAAGCACTAACACGTCTAAATAAAATAGGTATCAACATTTAATTATTCCAATATTTTTTTTCCTTGCAGTTAGGCTATTGCTGTACCAAATTCAAACCTTTTGGGATTAGAACTCTTTGTTCGTCATATTTCCATATCAATGAAGCATTGACATGGAAATTATATGGAAATACTGTGAACAAAGGATCCTATTCCCAGAAGGTTTGAATTGGGTACAACAATACGTTAGCCGAATTTGTCTATTCGTTTTCTTGTTATGAGTAACTAATGAAAACACTTGCAATTGATTTATTGCAACTGTCACATTCATCCTTTATTTGCTTTCTGACTCTTCACCTCCTCACCAATTTAGCGGCTAGTTAGTTTTTCTTGTCATGTTTATCTTGAGATGTATAACATTTCTTTTATCTTACTTTCTACCCGTTTCTGACCCTTATCTTTTTGCTGGTACCACACGAGCAGCACCCGCATATTTTGACTTTGCCAAAAACCCATTTAACTTTTCAAGGGCATATAGTCGATGAACAACTGTTGATCGCATTCAACCAGCTTTATGAACTTAACCTTTATAAATAGAAACCTGCTACTGTTAGGATCTTTTTGATGATCAATAAAAACCACAATGAATCAAAGAAATCAAGACTAGGACGAGAACTGTTGTTCATTCCAACGGTGCATGTTGATGCCACGTCTCATGTAAAAGCATATTAATAATTAATCAAGTCAGCCGGTGACGGTTAAAATCATGATCTTGGCAGTTGTCTTTCATTTCCCACGAAAGATTTGGATGCGAAGAAAATTCATGATCGCACCAGATTGAGACTTTTCACCTTGGAAACAGATTAGTATTTTGATGTTTAGTGATAATATTCATTATTTTAAATGTTCTGAAAACTAAGAATTTTTCTAGGTTTTATCACCCTCATGCATTATAAGAAGTTACACCTTTCTTTTTATTAATTTCATGGAGGTGTGCTTGCCGATTGGGTACACTTTACCAATTATATATTGCTTAAAGTAATGTTGATTCAGGGAGATAAATGTAAAGTGATTTTCTTTTCAGTGTCCCCTCTCCCCCTCCATGCTTACTCGATCGCAGGCAAGATTCAAACATTCATTGTTACACTTATTTCCAGTTCATTAACGAACTCTTGGTTTCTTTGTATATAGTTATATAACTCGAATTTAATTACGTACAACCATTCATCAGTACTATTTATGTGCAGACAAAAACTGGTAGCAATTTTTCGCATTAGTTTCTCAGTACCAATTGGCAGTTTTGCTACGATATACATATTTTTACATTTTTGTCTTCGCTTAATATTGTTGATGTTTTTAATGATTACATTGAAAAATGTTTAATGATGGGAATTTTAAGGCCCAGTTCAAACGTCGAACTTCACATGTGCCGAACCTAATGCAAATGAGCAAAATCTATTGTTCTTGTTCATTTGCATTAGGTTCGGCACATGTGAAGTTCGACGTTTGAACTGGGCCTAACTTTTCATTAGTTGTTTACTTTATTTAGCGCGTGTAATTTTGGTCATAAAAATAAATATATTTGTTATAAATATGTACAATTTGAAATTTTCTTTTCACGGGCGTTAGTGAAATAATGAAATCACTCCTTTTTCACCTGTTTCCCCTATTGTTTGTAGCTATTACCTGCTAAATTTCCGCAATTTTGCCTGTCTAGTTCTGAAAAACAATCCAACTGTTAAAGAAGCAAACGACCGAAGGTAGGTTAGCGTACATGGTAACCACCCTACAATAATTTTCTATCAAGCAAGCGGTACCTACACATTTCCTTTCTGTAGATAAACTTTTGCGGGTACAATTTACGTGTACCTTCGATTATGCGTGAAAATGGCGAAATTAGAACTCGTGCGAAAATTAAAGGCATTAGATATCGAAATCCTAACATGCTATACTACTGTGACACAAATAAACTATGATTTAAAATACTGTATTCTATATCTAAGGTCTATTCATCCCCCACCCACAGCCGATTGACCCCACATGGCTTTTATGTTCCTCACGTTGTTCCTTGGAGTGGTCTGGTGCTCTACCGCGTCTGCGTCGTTCACTACGGCAGCAACAAGGTTTGCCAAGGCAACCGCTGTACCAAACACCATCCTTGGTGCCTACTCGCAGTCTAGCACTGTCGCCTCGCTATCACTGCTGGAACAAGAAAAGTTGGAGGAAGCCAAAGAATCTCTTTCTCAATCAACCCTGACCTTAGCCCTACTGGACGTCGGAGGGGGAGCAGTTCTGCCTGTCGCGGAAGAAATCACAAACTATGCCAAAACCGAAAGTAAATTTGCACCTACACACAGGCAAGCTTGGCAAACCTACAACAATGTTGTTAATGACGAGGCTGCCAAAGCAGGAAGTGAACTGGTCGACAAAAGCGCTATTCGAAGGGCTAAACAAGCTTTAAAGGAAGCACTGGATGCCGACCTTCGTAAGTTTCCACGTTTAAGCAAAGTCAGCAAGGTTTTCGCTAAAGCAAGCAAGTGGTTGAAGGGAGCATCAGTATTTGATGTTCTCGGGCTAATTACTGATACCCTGTCTATTGGTCTTAACATCTGGGGACTGGAAATGGCCATCAGAGATAATAATCCCGCTGGCATTGCCGCAGCTTCCCTGAGTATCGCAGCCGGTGTTGTTGGTTTAACCACATTCTTTGCTGCAATTATAACAGGATCAGCGGCGCTTGGACCAATTGGAGCGATAGCTGGGGCGCTTCTTGGAATAGCCGCCACGCTGATTGAACTTTTTGGAGGTCCTGGCTACGATAAAGAAGCAGTCGAGGAACACAAGGAAAGACTTGGACAGCTGAGAACCTCGAGGGACGTTTGTGGTGCTCAAATTGACATGCGGGTGGACTTCTTGAAGAAAACGGGCTCGCCATACACCGATGTTTATGTCAACAACCAGGCCTCTTTGATACACGACATTGGCGGAGGCGAATTGGAAATGTACGATTGTTATCAAAGGCCTCATGGGTTATACAAGAACCCCGGCTGCTCACATTTGCAATATAGTACTTCTTTACTCAGTCATTGAAGCAAGGGAAGAGTTGAAGAATGAGACAAACGTATGTATGGGTAACTACAGAGGAATACTAGTCCATATATGCCTCTAGAATCGAGTTCTACAGGCTGGGTTAAAACTATCGATTTCAATACCATACGTTATGGTAAACACACACTTAGGTATCAAGGACCATATATCTGGTCCAAATTAGGAAACAGTATGCGTGAATTACCAAGCCTTAGCTCGTTTAAAGCTAATATCCGTAGCGTTGACCTGGCCAGCCTAGTGGAAGACAGCAGCAACTGCTGCAACCTTTGTAGCATGTGATTATTCACAATTATGTACATTTTAATAAGCTTTCTAAATATTTTTAAATCTTAATGTATAGTTTATTCAGTTAAATTATTACTTAATGTGATATAATTGTACATAGTCTTTTTAGAGTCAAAATTATTTTTTTTATTTTGTAATAGTAGGTGTCCCCAATTAGCTCTATGAGCTAAATACATAGACACGGTAATAAAGATTTTATTTATTATTATTTATTATTATTTTTATGGAAAATTCAAAGAAGGCACTTCCTATGAGGGTGCTCATGTTTTTGTTAATTCCAGCTTTATTCCCGGGGAAATACTAAACGGAATTGATATAGATACTCATATACCAACAGAGATAGACCATAGAACATAAGTATTGATGAATACAGGAAGTTTGTTACAAATCAAGAAATAAAAATAAATACTGGAGATGGAACCGATTGTTTGAACATAAATGGTATGGTAACCCTAACCCTAACCTAACTTAGGTGGCGGGCTCTTCAATGTACTCTCTTTTCAAGGAATTTCGGAAGACGGAGAAGATATCAAAGGTGTCTTTTTTGACTCTAAAGCGGGTAATTTGAAAAATTATCACGGAAAAAACGGGAACACGCACAAACTTGGCACTGTTAGTGGTGTTAGACTATTTAAGGGGTCGCCATTTGATGATCACGTCATACTTTTCACTTCTCATTGGCGGGAAGAATTCAGATTCAGAGTAATTCAAACGGCCGGACGCAATGTGTATGAATTCAATTTTGATGACTTAAATACTGACTCTTATTTACTCCCGTAAATTTCAGATCGTTGACAAAAGCAACCACCCTCCAAAAATAAATATGAAAACAGCACACGCCAACAACATTGATCAAGTTCAAGTTCATTTTATTCACACTTATTCAATTACAATATACCAACATTAAGGAAATAAAAAAAAGTAAGAACAGAGCTAACTATACATCCCCTGTGTTAGAGCTTAAATTGGAGACAGCAATCGCAGCAAACTTATTTATCAACAATGCCAACCCCATACTACTTGATCACATGCACATTTCCCCATGGCCCCATAGGCTAAACGCGGACATAATACTTTTGAATTTCCCACCTTTTCCAAATAATCAGCTCCATTTCGGAGATGGTCATGAGCTCTTACTCTTGAAACGGCGAAGTGATCATGATCAGGCTCAAACTTCCGCTGACCTTGTAATTGACATGAAGGGTGGCGATAAATGACCTCGTAATCATCAGCGACAAGTATTTTCTTGAGCCTGCAGTGTTGACGGTGAAACGGTTACCCTTACTTTGAAAGGGGGTTCTGTGGTGGGGTCATACACAATCGCCCTTGAAAACCCTAACGATGCAAATTTCTCTTTCAACATTGAATTACGGAACGGTTATAAGATAATTAACGAGTATGGTAACCAGTTGATTTATGTGCGAACTTCTGACGCTCCTGTTCCAATGAACCTGTATGAAAAATACATGGAGATAACACGTGAGACACTAAGAATTAAGACCACTGAAGATGTCCTTGAGGAAGATTAATTTTGGTGAATCAGTTGACAAATTTCTTTTAAAATAAGTCCCAAATGTATTGCGGTTATTGTTGATCCTTTAAAAGTAAATAAATATTACGTAGTTTTCAGTCTCTGGCTGACACAAGTCTGCAAAGCGATCGTTGAGCACTCCCTTCAAATATGGTAAGATACCTGTGCTTTATGATCCATAGGGCGATCTTTGCTGACGTCATTGTTTACATGATCTCAATTGAAAGTTAAAATTCACCCAATAAACTAACAGACAATGTAACTTGAAAGAGAATGTAAAATTTAGTTTACATGCAAAGTTTGAACGAAAAAAGGATAACAACGGGCTTCAACCAAGGCATTTAAAGTTACAACATTTACAGGCGTTTGTATAGCTGGGTGGCAACTCTTGCCACGCAGACATACAAACTTTGCCGGTAAATTTGACGTTTTTCCATTATTGTTACTTAATTATAGGAAGAAGGTAAAATGAAAACTAAATCTTGGAGGTACTTAGGCACTAGTTATGTAGGGCCTATTCAAAGGTGCGTAATAAAATATACTAATTTTTTTCTTGTCATTGCAAAGCGTAATAGTACATTTCACTTGTGCCAGTATTCCTGATTTGCAATGTAAACCAACTCTATGATTTTGTAACTAGTGCTTGCTCGAAAACCAATAAACGAAATATGTGCCTCTGAACTTGTGTTGTGTCGTTATTAGATCAAGAAGAAAATGTTTTGTAGTTGTTTTACAGTGATTAGAGTACAAAGAAAGATAACTTTGGGATGGAACATCAGAAAAGCGATGGTGGAGATGTCTGTAAAAAATCGGGCAAGGGTAGGTAACATTTACGCTAAGAGAAAGTTGAAGAGAAAAATTAATGTGGAATGTACGTTTATTTCTTGAAATTAACTCGATTAGTAAAACGACGTCTACCTTTACATCTGATTGGCTTAGTAACTGCGCCTCAAGATTCAAAATAAAATAAAAAACAAGGAAACGTTTGTGTGTCCAGGTGAGATTTCTGTGGCTAGTGACTGACAACCATACAACTAACATTTTTTCTTTGTCCCACACTCGTGACACAATGAACATTACATCTTTCTCATTTTCATTACCGAGCTTAAAATTTCCCACCTTGCGGCTTTATTTATCACATTTCACCATGTTTTGCACGACAAATATACTGCATAACTCTTGGAGTATTTTTGCAGCCTTGTCCTGGGATTTACCACAATATTTCGTCACTTTCCGGATTTTCTTTTATGGTTTATATTGTACAAGTGAAACTCACTTTTCCTTTCACATATTTTTTTATACTCACGTTCATCAAGAGGAAGATATAACTAAAGAAAGCGTAACAAACCATAGCCATTTTTTTGGCTACTCGCAGCCAATGGCTAGACTCTTATTAATAGCTTCAGTGACTAATAATATGCTATTTTAAGTATATATAACTGGCCATTTAGAGTCACAAAAAAAATGAAAAACTAGCAATGTTCCAATTCAAGATTAACCACAAAATACTCTATACTAAAAACAAGCTTAAGAAAGCCAACCTAGTATCAGATGATTCTTGTTATCTTTGCACAAATGAAAGACATAGAACTGAGGACATGTTTGTAAAATGCTCCTGGACGCTACCTTCTGGAAAAAACTTCCACTTATGGTGGCTACAAAATACGAAGGAAGATATTAATCTGTCTGAAGTTACCCTTCTATATGGACTTATTCATCCGCAGCATAGCACTGCTGATAGCAGAAGAACCCCTAATTTTTCAGGTTTTCAAATTACAATTTCATGAAAACACCATGGTTAAAAGATGTATAGCTATTAGAAACAGAGCTAGAAATATTTTCAATGAAAAATGGAAACCTCTTATTTTCAATAACTTTATCCCAGTTATTAACTTAAATATCATGTGCAGCCGTATTATTATTATTATTGTCGTGTATGTATTTAGCTTTGCGTGTATCAAATGACTGTAATTAGTATTAAGGGCGCGTTTTTTGCAATTATTATGGTCATCCTGAAATGAGAATACGCTAACAAGACTGTGTTGTTTATTTCTTACACAAGAAAAATAGTAGCGACTTCTTTCCATATTTTACGAGAGGAATTGGTGCAATATTTAGAGGTATTCTGTTTTTGGAATGGCCAGAATATGTCCCAAAAAACACGCCCTTAGTTGGCGTCTAGTTAGTAATAATAGCTTGTGCAATAAGAAGATGGCTGTTTATCTTGTAATGGATGTTTTTTTGTGAGTTTTAAACTAAATAAAGAGTATGAAATTAAAAAAAAAAATAGTATTTCAAGGTTTCCTTTGATACAAATGTCTTTTCGTTTTTTTTTTTTTAAGGTGACACCTAAATTTGTACAAAGCCCCTTAAATACATACCCCCTGCGGGACCCCCTGCGGGTGACAGCGAGAGAGCGTATGAATTCCGAGCGCTGTAATGTCGTTCGGTGACGTCATAAACTAATTTTTTTCCAATATCGCATAAATGTTAGAAATTGATGCTCTTCCTTCCTGATCGCTGATGAAAACAACCAGTTTTGTCAGTCTTCAGTCTTCAGGTCTGTTGAAATGAACTGCACTATTTTCCCTTTAAAGATACAAATCTGCAGCAAATCAACATTTGGATGACACCATACAGTTTGCGGCCGGTCAGACAGTGTTACTTTGTTTTTCGATTAGAATTACCATCGCATTACTTTTATTATTACTTTCAACTCAATGATCTACATTCTCCTTGATGTAATTAGATTACTATCCGTCTTGTGAACTTAGAGTAGAAAGGGTACATATATATCGGGAAATAACAAAGTATTTCTAATTAAACTAACAGAAGCACACAAAGTAGTCGGCGTCGGCGTCATACCCTTTCAAGCATCATGTTAACAACAAATCGGTGCTTTTAGAACCTTCGTGTTTTGTGACAAACAAGAAACAGTTGTCTATCTCGAACTATCTATCTTGAACCATTCTCGCACTGATGCTTAATAATGCTCGGAATTCAGACGCTCTCTCGCTGGCGCCCGCGGGAGTGGCGCGAGAAAGCGGCTGACATTTCAGACTTGCTCGTTTCATGACACGATCACCATCGGCAGTAATCAGAAGGCGCCAAAGGTTTGATTGACAGTCATGAAAACCTCAACTACTGGTTGAGATTTCAATTTCAGAGTTCGTCTATTTATGAAAGGCGCAGTCAGTGTTCTTTGTAATAACACAACCTCTCTTGCTATTCTTTTTTGTAGTGTACAATCAGACGAAGGCGGGGATAAAGATGAGGATCGGTTCCTTTGGGAATGGCTGTTTGACTGAGGCTGCAATGAAAAGATAAAAATATTTATATAACACTCCACCAGGGCTGATGTGTGGAGGCGCGGTGGTCCAGCGGTTAGCGCGTCGGACTTTCGGTATGTACTTGGTGTATCCCTTATTATTTTGTATTTAAACACTTAGTTTTTATTTCAGTAGAAAAAGAAGATAAAAACAGCAGAATGGGGAATCGAACCCGGGCCGTATGATCTACTCCATGCACACTATCCACTACACCACCGAGGACTAGCTGCCGAAAATTGTAATTTTTAAGGGATATAAGATAATATGCTGCTAGCCCAGACCATATATAAGAACTAACCCTTTCGATACACTGGAAATACTGGAATCAGTGCTTAACCCTAAATCCTAAAATCAGTGCTTCAACCCTAGATACTGTAATCCGACTCTAAATTACACTGCAATATATCTAAATACATTACAATAAGGGATACATGAAGTACCATACATTATGATCAGGGATACACCAAGTACCTAGGGGACTTTCAACCTGAAGGTCAGTGGTTTAAGTCTGGTCTCTGCCGTCGTGTTGTTTCCTTAGACAAGAAACTTTACTCCACATTGTCTCCCTCCACCCAGGTGTATAAATGGGTACCGGCGACAAAATGCTGGGGGTAACACTGCGATGGACTAGCATCCTATCCAGGGGGGGAATAGTAATATTCCAGGTTGCTTCATGCTACAGAAACCGGGTTAAGCTCCGGCCGAGTGGGCCATCCATGGCCCGTGAGCGACTTTACCACTAGGGCTGATAATAAAGCGATATATGTTTATGATTGTGGCCTTAAACCGCTACTTGAAACAGAAAATTGTTTAATTCGAGTGAAAAACGTAACATAACTTAACATGAGAAATGAAATGCAAAATTAGCCAATCAAATTGCTGATTGAAACGCGATATTAAACAAAAACGGTGGACACGCCTCCTATAAAAGTATTATGAAGGACTCGCAAATTATGCCTGCTGTACCAGTTGGTATTGTGAAGAACCCTTACCCTGTTGGTTAGCACGTATTGCATTGGACTTTTGTTTTCTGGAACTGTGGCTTGACGCCTGGTCTTTGCCATCTGGGGTTGCGTGTGGCTGTTTCAAACAGGCATTTATGATCCAGTCCCTTCCCATTTTCAGACCTTACAATTTCCAGACTTGAATTGTCAAATTCTATACCCACTTTAGACAAACGAAATACATCCCCTCAGGGTCGCAAAAGACCATATAGTTTATATTGGGGTGTGCCCCTTCTTTGGAAGCGTAAGAGTGCCAAAAATCAAATCAGCCAATTTTCTAAATACATGTAAAAAGATAAGTACTCACTAGATCCCTTCTAATGAATCATGGTTGTGGGCAGCTGTCATCAGCTGCTTGAATGTTTCCTCCTTCAACGAAACATAACATTTATGATGTTGCTTTTCTTCACCAAAACCATTTGTGCAAGTTGAAAGTGCCCCTGGACTCAAACCTAAAGAAGCAAAGGAATAACTGCAATTAACTAAATACTGCGTAAATTAATCCTCTCGATTTAAAGTCGGACATCGCGTCATGTTCAGCGTGTACCTAACTTTTGAGTCAAGTGATCTGTGGATATTAAGTGTGACCATTTATATGAAAGCTGTTGAGCAGTACATTCCTGTGGTACTGTTTGTCATGCTATTCAGCAGTCTTTTCACGTGGCAATGCTTATTATGCTTCACAAGGTGGCTCTAAGTTCTTAAACAGTAGATAAAATGTGCAATAACGAAATTGACATTTTTTCCAGTTTTGAACTTGAACATATCTAAGAGCGAGACCACCATCGGTCTCTCTTTTCCGACACCTTACCTTGAGTTTGTGTACAGTAATTTTACCTGTTTGCGCACACACTTCATTTCCCCTACATTTCCCCACGACCTTATATGGTATCGAACATATAATACATGCACATATAGCCTTGTTCTGTCATAAACGATCACAGGATCTCGGTTTGGGCAACTCTAACCACAATAAGTAACCAGTCTATATCACACCTCAGCGTAAACTGCTGGCGTATTACATGTCTACTGTAACAACGGCAACAACAGTAAGAACCAATCAAATTGCAGATCAGACCAAGCATCAAGCATTTGAGCCCGTCAGTATCTTGGCATACAATAGCACCCAAACACAAATACAGTTAGTGTTACCGAGATGGAACGTTTCTCTACTGACTAACGAAAGTTGGACATGCAGTATGCAGCAAAACAAATGATTGTACAACAATAAATTACCTGCCAGCAGGGACAATCTCTTGGTTGGACTGAAAATGTCCACAGGTTTGGCAGTTTCTGCTTCTTGGCCCTGCGGCAATTCTGTCACCGGAGTCCAAATATACAGTTGCTTCAGTTTCGGTAAGGCAACCAACTGTGTGGCAAGTTCAGAAATTACGCCTTCACCCACCAGGTTTCCCTGAAGATCAAGGCACTGAAGATCACCAAGAAGCTTGAATGAATGACAGAGCGTACTTATTCCAGTTTCAGTGATATCGTTTTGCCTAAGGAACAGAGAATGTAACTGGAAATTGTTGGGCACAGAATTTGCTAATGACGCAACTCCAGCATCAGAAATCAAATTTGATTTAAGCGACAGTTTCCTTAAATTTGGCAACAGTTTTAAACTTTCTGAAAGGGATTTTACTCCATTACAGGTGAGGTGGTTTCTGTCAAGAAAAAGTTCTACGAGAGCTCTCAAACAAGGAAGAACTTTGGCCAAACTCTCTGCACCTTCATCTTGAAATGCATTTCCAGATAAATCAAGCGATGTCAGTTTTGGAGCATCCTTGAGGCAGGCTCCAACAAATGTTCCTTGGTGTAACAGGTTGGCAGACAAATCCAACTTTGTTAGCCGTTGACAGTGAGCAAATGCTTGCCCAAGGCTTGTGTAGACAACTTTGGAGGTCTCTAAGGCACTATCCGTTTTCCGATTTATACCACGCAGGGAGAGACCTGCCAGTTTTGGAATCTTGTGAAGGCCCTCAGCCAGTTTCTGGACACCCTCACTTCCGATGTCTAGGTTGTCATCAAGACTCAAGCTGGCCAGCTCACTGGTACAGGACAATGTTTCAGACAAGCGTGCTATGCTGGTCGGCGCCAATTTGCAACCACTCAGATTCAACGAACTTAAACGTGGAACATATTTCAGAGCATCTATCACAGCCTCTGCTACTTTATCGCCGAAACCACAGTAGCTCAAATCCAAGTGTAGAAGGTTTGGGCAGGACTTGATTATCAATGCGAAGTCATCGCCAATTTCATTCCTTGAAGCATTTCCACTGAAAACAAACTTCTCTAAAGGAAGGGTGCTGGATACATTCTTGGCAAATGCTTCCACCGCACCATCACCAACGATATTTTGCTTAAAGCAAAGTTCTCTTAGAGATGGCATCTGGGAAAGGGAGTTTGCAAAAAAGGCTGCCGTCTGCTTTTCTAATTCACTATGTTCCAGGACAAACGACTTCAGGTCAGGATTGTTTTGCATGAAGTACGTCATGGCACGGACACCATAGGGACTGATATCTCGTCCAGAAAGCTTCAAAATTCCATCAAGAAGAGTAGCTCCCAATTTACCAGCTAGATGACCCTGGTGGGACTCAAACAAAGCCAGGACAAAAATTTCAAGGAACTCATTCACTTCAGCACTTCCAAAAGCCATGAAGCTATCTTTGAGATTCTCCAGCAATGGTACAAACACTAACTCAAACTTCTCTTCAACAAGCCCAGACACAAAATTGAGGAGCATGCTATCAGAGGCTTTCTTGACACATTTCAAGGTTAGCGCGGAAACTTCTCGCAACTTTTCTGGATCACTGCAGGCAGACTTTATTTTATTGCTGAGCCACAGGGCTGCTAAGAACTCCTGAAAAGACTTGTGGATAAAGCAGCACTTTCGCACCGGCTTCAACCTGGAAGCACTGTTGTCTTCAGAAAGAAGTCCAAGCTCAAACAAAATTTTGCTTGTGCACTTCTTTTTTAATGCGTGGACATCAAAGAGGAGGTTGTCTTCAAGTAAGCCATTCAAAGCGAACTCTCCGAGAATAAGCAGATCATGGTAAAGGTCCCGTGGAATATCATTCAAGGTGCTGAACATCTCATCCACAGAGCCTTCCTCTTGAGAATTCTTGGTGAAGTGTCGCTTTACCAGGAGCAAAATAAGTTCAGTAAACAAGGTAGTCAGTGTGGTCAGAGCTGCAAAGGCTGTGTCTGGAGCTTCTTCCCAAAGTGCGCAAATCAACATGGCTGTTAAAGGGACCTTTGCAATGTCCTCAATAACAGGGTGTGATTCTAATTCTGACAACAAGACTTCAGCAGTGTCTGCATCATCTTGAAAATACTTAAACACATAGCTTCTGATATTCTCAGTAGTGAATCCTGTGATCACCAGACGCGTGTCCATCAGTCTCTGGATGTGCGTTGCTTTTCCTGGCCGTGAAGTAAGAATCACACAGGAATTCCTGAAAATCCTTCCGCCCAGTATGTCTTGGAGATGCTTCAAGCAGGAAGCGTTGGCTTCATCAAAGCCATCAAGAAGAAAAAGCACATTTTCCTGATGGGTAGCAAGGTAGCTGAGAAGCTGAACCAGTGGAATGGAAAAATCAATGGGAAATAACTGCTGAACAACAGCATCCTTCAAGGCACCTTTCATTTGCTTCAACTCAAGCAGGATCACAATTGAGTATGGCAGAAGATTATCACTGTCGCAGGACCAGTCGTAAGCAATTTTATACAGAAATGTGCTCTTTCCGACCCCTGCTTCTCCCTCAACAAGGATTCGTCTTGGCTTAGCACAACCTGGACGGCTTAAAAACAACTCATGATACGAATCTAGAGGCTTCTGGATGCTTCTCATTCCCTGATGCAACTGAAAGTAAATTTGCAAATTTGTATAAATATGTTCTATGTGAATCTGAAACGAGTCGTTCCATGTGAGTGGCTGAATCCAACCAATGATATTTTGATAATGATCAGACAGTGACTCTTGGATTAGACGCAGCACTACATCACCTGATCTGTGTGGCGCTAAAAAAAGATTAAACAAAAATTTTTCATTTAATAATTGAGAATGATATCTCGAGGTAAGTTACATTCTACCCATTTGGGATTAAGTTCCGTTTTATTAACCATTTCAGTACACTGTACTTGTCATTACTGTGACGACTAATGACAAAAACAAAGCACAACCATCTCCTGTTATAAGTTCCAACAGAACACTGTCAATTTGGGTTCATAATAATGAAAGTTTTTTTCACATTGTCTTCTGAACTGAAAGTTTGTTGGAAAAGTAAGTTGTGAACTAGTTTCCACTTCTAGAGTGCAATTCACTATTAGTACAACTTAATAACAAAAAGATCATAGCTATCTTCTGT
Source organism: Cladopsammia gracilis (assembly GCA_022457155.1). NCBI lineage: Eukaryota > Metazoa > Cnidaria > Anthozoa > Scleractinia > Dendrophylliidae > Cladopsammia > Cladopsammia gracilis. Next base: position 703,250 of record JAJGOT010000397.1, on the reverse strand, counting down.
TATAAGCTACAACAAATCTCTGTCAATTTGAATTCATTAGAATGAAAGTTACGATAGTACGATTTGTTTCACTCATTCTAGCTCCTGTATTGAACTGTTGTTGGGAAGGCAAGGACTGGAGTCTTCTAGGCAGGAGTTTATTGTATCATGAAAGAAAATATAATGTTCAGCAAAACTAACCCAAAATTTTGAATTCAGACAGGGCTTTTTTCGCCTTCTAGGAGCATGGATATGCTTGAGACCTTCAATATTCTGTATGCACCAAACTAACAACTTGCCTATGATTAAATTGCATAAAGTATGAAAATAACTCCGAAGAACATCCTGTAGTACTCAATATTTGAGTGCACAACGAGGAGACAGATTGGTAGAAAGGTAATATTTTGGTTTAATTCAAAACCATTTTCAAATGATGGACAAATTTAATGAGCTCTTTCTTAGTAAAGCGACATTTCCCAAATTTAGTGCCTATTGTACCTAAGTAACACAACCAACAGATAATAGGCAAAATTTGGGTGGCAGGGAAGTGCGACTATAACTAGGGATGTGTTGGACCAGGAGCGGAGTGACCTCCTACGAGGAAAACAGATCAGGTGGTACCGGGGGTAGCCAGCTTGAACGGAATGGTCCAGACCTGTATCCAGTGGGTGAGGACCATATCCCATAGTCATGGGGAACTAAGAGAACCAGAAGGGGGTGCCCTACCTGGAGGAAGTACAGATCAGGTGGGATCAGGGGTACCCACCCTGGAATGGATACTTTTTCAGACCTGTCTCCAAGGGCGTAGCCTTACTGCTGGTGCCACCAATCTTTATTGCTGGTAGAAATAATAATCCTGATATAAAATGGCTGATGGAGCTTATCATATGATGGCTACCATTTCAAATGAGATGCTAATGAAGGTTCCAATCATGGAAGGTTGGGAGGGAATAAACTTAAATGAACAGGCAAGTGAGGTATAGGATAATAACAAGGGGGAAAAACCTGTGCTTATCATGTGAATAGCTGACTGGAACCTTTGTTGAATTACATTCTGGAGAGGTTAGATTACACTGAACTTTGCTTATGGAACAAGAATATATTGTACTACATAAGAAGCCATTGTGGATTGTACTACTTGAACTCTGAACCTTGTTTACAATAGCTGACTCGAACCTTTGTTGAAATACATCCTGACAAGGTTGGATTACATTGGACTTTTCTTATGGAAGAAAAATATATTGTAGTATATAAGAAGCAACGGTGGATTATACTGCTTGGACTCTGAATCTTGTTTACATTATTGAAACAGTCAAGTTTTAAAACCATGCAAAACCTAGTTCAAGAATGTCAAATGAGGGATATTCTTCAGGTCTTGAAATTCGCTCGCAGCCAGTTACATATAACCATAATAATATGGCCATATGTTTCTATTATCTCAGTTAGTGATAGCAAATCATAAAAGCTTTTTGTGCCACTTCCTGTAAATCAGTGTTGGGCAGTCTTGTTGCATGGGATTTACTGGGCAGTCATACTCCTCATACCGACCATCGTTCAAAACATCATAAATGAAAGTTTTGTAACCAAATACCATCATGTGAGAAAAGATCGATAATCAAACTTTTGATTTAAAGCAATAAACGATTAAAAACCAGGAGGGAGTCGGCACTGCATTGTGGTAGACAGAGAGTCTAACATTATAGGACTTCAGTAGTGTCTATAATACAGACAGCCAATGCAAACACTTAAATGGGGTTATATTTCACTATTACATTGTACTCTATAACATCTTCAAATTATCAATGAGTACTGGTTTTTACCATAAACACTTCGAAACAAAGAAAATTATTTTTTGTACTTATTTTATAAAAAATAGAAAATTATCTTTCTATGTTTCTACAGGGTCTGGAATGGGTTCTGCATGATCCATGATTTAGTTGAAATTGAGTTCGTGATTCGGGAATACAGAATAAATCCAGCCGTCATTCGGGATACTATATCGACTGTGAGATGCGGGATTTGCTTTACCTGTGGTCCGTGATTTGCACCAACAAAATTCCATGAAATTCAAATATTTTAGCCTGTATCAATTCACACTCACATTTTTGTAATGTTTTATAGCAACCTGTCAAAAACTTTTTAACTCTCACAGCATGTCACAATGGGCAGTTTAAGCCTATCACATGTGATCAATAAAGTAACTGAAAACAGTTGGACCTGATCACATGACTTGCCATTTGTTTATTCACATATTTACTGTTTATCTCTATGCTGTGGCGAGTAGTGAGACTAGCTCCACAGTTAGGGTTCTGGTCTCATTTTTTCTGATTCCAGAATCTGGTACAGTGAGTAGCCAGGCCATTCACGAAGAAAAGTTCAATGTTCCAATCAGCGCAGAAAATCACAAGGATTTCCACATCTTCAAGACCCATTTTACAAAATTTACGGCTATTAATGAAATCACCTGGGGCAAAGGCCTTGGAGAAAATCCTGTAGTGAATTTCTCTCGAGTAAATAAAGACAATCCCGCCAGAAGTAGGATAAATGCAGAAAAATTCTCACAGACTATGTGATTCGGGAAATGGCAAAAACAAGCTACATGATTCGGGAAATTACGAAAAAATAGCCCGTGATTCGGGATCCAGACCTCCCCTTCCAGACCCTGTTTCTATAAGTTAAGAAATAGAAAATGTTTCCCACATAATTTTCCATAATGATAAAGTCAAAAATTGGTTGACACAATTGCAAGTTTGTAAAACTTTGGGGGAACTTGGAACCGGTTTGGAAAAACAAGGCTTTGGCTCATTTCACAGAGTTTGTCTTGTTCTCTGACTTTGGGAGTGAAAGTGTTAATTCCATTGTAACATAGAGGGTAAAATTACTGAATGCTGATTGACTGACAAATAGGCCATTTTTTCTTAATTGCGCATGAGGGCAAAATTACACTCCCGATTGGTTGAGCATAAAAATTTCTCACTTGCATCAGATTGGTTGTGCGTGTCGTTTTCGGTGCATTGAGTTGGTTTGGCGGGATTTTGAAGAAAATTTACAAACAGAGCGTTTGCACGTTTCGCCGGAGATTTTTTTCTAAAAAAGGAAGGAAATCACATGATACCAAAGAAAGGCATTCTATAGGTGAATTACAGCATTTTACACCAAACAGGAAGCGATTACTTGTTTGTGTTAAAACTTGGATTAACTGGGCACCTGCAGGCCAGTTTGCAACGTTGAAGACCTTGAAGAAATTCATTCATGGCAACAAAAGGCTTTAAAGTTCCATCACTTCATTGAATATATCGGTGGATTTCTGCAGACCTAAAGAAAAGAACTTTGACAGATTTTGCTGAAAAGGACAACAGGAGAAAGAACAAGGCTAAAAGAAGTGAAAGAAAGCAAAAAAAAAAATAACCAAATGTGCAAGTCAGTTTGAACTCAACATTTGTTGTTATCAAAAGGGCGAAAACTTCACAACACAGGTACACTTAAATAAAATTTGCTTTGTTTTTGTCAAAAAGTGTCTTTTATCAATAAATTGGGCTATGCTCTCTAGATGTACATAACAGCCAAATGTATCTTTGACATAATTAGAAATTTATTTAACAACAGTGAGTTGAAAAGTTTTTCTTGTCAGTTTGTGAGAGAGTATTTTTACATTGGGTAGTTTCAAGTTTGAGTGACTTGGAAAAGTCTGAAAGGTTTTGCAATAATGTTCCCTCTACAAATAAGGATTAATATCACTTGTGTTTATAGAAGCTGTAGAAATTGCCCTTTTGAAAAACACTCATGATATTTATCCTTAATTTTACTCAGGCCCATACAATTACATATACTAACTACAGTCGGACCTCTATTAAGCGGCCACCAATTCAGCGTCCACCCTCCATTAAGCGGCCACTTTCCAAAGTCCCGAATTATTTCTCAGTAAAGTACTGTATTCGATACCTCTATTCAACGGCCACCTCTATTAAGAGACCGTATTGTATTTTTACCTCTATTAAGCGGCCAGCAAATTATCTTTTCAAGCAAAATGGTGAGAGATAATATGAAGTTGATAACTGATAACAATAAAAACTGCAATTTAATCACCACTTGCCCAGTTTCATGGTTACCAGGACATTGCCTTACCTATCGGAAAGGCAAATGACTTGATCTTCTCGTTACAACTCCGAGCTCCACAACGGCAAACAGCAGTGACGGATTATTTTAAATAAATCGTCCGTGAAATATTTTGAGCTAAAATTTTTACAGACTGTTGGTGCAAAAAAGACCTAAGAAACTTGATGTTTTGTTACATAGATTTGCATATTTTTCTGTACCTACTCAACACCAAAAAATACTGTACTTATCGACTACATGCTCTCTGTGTTAGAGCTAGAACTTTGCATGGACTTGAAATGTGCAAATACAGGGCACTTAATTTTTTGTTTCAATGATTTTTGCATTTATCTTCACATATGTTCACTTTTCAACAAGCCTTTTGCTATATAGAGGCAATTACGTTGACTGCCATTCCTATCCAATTAATATTGTACCTCTATTAGACGGCCAACCTCTATTAAGCGGCCAGTTTTCAAAGTCCCTAGGGTGGCCGCTTAATAGAGGTCCGACTGTATACGGAAACATTGAAGACCTTTTATATTTCTTTAATACCTGGGGATAACAATAATTTTAAATCAGAATAATTTCTAAAAAACAAATTTCATTTGGTTAGTGATACACTTTTTCCCCAAAACTATCATGTTCTCTTTAATCCCGGCATAGTAAATCGAACCCAATCGAACTACATTTCAATCGAACTCAATCGAACTCAATTCATGGATTTTGAGTTCGATTGAGTTCGGCAATCAAACGAAATCGAACTCACCGAAAAGAAAAAAAATCAATCGAACCCAATCGAACGTTCGATTTTCGAACTCGTGATTTGTGTAAAACAGGCGTTGAAAATCCATAACCACATCTTGGAAGCTCGAGTTACTTCAGCCCGGAGTGTAGCGCATGTGTTTTTCGTAAACGAAGAAATTCCGGAGAAATGACTTCAGATGCGCTGTGGATTGTAAGCTTCAAATGCGTAGTAAAGGGCTACCAGGAATGCCGATTTGACGTCATTGTATTTTTGCATAAAAGTAACCCTTCGAGTTGTCTTGCCGCAATCGTAAGTTAGCTGAAAAAGGAAAGGGTACAACGGTTTCCGAACTCAGTCGAACACAATCAGATAGATTGAGTTCGCTTGAGTTCGATTTGTTTGATTGAATTCGATTTGTTCGGAAATCGAACTCACTGAAAGTCCTGTGTTCAATTTCGTTCGATTGCCGAACTCAATCGAACTCAATCTGTTCGATTGAGTTCGATTTCCGAACGTTCGATTTACTATGCCGGGTTTTAATTAAAAATAATTTCAGGGTTAGAGTTAAGTAAATTATTAATAAGAGCTTCAAAGAATCAAGTAGAGATTTCCAATTTAATAGGCCTTGCCACTGATGAACCAAACTAATTTGGATATGTGGATTAGACGACAGACGGACATGAAGGAACTGAACCTTTATTTTATTACCTTCAAAAAAAAGTTATCGTTTCAACATGTACAACTACATTTTTTTATATCGCCTGTCGAGTAATATGCATGGGTTATTTTTCGAATCAATTTCTATAATTTTTGCATTTTTTGCCTCAGACAAACAATATTATAGATTGAAGCATGTTTCCGCGTGCAGGTATTATTGCTTGGTACAACAGGTATTACTGCTTGGTACTATAGGTATTAGTGCCAAAAGCTGTTTGTATCTAATGTAAATCGGAAATCTCTATAGTAATAACTACAAGAACTGCATGTAAAGTTACATTCACTACAATAGCTGATCTGTTTCCGTATGAAGACTGGGATAGCTTATAAGCTTAAGCTAAAGTACACTGTATTATATTACAACACTCACAATACACATTGTACTTACCCTTCACACCAAGCAACTCATCTTTTAGTTCCAAACGATCGATTCCGGTCAAAAGTTCCGCCAAGAACTCTGTGTCATCACGACTCACCAAGTTCCGATTCTCGAGCTCATCAAACAAATCAAGAGGCCGAACAATCTTCTCCAGAACACCAACAGGAATATGCTGCTTACAAACAAACTTCAGCTGGCCGAGTTCTCGATCAGTTAGTCCATTTGATACAGAGAGAAGCCTGACACGAAACGGATCCATCTACAATGGCAGCGCACTGATTGAACAGATTGAAGGCAAATTGCTGATTGAAGGCAATCCCCTCTTACTTTGAACTAAATGTTCTTCAAATGGCTTGAATTCGAGGAGCCGAAAGAGATGCTCATTTCCAAATGTAATCGATCTCAAAAGAGTCAAAATATCAAATACATGTACTGTACGTTTGTTTTGTAACTGCAAAAGTTCAATTCCCTCGACGAATCAGCCCACCCAACTTGGAGGGACAAATGAGAGAGCCCTGGGGCCGAGTTACCTGGTTCGTTATCTCAGCGCAGCTGTAACATAACTATAAAGGACCACTTGGACAAACAGACCAAACAGCACGGCGAAGTGAAGCCGGATCTTGGTGTAGATCAGGATCAGCAGTATCGAATAAAACTTAAAACTTAATGCAAGGCTGATCGGACAGCTATAAAGGTACAATCAAAGTATAGAGCAAGGCTGATACTACGTAGAATATTTAACGCGGCAACGACATGATAGAGCCCAAACTGAAAACCAAAATGCAACCATGGACAGCTGTTTCCACCTAGTTGGGTCTCGTCAGCACGGTGTAGCAGCAAAAAGATAGAAAACTAGCGCGAACGCCAGTTCTCTACCAAATCGCACGTGGTGATGGCAACAGATGAGAACTGTTGCCAGGCTCATCTGTTGCCATCTCATCTCATCATCTCATCTGTTGCCATCACCACGTGCGATTTGGTAGAGGCGTTGCCTGGTGCGTGGTTTGGAGGCTGTGCGATGGCATTTCTTGGTGAAAATCGTCTCGGTGCTGGAGCGGTCCAAAATCCAGCTTTCCTCCCTTGTCTCTCTAGTACTATACGCTCAGATAAACGTCAAATCTCTTAAATTCGCCGTTTTCAGCTACGAGAACGACAACACACAACATTTCAAGTAAACATACGTTTATCTTGATCTTATATATGAATATTCATCGCAGTATATTACGATAAGTGAACTTTTTTGATATTCCCGGCCCATAAACATTTCCTCTAAATTAAAAAATACTACCTACGCTGGCCCTGTAGAAGGCTAGTTCTACTAGTCGTAATATTGGCCATTAAACCTGCCATTAATTTCCGTTGTACTAGCCTTGCATTTTAAACGTTTATCTACACTTTGGGTGACGTCTAGTACTCGCATCCCTTTATAAAGGAGATCCGGAAAGCAAGATATCACTATTTATCGTAATGTTGAGTAGTCCTCTGCATTTAAACGTTTTAAAAAAATACGGTCACACAGTTTATGTGGGCGCCCTGTGGCTGTACAGGATCGATGAGTAGTCTATAGCCCGGGGGGGGGGGGGGGGGGGGGCTCTCATATAAAAATGACGGGGGTGCTCGTCGGAAACTTTCGAAAAACACCCAAAAAGGTACCAGAATCTTGTCTGATGGGTGTGGCTCAAAAGAATTTTTACCCCTAAGAGGTACCAATTCTAAAACAACACATCATATTCCGCTAGCGGTTTTAAAAAGTGGAATGTTTAACATTTGTGAGTTTCTGGTGCTACGACCGCTCACTTCTGCTCGCTTAATAAATTTTGAGGACAGGTATTCAGGGGCATTGCCCCGCGTCATACATTTAAAACCCATCGTGGCGCTTCTATAATATAGCTGGCTTGCTACAGGGAGCCAATTGAACTGAATGGAATAGCTATTCCATTCAGTTTAGCTCTTCGCCTCCGCCGCATTTGTTCCGGCACTGACGCTAAATTTAAACTTCGTACTAATCAATTAAAATCATACCTCCTCGTACGAGGTTATCATAAAACTTTCCTTAACCGACACTTTCTGCGCGCTGCTAATATTTCTCGCCATGACGCCTTGCTAACTAAACATGACAATTCCACTGACCATTTACCCTTCGTTGTTACACATAACCCAGCAATTCCTCGCAATATCTTACGCAAACACTTCAACATATTACTCTCCTCCAATCGCTACCGGGACGTCTTTAAACACCCACCTTTCGTTGCTTACAGACGTAGTGCTAACCTCCGCGACCTTTTAGTTAGAGCGCACACCACTTCTAACAATACTAATTTGCCACCGGGCTCTTTCCGATGTGGACAAGATTGTGCCACTTGTCCTCACATCACCAACGGTCTTAAAGATTATACTTTTTATTCTACAGGCGAAACCCGTTCCATCACTTCACATATAACCTGTAACACTAAAAACTTAATCTATATGATACAATGTAACCGCTGCCATTAATTATTTTACAATACATTATTGGTGAAACTAAGCGACGTCTTAAAGACAGATTTAACGAACATCGACGTTCAGATGACAAACCTGACATTAAATCCAAACCTACTACTGTCTCTGAACACTTTCTTTCAAACCTGACATTAAATCCAAACCTAGTACTGTCTCTGACCACTTTCTTTCTCATCCTAACCATTCTAACACTGACATGCAACTAATTCCACTAGAAATAATTTACAATTCACGTGACTTCTATTCGAAAAGCCAGAGAGTCGTATTTAAAGGATAGAGCAAAAACACTAGAACCGCGTGGGTTGAACAAACGTGATGAATTGTAGTTTGCGTATGCTAGCCTTATCTTTAGTTTTGATTACGTATCTTGTGGGTCATTTCCACCCCTCCTCTTTTTTTAATATGTTTTGCGACATTCTCCTTTATATAATGTTGTATTTTCATTTTGTAATTTAGTAACATCTTAACCTGAAGAAGGCTGGTTTGGCTAGCCGAAATATTGTTTCAAATACATTCGGTACTCGTTGTATCAGCTTTGCAGTAGTCTGTGGACTTCTCGTTTTTATTGATTCAGTGTAGCTGATTAGGTCTCCTCTTGTGAGATCCAACGAAAAACCAGCAGGATCTTCGTCCACGGTTTTTGCAGTTCAAGTTCAAGTTTATATAAGTATAGTTTTTAACACTGTAACGGTCACTTTTGAAAATTTATGTTGTAGCATACGAAACGTCAAGTTTTATCAAAAATGAATAAGTTCAATATGTTTATCACCGCGGTTTGTGTTCTATTTCTCATCAAGCTACGATGGCCAAGAACAAAAGTCTTCACAATAATAATACAATACACTAGAAATTTATAATAACTTAAAAGACGATAGACTACAAAATGTTTATGGTGGTAGTGACAAGGAAGCCTATATAGAAGCCGGGGGCTTATGAACTATAGGCTTCCTGACAATATAGGATACATCATACGAATTATGGGGAAAGCAAGAAATATAAAATGTATTATTTTAAAAAGAAAAGAAAAGAAAAGAAGAAGTATGTAGCTCAACAAAGAGTATTTTCGACTAGGAAAGAAGGAATTTTTTAAGTCTTTTGCCAAACAAACGGATGCTTTCACTGTTTTGAATTTCATGACTTAACGAGTTGAAAAACTTAGGTCCTTGAAACCGAATATATTGAGAAGTTTCGAATATTAGTTCTACAGGGAGGTATGTAAAAAAGGTTGCAATTTCTAGTATAATGAGAATGTAACTGGCTTGCAAGAGTAAACATATCACGAAAATAATTAGGAAGTAAACCTCTTTTAAATAGATACATAAATTTACCTATCTGACATAAATAAATGTCAGAGAATTTCAAAATTTCCTGTTCTTTGAAAAGAACATCAGTGTGAGAATCGAAAGAAACTTTAGATATTATTCTTATTATCTTCTTTTGCAGAATAATCATGATAACGCGATTTAAGTTACTCTGATATGTTGATCCCCACACTGAAACACAATATATTAAGTAAGGGTAAGTTAGACTATAGAACAAACAGTGTAAGGAAGTTTTGGGAAGGCAAAAACTTGACTTAAAAAGGCCTATAGATTTTGATATTTTTCTAGAGACGCCAAGAATGTGCGGCTTCCATGACAAATGCTCATCAAGGATAACACCTAAAAATGCTGTTTGTTTCACACATTCAATCTGAAAAGACAAAGGACATGACCTACATTGGGAAAACAAAACATACAAGCTAAAGAGGTCTATTACAAATTCTAATTCTTCTAATGATAAGGGCAATGAGGTTAAATTGGGATGCAAGCTAAGGAGCCAGCAAAAACTTTTCGAGTGTCAGGTCAACTACCTCAGGTTTCACTGCTAAATTTAAGATAGTACAAGACGGCATCCCCGATAAACAGCAACATGGCCGAGAATCCGCAGACCTGAAAAAAAGATGAAAATGTTAGACTTCCCTGTATTTGATTCAGAAAGGAAACAAAGCTTTTGAGCAAATTTAACTTTCCTTCACTTATTCCGTGTACAGGTAATAAGTCCTGGGCGTGATAGATGTAGAGACTCGCTTATTTATAGTCCACACCTCCGCCGGTGAGAAATGATTATACTTGTAGATATCTAGCGATTTCTACCTGGAACTACCTATCTGCTGCAATAAGAACCGCACCCATTCTGACTTCTTTAAAAAGGATTAGATTACAGTCGAACCTGTATATAACGACCACCCTCGGGACTTGAGGAACTGGCCGCTTAATACAGGATCACTAAAAATACTCACTGAGCGTGGTCTCATGTCAATTTTAATGGCGTATCATACAAAAACACTTCATGCAAGGAAACAATAGGACAATCAACACTCTTTCAAGCGATCACCCTGATAAAATTATGGACGATTATGAAGTGATTGGACATGTCCCTAAGTTTATGGCATTGTGGCTAACCAAATTTTTGAAACGACCAACAAACAACGGGAAAGTTACGGTAGCGCCTGAAAATCCCTTGCGAGCATACGTTTGAAGGTGATTCATTCTCCATCACATGGCTGAAGAACAAGCTAATTAAAGAGGAATTTCTAAAGAGTGAAGCATATTTAAAACGAACATTTTTTTTGCGTACGTGATTTTGTACTGTACTTCAGCACATTGCGGACATCTGGAAAGCGTTAACGATACTAAACGGCCAATTATCAGCTTACAGTAGCTTTGTACATGTTATTTCTTTATAGTGATGATGGATCGCATTTTAAACACAATAAAATACCGCATAAAATGACATGTGGCTTAGTTTCCGTTCAAGGGTAGCCGCTTAATACAGGTAAAAATAACAGAGAAAGACAAACATAGGACTGCTACAGGGTGGCCGCGACCGCTTAATAGAGGTGGCCGCCTAATACAGGTAACAAATACAGCGTTTGTATGAGCGAAAAATCGGGACTTTGAAAACTGGCCGCTTAATAGAGGGTGGCCGCTTAATACAGGGCCGTTATATACAGGTTCGACTGTATTTACATTTTAGTATTGATAGATATATAAAGTCGAACCTTTCCTTACGGAGACCTCAGTCTCTATTACGGATATTTGTTTCGGTTTGGGCCCAAAGATACCAAACTTCATTCTCTACCTCTATAATGCGGACATAACACATGGAATTGGAAATAACACATCAGAATTTAACATGATGCTCTTTTGGATGATTGCGCCTTATATGCTGGCACTAGTAGTATAGGGCGCACCGGTTACTCCTCTTTTTTGCGGGGGAATCTCATTAATTTGCGGGGGAATACATTAACGTAGATGACGTCATAAGCTATTGTCTTTTATCTCATGAATAAAATGCTGTGGTTTCTCATTAACGTGCTGTGGAATATAATTATGAAATTGTTTGTTTTCAATAAATATAGTTTGACCTTAAACAAAGTGTGGATGGGTTTATTGTTTTTGTGCGCGCATGTAATTGGTTGCTTTGTTTATTTTTCGGAGGTGCTAATTTTTCATGCAAATTTAGTTCAGTGTAAGTTCGCATAATTAAAAGTTTGAACTTTGAAGGCGATACCATCTTCCATTCTTGAACCGATGTACAAGCATTCAAGGCAGATTCAATATCTGAAACGCTGGTAAACGCCATTTTCAAACGAAATAAGTTGAACGATTTGTGGAACGAAGCAATAAACTCGAAAAAAATCTCTAGGCAAAAGCGAATGCAAAGAATGAGGCTGCTTCACGGTCTCTGTTCTTTTTATAACAAAACAACAATAGATGTCTGGATAAACCAATCAACGTAGAAAATTAGGTGGAAACAATAGGGCAAGTCTGGGCAAGGTTATTATACCATTGTTTTGAAATCTTGTCAACCCGGTTTTTGGAATTGGTTATTCTAAGGGAATGGAATACCACAGCAATAACGGTCGTTAATGTATACCTCCGCAAGTTAATGAGATACCTCCGCACTTTAATGAGAATCCTCCGCACTTTAATGAGAATCCTCCGCTTTTTATTCTTCACATAAAGACAATAGTCTATGACGTCATCTACGTTAATGTAATCCACAGCTAGTTAATGAGATACCACAGCAATAACAGTCGGAAAATTTATTCCACAGCACGTTAATGAGAAACCACAGCATTTTATTCATGAGATAAAAGACAATAGCTTATGACGTCATCTACGTTAATGTATTCCCCCGCAAATTAATGAGATTCCCCCGCAAAAAAGAGGAGTAACCGGTGCGCCCTATACTACTGGCACTTCACATGCTACTCTTTGGAACGATTGCGCCCTGTATAGTAGCATTTCACATGCTACTCCTTGGAATGATTGCGCCCTATATAGTAGCATTTCACATGCTACTCTTTGGAATGATTGCGCCCTATATAGTAGCATTTTATATGCTACTCTTTGGAATGATTGCGCCCTATATAGTAGCATTTCACATGCTACTCTTTGGAATGATTGCACCCTGTATGCTAGCATTTTATATGCTACTCTTTGGAATGATTGTGCCCTATATAATAGCATTTTACATGGTACGCTTTGGAATGATTGCGCCCTATATAGTAGCATTTTACACGCTACTCTTTGGAATGATTGCGCCCTATATAGTAGCATTTCACATGCTACTCTTTGGAATGATTGCGCCCTATATAGTAGCATTTTACACGCTACTCTTTGGAATGATTGCGCCCTATATAGTAGCATTTTACATGCTACTCTTTGGAATGATTGCGCCCTATATAGTAGCATTTTATATGCTACTCTTTGGAATGATTGCGCCCTATATAGTAGCATTTCACATGCTACTCTTTGGAATGATTGCACCCTGTATGCTAGCATTTTATATGCTACTCTTTGGAATGATTGTGCCCTATATAATAGCATTTTACATGGTACGCTTTGGAATGATTGCGCCCTATATAATAGCATTTTACACGCTACTCTTTGGAATGATTACGCTCTGCATAATAATATTTTATATGCTACTCTTTGGAATGATTGCGCTCTGTATAATAGCATTTTATATGCTACTCTTTGGAATGATTGCGCCCTGTATAATAGCATTTTACACGCTACTCTTTGGAATGATTGCGCCCTGTATAATAGCATTTTACATGGTACTCTTTGGAATGATTGCGCCCTGTATAGTAGCATTTTATACGCTACTCTTTGGAATGATTGTGCCCTATATCCTAGCATTTTACACGCTACTCTTTCGAATGATTGCGCCCTATATAATAGCATTTTACATGCTACTTTTTGGAATGATTGCGCCCTATACTAGCATTTTGAAAAAGTCAACTTACCGATGCGACTTGTAGGTGACCACATGTATGCTTCCCAGCATGCCTCATTGACTCACACAGGTCAATTTCTCCGAGTGGAGTGGCGTAGCTCACCAAATGCGAAACTTCATTTATCAGTAGGGAGCTTGAAAGAAGCAGTAAAGTGGCACTTGAGATACTGATAATTACTATCTGTAAAGGAAATCAGTTGCATAGTGGTGCTTGTAAATAGTGTAGAATACAATGACAAAAAATATAGTATCAAAACTTTTATCATTTACAATACTTAAATACTTCAAATATATTTACTTAGTCAAAGAGTTAAATTGCAAGATTTGCAACTAGGTGTTCACTCAAGACTCGATTTCCAAAAAAGTGGCTTCTAATCGAGCCTGTTGCTAGGGAACAAACAGGTGCTTTGTTGTTGTTGTTTTTGTTTATAGCACGAAATATGATGTAATGTTTTCTTCGTTTCTCTCGCTTTCCGCCAGCTTGGCAACCCTGCCTCACACCCTCTATTTCCTGTCTTCTATAGACTTCTCTTTTCCTTCAGTCTCCCTTCTCTCCCTCTACGTTTCCCAATATTTTTTACTTGTTCATTTGTGGAAGTTTCAGAGTGATTACGTTCATCAAATTTCGGCTGTTCAATGTATACCACACAAGTTCAAGTTTATTATTCACACTGATTCAATTACAATAAAACAATAAGGAAAAATATAAAATATAAAGAAGTAATAACAGAGCTAACTATACATTGAATTAAACATAAAAAAGGGAAAAGTGTGTAGCAGCCAAACGAGCCAAGCTTTCGAGTTGGCTACTACGACCTACTACCACAGAGCAATTACAAGTGGGTGGAGGTTATACAGAACTTTTAGAAAGTGGTTAGGAAGCCCTGGCTAAATTACTCACATTGAAAAGGAAGAGTATATATGAGTTATAATAACTATTTAAATTAAATAATTAAATAAATAGGTCAGGAACCTACAATTGACCTGCTCCCAACACTCACTCCTTTCACGGGAACATATGAACCTACAATTGACCTGCTCCCAAAGTCAGTGGCTTCATAGCTCAGCATCGCACCGGTATCGCGAGGTCACGGGTTCAAACCCCGTTGAAGTCCTGAATTTTTTTTCAGGCTTCTTTTCGCAATTGCTTAAATTGCGATCACAACTGCGAGGATCATTCTTCATTTGATTTCATTTCCGCAGTTCATATATGATTTATTTCATATATATCATTTCACACTCACTCCTTTCACGGGAACATATGAACCTACAATTGACCTGCTCCCAACGTCAGTTGCTTCATAGCTCAGTTGGTAGAGCATCGCACCGGTATCGCGAGGTCACGGGTTCGAACCCCGTTGAAGTCCTGAATTTTTTTCAGGCTTCTTTTCGCAATTGCTTAAATTGCGATCACAACTGCGAGGATCATTCTTCATTTGATTTCATTTCCGCAGTTCATATATGATTTATTTCATATACATCATTTCACACTTCTCATTTAAACTGTAGGTATTTCAATAAGTTTAATGTATTATGTACATAAATTTTTGAAGAGATCTTAGATTTCCGTCAAATCTGTGAAATCCGCCGTATTTTGAAAAAACTGTCCACTGGTGAACTGCCGCATCAAACTGGAAGTTCACTAGTGACATTGTTTTCCAAATACGGCGGATTTCAAGGATTTGACGGAAATCAAAGTGAATGTGTTCCTTTGAAACTGCACTTTAACTTGAAATAGGAATGGCTTGGGCCTTTCTTTGTGTTCCCTTTTCTCTGAGAACATCCTACAAAGTAATGCTCATGAAATTGGAGTAAACAGTCCAGTTAGATTAAACACAGTCAAAATTCCATGCTTCCCATCTATCGTTTACCAATCGACGAATAAACGCACAATCGAATGGCTAGTTGGAGACATTAAGCCCAAAACGTGAAAGGGAACAGGAAGTTTGGGAAACGACCCCTTCAGTCTCCCTTCTCTTCCCCTTCAATCTCCATGGCGCATTTGAAACAAAGAGCTTTTGATGGGTTAATCTTTCCAGTCTCCTCGTCTTTTAGCTCTCTAAATTTTCCCTTCGCGTAGCTCCCTGCTATTAGGCAAAACGCCAGGAATAAATCGAATTTAAGCCATTCTGTAAAACGAGATTCTGTTAACTTACAAGAAAGTTCCAACTTTTGATTCTGTCGCTGACTCTTGATAGAGAGAACATGAAGACGAGTGACACAACAAAGCTGAGAATGATGGCGGAAATAAAGAAGAACGACAGTCGCTCCAAGTGGTCTGGTTTGAAGACGTCTTCATCGTTTGAGTTGTAGAAGCGGTTATATAAACTCATTATTATGAAGGCTGACAGCAGTAAAATCTGCAGTGAAACAAATTTATGTTACAGCACACAGAAATAGTATATAGATAGATGATGTCACTCAGTAGATCGGTCTGTGCAAGAACAGACTCGTGCCAACCCTAAATCTAACTCTAACTCGTAAAACATACAAAGTCACCATGAAAGATTCCTGAAGATGGAGAAGTTGCGAAAGTTCATCCAACCTAACCATGCAGAACTCGTCGGCCATGATGAAACTATTTACTGATTATTCTTTAGCAGACGACCGTATTTCTTTGCAAGAGTTTTTCGAATATTAAACTGAAAATAGATCATTAGTCCGGCCATTACTGAATTTTTATTGGACAATTTGTTTTGCAGCTGCCATGACATGTCATTATCATGTGTGTGACGCAGTGTATTGATTAATAGACGCCACATGACAAGTTAAGAGTGATTACTCAGAAGTTGATAATGAGTCTCGGCTGTTTTACATGTAGTGTTTATTAAAAATGTTCGCTTACTCTTCATTTCATCTACATGTAAATAGTAATTTTTTGAACTAAAAAGAGATTTATACAGATACGGAATATTAGGGTAATTATAGTAATCAACAAAAAGAGATAAATGACCTTTCAATATCCCATATGGCATTCAACATGTCTTATTCAGGAGGTGAAATAATTGATGGGGAGGAGGTCTTCCAAAAAGCAGGGGTTGGTGGAAAGGTGAATAAAGGGCAGCATGAGGGTGGGGGTGGGGGGGGGGGGGTTTGGTTGGTGACGCAATTTCTCCATTGCAATTCGCAGAATGTCACCCCACCCCCCGATCTCATAAAAAATTAACTGTCCCTCACTTTGTTAACAAAATGCTTTTCAGTTTTCACTAACCAGAAGGCCTCTCTTTATACCGTAGCAATAATAATTCCATTATTACTGGAAATTTACCTAGACCAAAGAAGAAAGTTGGGCTTACTGGATGTGTCACTTAGTTAGTACAAAAGGTGGACAAACTTTTTCAAGCTATAGTTATCTCTTTTGATGATGCTATCATGATTAATGACGATGACTTACGAACTCTGCAATCTTTGACACTGCAGCAGGAGACCTCAGGTACTCTGAACCTGACATGGCGGCTTTAGATCCTAAAAAAAGCCTTCAGACCCGCACTTTCACTCTTAACATTATAAACATGAGAATAAACAACAAATTAGTGAGGTCACAGGTACATTCAGTCAACATCCTTGCGTGTAATGCATGCACCTCTCTGATGAGGACATCAGGGGAGTGGCGAGACTGGCTGGTTCTGTGTGTAACTAAACTCCCTATTAAATGCAGACACTTTTCAAAGACGAACAGCTGGAGCTTCACTTTACGACAGTGAGATTTTCCTTTGTATGACTTTAAAATGCTAAGATGGCTTTAAAAAGATCTCGAAAAAAACAGAGTGAGCAGTTGGCTTCGCGATGGGTTACATGAAGCTATGCACGTAGATCTACACAATTGCAAAATTTGACCGGAAATCCTCTTTAATTATCTTTCAGATTATTTTAATCATTTCTTGTTATGAATGGTTAGAGTTAAAATCTTTATAAATGTTTATCCAAGAGACTTGAAACTTTGAAATCATCTTTAAAAAAATCCAAATAGCAAAACGTACGTTAAAAAAAGAGGATACGATAAACAAAAAGCAAACATTTCTGAGAATTTGCAGTCGATCGTTTCACCATACTATGGTGATCATCTTGTCAAAACAAATGATTTACAGTATTCACTTATAAGTCAGTTTGAATTTAATAAAACATCCATTTCAAAATAGGTTGCTTACCTTGTCTTATAGGTTTTATGTCAGACCTTTACTTCGCACAAGTCAAAACTCCGCAAATACAAGTTATTCGCTGGTCTGATTGAAGCCCCGAACTAGTTTTAAGTCCGACCGTACAACCGATTATAAAATATGACTGTAACTTGTTTTCAATTCAGTTTGAAGGACGGAGTTTTTAAAAGACGTTTTGGCTCCTGTGGAGAATAAAAGGACATTGGTACAATCTTGGATCATTACTAGAAACCTTTTAAAAAGATAATTACCACTCACTATATCACTTCAAAGAGCGCATCGGCTTTCAAGCTGGAAGTAATGGTATTTCGTTATTTTCTCTCTAAATTGTACAAATTTTAATGTGCAGAACTAAAAAATATCGAAAAAAGAGTAGGTCGCCTATACAATCAAGGATTCATCCACACGAACCGGCAAATAGGAAAACTATATGAATTGAGGCTGAACTTTGTAGGCATATAAGTTTCTTTTGTCAGAGATTTCAACGATTTTTAGTAAATTCTAAGGCCTCCTTTGTCTCCGATGGAAAGCGGGTAGGAAAGCTTCCAAGTAAAAGGTCGTTTCCTCTCGGTGGGACCCACCGTTTTAAAAAATAATTGAAACAACTGATAACTACCATATTTAATATTTAAGGTCGCGGGAACAGGTTCCGCTCATCAGTATATATTTATGAAAAGAGTATGCACGAAGTGCGACGGCTGATACTGAAAATGCGCGAAATATTCACTCTGCATCAATAATTGAACGTGCAAAGCGCTGTCTGGTAAAATACACTGTTTTTCAACGCATTGTTCTTTCTGCATGAAGTGTTAAGCGGATTAAAATTAGCAAAATTACCATAAATATGTATTTTTTGCATTCGTGTTTGCTCGGGAACCTTCGGAAGCGTAAAAACAAGCAATTTTGTGTCCACTGAGAATTCAGCTCGGATTGCAGGGAGGTAAACTAGGTGTATTGTAGATATTGTGTATTGCAGTCATATCTGACTCAAAATTTTTAAATAGGCTTTCAAAGGGAAGATACGAGGCTTCAAATTCTAACATGGACAATTTTACTCCTTTAAAAGCTAATAACGATTAATTAAAGTTGAAATAAAAATATCGGAGTCAGATATGACACACCAGATGTTTTGACGGATCAGTGTGTGGTGAAATCAACTTGCTTTGTGTTCTTCTCGAGGAGGAAACTTGGACACAAAACTACGGTTTTTTTTAAAAAAAAAATAGCTTTAGTGGCTTACAGCATTGCCGCAAAACGCGATCCCCTCAATAAAAAAAGAATCCTTACACACTTCCATTATTCGCCAGCATCTCTGTTAAATTTTAGCGAAAACGGCTTTTAAACGTTTACGATATAACGTTTTTCAAAGTGAAACCCTGCCAAAATTTTGCCTTATGAATTTATTCATGGCAGGTATCCCCGCGACGTTAATGCTATTTATTGATGCTATTGTCTCACCAGCTCGGCATATTAGTAATATCATTTTGTCCAACAAAGATAGTCATTTAATTATAGATGGCTCATACAAGTTAAATTGTAACGATTAGTTCAATGACATCACATTTTAAACTCGGTAAAACACCGTGAACACAGCCCAATCCCTAGGCGTTCTCTCGTACCTCCTTGCCAGAGTGCGAAGCCTGAAACTGGGTCATGACGACCGTGCGATGCCTGGGGTGGATGCGAGCAAGAGAACGCATTTCCCAGGGCATTCTCGTCCTCAGCTACAAAGGGCCAGGCGACTCTTTGGCTGTCTTGCCCTCAACGTAGAGTCCAGGACTAAAGGAGTCGGAAACTCCTCGGGACTGAAGCTGCCGCGAGCAAATAGAGTGCGGAGGGATTACATAAGAAACACCTATCCCTCCCTTAAAACACAAGTCTCCTCATTTCTAATTCCACAGAACAGAACGCGGAAAATACAAGACTCAAGCATATCAAAGTTGGTTTTATCAATAGGCCATTTGCACGATGACGTCATATGACTACAAATACCAGAATCCTCCAGTTTTTTTCTTTTGTAGTGCAAATTAGGGCTATTGTTATTTAAACCGCACTGGGATTACAAAATTTAAATAAGAAAGGAAAAACGAAATGAATTCTGGTAGTTGTAGTCAAATGACGCCATCGTGCAAATGGCCTATTGAGTTCTACAGGAAAACTCTGATTTTTTTACGGTGTCCAATTTACCTTCTGAACTCACTTGATAAAACTAAATGTTCGTGTTTCACTCCTCCCATCTACATACCACCGATGAAAGAAACTAATTAGCCTGGTCTGAATGTTTAAATAACATTTATTAACTTATATTACAGTGAAACGTTTATAATTAAAAGCATTGAGTCCAACGTTTGTTGCCTAAAATAAGAACTGGTTCCATTTTCCATTTTCTACTGCAATACTCGTTTGCATTTAGAATTTTTAGAATTTAGAATTTAGAATTTAGAATAGCACCAAGCCAGACATCAATGTACAAGTGCTGGACTACCCCAATGACGATTTACAAGGGCATCTGGACTTCAATGTTTATTCGTTGCCAAGGCGATTACCTCGTCCCCAGCCTCCCCATCCACCACCCCCGCCACCATTGTCCTGATCACGTGGTCTGCGGCTTGCAGGAGGGACACCAAACCCACTCACCCCTCCCTGACGGTTGGGAAGAAATTTGTACCTGAAAAGGAAATAAAAATATTTAAACAAATCACCTTTGATTTTTAATTTCACAATTTCACTGAGTGATTTCTTAAATTCTATCAAATTACATGCAGTAAAATTCCAAATTATTGCCTTTGCGCCGCAAAGTAAAGGTATAACTTGGCTGTAATAACTTGAGCTTTCAGTTTCCTATCTGTAGTCCTTGATGATGTAAAAGAGTTTATTGCTTTGCAACCTGCTAAAAGTATTAAGTTTGATAAGATTTTTTCATTCATCAAAGGCGACATATAGGTAGTCAAAAGCTCATAATTTTAAAATTAGTTTAACCAAAGAACGTTTTTTATATTCCAGTCATATTTAACCCTAGTTGCACGTCCATATTTAGATGTTTAATAATTACTGGTATTTAATTCTTACAGTATGGAAGGGGTGGTAAGGAAGCGACGCCCTCCAAAGTCTTGTGGGTACTTGAACATAAGAAAGAAGTAAAGGTGCCCAACAAAGATCCCAATAAGCTCCATAATACCACTGAAAAACAAACAGAGTTTAGATGGCTGAAATAACAAATCTGCTACAGTTTATCAACTACCGTATTTTCTCGATTAAACGCTGGGCCCCGAATAAACGCCAGGTATAATAAAGGAAGTTGTAAGTAAGCCCCTCAAACGTTTATTTGTGGTACAATTAACTTAAGATTTAAGGGCAAGGTACACGGCTGCCAAGAAAACAAATAATAACCCTTTCTTAAAAAATGGCGGGCGAGAAAAAACTGCTGATTCAAAGAAACGCCGGGTCCACTAGGCCAAGTTTGAAATAAACGGCGGGGGCGTTTAATTGAGAAAATACGGTACATAACCAAGCTTTAAATTTTTACATCTTCCCCTTTATCACAAAACTAAATTCTTTTGACATGATCGATCCTAGCAGCATACTTGGAAATGCTCGAGCTCCCCTCAAGTAAATTATTCATCAATGATGACAGTGGTTTGGAAATCTGATCTTAATTAGCATAGATTTTGCAATTTTATTCCTTTTTCTCTGTATTTAATGATCAGTTTAGGAATTTACATCAAATACTCTCCAGAGCATCATCGTCATCATCATCTCTGGGCATCATTTTTTTCAACCCACTTCTTGCTGTTTGGAAATCCTGATGAAACACTCTTCCTCGTGTTTGATATATTACTCCCCTCCCCTCCCCCCTTGTTTTTCAACCCACTTCTTGCTGTTTGAAAATCCTGATGAAACACTCTTCCTCATGTTTGATAAAGACTATACATGTACATGTATTACTCAAGTATCTCACCGGTGTGTTCTCAATTCCTGATGAATAACATCTCTTTGTAAAAACTAATTACATTTTAGTTACTACACAACCAAGCTAACATTTACACAAACAGACAATGCGCTAAGTTTGTTACATACCCTCCCTGAATAATCATGTTAAATATTGCCAGCACCCAAGGTAAATACATTGCCTGAGAAAGAAACACAATCAGCAACTTAACATCCTGGTAGGAACATAACAACTGAAGGGGCCAGCTTATACACATGTATTAAGTCAGTGTTGAACAACATTATTATTGATTATCAAACATATAATTATTATATATAGTATAGATCAACACGAGAATGGAAGAGCAGAATGGGAGCAGATTATTGGTCTTTATACGCGTGTACTTGTTATTAGCGTGCGCAAGGTTCTGTTTCACAGTTTAAGTCGTTATTTCAGATAGCTCGTGTTGTATACTAACGTTTCAAATTCAAATTGTAGCTTTCTTGTTAGTGTATAAAGTGTTTTACTGGCCATCCACCTTGATGAAGGTCGGTGTATCCAATCAAAATATAGACTTTAGGTGACTCACACAAAACACCAATTTGTGTACCTTCATTTCTGTTGTTTTATATATACATGTGTGACATGTATATATATATATGTATATATATATGTATATATATATATGTATATGACCGTAAAAGTTAGAAAATCCTAATCAAGACATTAGAAGAGCAAGAGAAAGTTATTGGATTTCTAAATTCAAGCCTTCTATAAATAGCCTAGTTCAATTCACGTGATATATTGTTTAGTTTAGTTTAGTTTAGTTTAGCTTTATAGCTTCATATCTGATTATTACGTCAGCATGTCACGTGTGTTCTTTCCGTTGAACTTTTCAAATTTCGAATGTTGTAACAGTTAGTATATACCTCAGATGCTCCTGATGAAGACCGTTATGGTCGAAAAGTCGAGCGAATAAACCAGCAAAGCTACATTGGAGTTGGACTCTTGACCCTCACATTTTCGTTTTTATATGTATATGTATATATATATTTCGTTGGCTCAGGCAGCACCTTCAAAACCGTCTATGTATATATAAAAATATATATATATATATATATATATATATATATATATATATATATATATATATATATATATATATATATATATATATATATATATATATATATATACATATAAACATTTATTGGCAAAGTTTGCCCTAAGAGTGACAATGCTCATCGAGAGATTTGTTGCTATTTACAAATAGCAACAAATTAGATTAGGTCAGAAATGGCACACACACAAAGGTGAAAATGGAAGCCATAAGGTAGAACATATGCTTTTAATCATTCCTTTGAAATCATGTGGATTCACTTATAAAAGACAGCACATGAAAAAATAAATCATTATTTTACTCTGGTGACAGAAACAGTGTACCAAACAGAAAAGCTGATGTTATATGGTAACCAACTAATTGAGCTAGAAAAATAATTACAATGTACCAAGTCTTAATATAAACATTTTGGTCAATAAAGTGTTGTTGTATACCACATTTTTGTTTTGCAAGATCTGGATTTAACAGTGTTTTCCATATTGAGTGATTGGGGAGGGGGACTAAAGCCAGTGTAACATGTACATGAAGGGTAGTACAGCACTTGTCCAAACGATGTCTGTGATTTGCTAAGAAAACAATAGATTTGTCCCATTGGGATAGGGATTATGGATAGGGGCATTGTTCAAGTGATACATGTATATCAATTGTATTGTTCACCAATCACAAACATCGTTTGGACAGTTACAGGGTTGACCAACAAGTATGCTCCTGTTGTAGTCAAGTTGAATTTCACACTCAAAAAAAGATGCCCTTACCTTAAACTGCATTCCAAACCAGAACTGCACAATCATGTCCTTATTAACTTGGCACCACACATACAGAACACTTAACACAAGAGGATCCATGAGAAGCTAAAAACAAAAACAGAGCTTTTCTTACACTTTTATATGCAAATAACTCACTGGCTCCTGCTTAACAAATCTTGGAGTCACTTTAGAAAAGTAATACACATGTAAGATTGGAACAATAATAATTAAAATTTAGCGTTCATTATTTCTTAAAGGAATCTGGGAAAATGCGTCTCATTTTAGTTTCCTTTGAATTAATGTGGTGTGAAATACACCAAATTTGGTAAATTTTGTAACCCAGCCACAAGTGACAACATACTGGTAGTACATGTATATTTATTACTACCAAGAAAAAGGTCTTTTTTTTACAGATTTTTGGGTAACAATGTATTAAATCCCAACTGTAGGTGGTGCACAAAAGCAGATAAACACTTACTCTCAAGGGCATGAGGAATCCTATGATCTGATGAGTACAAATTTAAAACTTAAGGAAAACAATTTTCACCATCAACAACATCATTGATTATCACCATCATCGTCATCGTCATCACTATTACCATCATCATCCTTGATCACTATCATTATCACCATCATTATCACCATCATCATCACCATCATCATCCTTGATCACCATCATTATCCTTGATCACCATCATTATCCTTGATCACCATCATCATCCTCGATCACCATCATCATCCTCGATCACCATCATTATCACCATCATTATCACCATCATCATCCTTGATCACCATCATTATCCTTGATCACCATCATTATCCTTGATCACCATCATTATCACCATCATTATCCTTGATCACCATCATCATCATTGATCACCATCATCATCCTTGATCACCATCATCATCACCATCATCATCCTTGATCACCATCATTATCCTTGATCACCATCATCATCCTTGATCACCATCATTATCACCATCATCATCCTTGATCACCATCATCATCCATGATCACCATCATTATTATTGATCACCATCATTATTATTGATCACCATCATTATTATCATTATCACTGATCATCATCTCTATTATTGCAGTGTTCTCACCAGGCCGCGGCCTTGCAGGATTCCTGCAAAAAAATTGAGATGGCGCACCAAAAGCCAAGAAGGTGCGCCCGTTAGGGCGCAGGAGCAAGCTTCAAGTCAAACGGACTTTTGAATGTTTATGAGTAGTTGAATGGTCAATTGAACACCCCAGCAATTTGCTTGTTCAAATGAATAAAAACATTTATCCAAAAATTTAAGGTGTTTCCCTCCAGTTTCCATGCAGCCGCACCGACCATTTTTAAGCGGCCGTTTAACTAACTTTCCTTTATTGAATTAGTATGAAACTTACACAAAATATTGTACTTAGTTTGAAGTTTATAAGATTGTAATAATTTTGAAAATCGGATTTAAAATTTCGGAGATAAACAAGAAACATTGAAATCGCTTGAGTCTAAATTCCGAGCGATTGCGATGGCATCTAGAAAAATCAAAACTATTACAATAAACTATGACATATGGTAAACAAAATATCTAAAAATTAGAAACTTTTGTCAAGCCGATTTTGAGTAAATCAGGAAAACATTTCAAACTTGTGATTTTGCATGTGTATGAGCACATCAATAAGTTCCTCAATCAAGCTTATAAAAGTTTAATTTCTCAATCTCAAATTTATGCCAAAATGTGTGTTTAGAGTATGAGATGAAACTATGAAATTTTGAAAGTGTTTCTCGTTTTAGTTTTGGAGATTCGATTTTCTATAGGAAACCATAGTTTTTTTGACTGAGTCCTTGATATTGTAGTTTTAGCGCTTTTCTATATATTTCAAAAACTGCGAGATAGATTTTTTTAAAACTTTTTTAGTCGTTTCTTTAAAATATGAACAATATTGTCTCGAAGTTTCATATTGATTGCAACATTGCAACATGGTCATATAAAATAATAAAGTTCACCCAAAACGCGATTGAGACTTCGTGCTTTGATTGCACGGTTGAAGGCGCACAAAGACGCTTTAATTAATTAATTCAGGTGAAGCGCAACGCATTTCTGCGTGACCATCATGTTTTGGGGAGTAACTTTACGGGCTGTGTTCCACGTTATTTTTATCGTTCCCACGAATTTCAGTGGGACGTTTATTAGAAAGCAGGTTATTTTATTCGCATTTGGCGTGCACTGGACTCTCTTGACATTTTGAATTGTAGGGAAAAGAAAGAAGTCATCGCGATTTGCATAATTCTCAACACGCAGAAATGCGTTACACTTCACCTGAATTAATTAAAGCGTCTTTGCGACATGCGCCTTCAACCGTGCAATCAAAGCACAAAGTTTCAATCGCGTTTTAGGTGAACTTTATTATTTTATTTGACCATGTTGCAATGTTTCAATCAAGATGAAACTTTGAGACAATGTTGTTGATATTATAAAGAAATGACCATAAAAGTTTAAAAAAAATCTATCTCGCGGTTTTTGAAATATGTAGAAAATTGCTAAAACTACAATATCAAGGACTCAGTCAAAAAACTACGGTTTCCTACAGAATATCGAATCTCCAAAACTAAAACGAGAAACGCTTTCAAACTTTCAAACTTTCATCTCATACACTAAACTTACATTTTGGCGTAAATTTGAGATTGAGAAATTAAACTTTTATAAGCTTAATTGAGGAATTTGTAGATGTGCTCATACACATGCAAAATCACAAGTTCGAAATGTTTTTCTGATTTACTCAAAATCGGCTTGACAAAATTTTCTAATTTTTAGATATTTTGTTTGCCATATGTCATAGTTTATCGTAATAGTTTTGATTTTTCTAGATGCCATCGCAACCGCTTGGAATTTAGACTCAAGCGATTTCAATTTTTCTCGTTTATCTCCGCAATGTTAAATCCGATTTACAAAATTGTTACACTTTTATAAACTTCAAATTTTGTACAATATTTTGTGTAAGTTTCATTCTAATTCAATAAAGGAAAGTTAGTTAAACGGCCGCTCAAAAATGGTAGGTGCGGCTACACGGAAACTGGAGGGAAACACCTTAAAGCCTTTAATTTTATTGCCTTTACCCTCGTTGGTCACAAGTACATGGTGAAGGTCTGCGTAAGCATCGTTATCAAATCATAAACATCTTGTCTGCCATGTTGGATCAGGTAGGTACTTCATGTAACAGACCTTTTGGAGTGCGAGCTCAGATTATTCGTACCACGCGGCAGTGTGTGTTGTTGACAAACACACACTGATGGTAATTTCAGCATAAGGGCCACCTTTGCAAGAGTTTCAATTTGAACGTGCTTTGATGAAATGGAAGAAAGAGTTTTTCCACGTCCGTCAAGGACCGCGAGTAACTTTGCCCCTCTAATATTCTTATAGGGCCCCTATTTTTCAGCAGAGGGGGCCCTGTGACTCCCCAAGGCAAAATCCTGGTGAGAACACTGTTATTGTCATGGCCATGACAAACTCAAGGACTGACATCACTAACACAGCAAAAAATAAAAGACTATCAGAAGACTAAAAGACTATGAGAACTAAGTATCATTGTTTGTACATTCAATAAAATCATCTTTTTATCTTTACATACTATATCATAAAGGATACAATTAAGATGCATCCATTGAAGAGTATCATAAACAAATAATCAGCAGGTCTACCATCAAAGAGACCTAAAAAGAATAAAGAACATGATGCAATTACGCAGTGTACCACAGACTGAAAGATTTTCCAAAAGACAGGCAAAGACAAAGCTATTTCATTGGTTAATATTATTTTAACTACAGCTAAAGACAAAATATGTCTTCAGCACTGTTCACAGTTTCTCTTTAGTTTTAGTTCAAATAAAGTCTTTATTATGTATTTCAATCAAAAATAGATTCAAATTCTTTTACCTGTTTCAAGTCTTGTAGAGTATGAGTATAAGAAATACATGTTAATAAGGTAATGAAAACCAGTCTGGGGTACAATGGGATAGTACACAAATGCTGTCAACAGTCTCCAGATCTGAAAAGCAAAGAAAATGTCTTTAAAATGTATCAAAATTACCGTAATACTACAATTTCATTTCTTGTCCACAAGGTCAATTTACATGTAGAACAAAGACACATCATTGGACTTAAAACCAGAAGGTCAACGGCAGCAACCTGTTTTTTTGTTCCTGATGAAAAATTTATAAAGCTTTTTGTGAATGTAATTCCTGTAATATATTTTCTTGTATTAATGTTAACATTTATGTACATGTATGGCTTCTCCTTCATGTAATAAAATTTATACAGTTCATTAATAATTCATAAGGAAAATACAAAAGAAATGAATGTTTAATGAAGGTTTGTAAACCCCAATACAGATCAACTGAGTTGATGAATTATTAAACAGTAGCATTAACTTTTGATACAGATCTCTGCTGAGCTAATTAGTATGCATTAACTTTTCATACAGATCTCTGCTCATTGTTTCATTTCATAAGTCAGATAAAATATTCGCGTCCGATCTGTATGGGCATTTGCAATGGCTCGCCTTCGGCTCACCATTGTAAACGCCCATACAGATCTCCCGCTCATATTTTATCTATCACTTACTATTGCTATTACTTACTACTTTTTTATTATTTCTTAAGTTATAAATTGTGCAATTTTCTATATTAATTTTAAGACTGTTTTTTCTTTTTTCAGAAACACGTGATATTTGTTTTTTCTGTGCCCAGATGTTTGCCACATGGTACATTACTGTAGTGTACTTTCAGTATAGCTTACATGATGTATCTAGGCGTGCATAGGTTCTTGGGAGGGATTATTAAAAGCATGGCGGATTAGATTCGGAGTTCGATCTTTGTGTTATGACTAATAATCCATTTGCATCGGTTTCAATACGCGATAAGGACACGACATCTGGCGACGAGGATATTCTTTTAGGTCAACACAGTTGAAATATAGCCTCAATCAAGGTGGATGATCTATTAACAAGTGTAAAACCGTTCGACCCGAATGGCGAACCGTCGAGCATTGGCAGGCGATGGCAGCGATGGCTTAAAAGTTTTTCGTTATATGCTGATAGTAAAGGCCTCATCATCCAAGCAGACAAAGCTGATAATAAAGTACAAAGAAGAGCACTACTTCTGCATTGTGCCGGGGAACACGTTCAAGAAATCTTCGAGACTTTGGCTGACACGGGCACAGGTGCCGAGTATGAGAAAGCCGTGAATGCATTGAACGAGTATTTCATTCCGAAGGTAAATTCCACATACCAAAATCATGTTTTCCGAAGTATGGAACAGCGAGAGGATGAAACGGTGGCTCAGTTTGTGACAAGGTTACGACAGGTTGTGAAAGATTGCGATTATGGTGATCAGGCAGATAATCAAATTCGAGATCAAGTTGTTCAGCAGTGTACATCTCACGATTTAAGACGGAAATTGCTAGAAAAAGGTGACACACTAACCCTAGATGTTCTACTCAAGACTGCAGCATCATATGAAGCTGTGCAAGCTCAGCTGGAGAGTATGAAGAGTAAAAATATTAATGTGAATCGGATTCGTGACTCGGGCCAAAACAAGGATCATCATCATAAAGGAAAGAAGACATCGAGTGAGCCTGGAAACAAAACATGTTATAGATGTGGCTACACAGGACATTTTGGACGAGACCCTGGATGCCCTGCTAAAGGAAAAACTTGCAAGACATGTGGTGGTGCTGATCATTTTGCTTCGCAATGCAAAACAAAGCCTGGCAAACTTAGAAATGATAAGAAGCCAAAAGAGAAGAAGAAGGTGAGATACATGCAGGGAGGAGATGATGACGAGGAAGATGAGTATGCATTCACTGTTAAATCAGCATCGCAGCCTGAAAAAGTGGAGGTTATTGTGGGTGGATGCAGTGTGAAAATGGTGATTGATTCAGGGGCAAGCACTAACATTGTGGACAAAGGCTTATGGAGTGAGCTGAAGCAGCAGAAGGTTGCCTGTGTATCCAAGAAGTGTGACAAGAAGCGTTATGCCTACGGAAGCAAGGAGCCGTTGAAAGTTCTGGGTGTGTTTTCAGCATTGACAAAAGTAGCTGAGAATGAAGTTCAAGCCGAATTTGTTGTCATTGATGGTGAAGGAGAAGCACTACTTGGAAGAGAAACCGCGTTGCAACTAGGGGTGTTGAAGTTAGGTGTTCCAGTTTATACGGTTCAGTCCAAAGAAGCGATCATGTCTGATTACAAAGAAGTATTCAATGGTGTGGGCAAGTTGAAAGACTATCAGGTCAAGTTACATGTGAATCCCGATGTACCCCCAGTGGCTCAGCCAGTTAGGCGCACTCCATTCAGCCTCCGTGACAAGGTGAAGAAGAAGGTTGAGGAACTTGTAGATATGGATATTATCGAGCCAGTAGAGGGCCCAACACCATGGGTTAGTCCGGTAGTGGTGGTACCAAAACAGAATGATGAAATTCGTCTATGTGTGGACATGCGTAGAGCAAATGAAGCCATAATCAGAGAATGCTACCCCATACCTACCGTGGATAAAGTACTTGAAAGCCTCAACCAAAGCGCAGTGTTTAGTAAGCTCGATTTAAAATGGGGCTATCATCAGCTAGAACTCCATCCAGATTCCCGCGGCATTACTACCTTCATCACTCATTGTGGATTGTTTCAATACAAACGCCTCATGTTTGGAATTAGTTCAGCCCCAGAAGTCTATCAGCATGTTATTCAGCAAGTACTTAGTGACTGTGAGGGCATTGCAAACATCTCTGATGACATAATTGTGCATGGGAAAACCACTGAGGAGCATGACGAGAGATTAAAGAGAGTGTTGGAGAAACTGAAAGAGAAGAACCTGACACTAAATGCTGAAAAGTGCATGTTTCACATGACCCGACTAGTGTTTATGGGACTCATGTTAACAGACAAGGGCATTGGACCAACTGAAGAAAAAGTGAAAGCAATTGTTGATGCAAGTGAGCCGCAGAATGCCTCAGAAGTAAGAAGCTTCCTGGGACTAGCTAACTACAATGCACGGTTTATCCCAGATTTTGCCACAGTTGCTGAACCCTTACGTAGATTGACCAAGAAAGGTGTGTGTTTTGAGTTTGGAGATGAGCAGAGAAGGGCATTCAATGAGCTGAAAAGCAGACTTGCAAGTGCAGAAACCCTTGGCTATTTTGACAAAGATGCCAGGACACTAATCGTAGCTGATGCGAGCCCAGTAGGTCTTGGTGCGGTACTTATTCAAGAACAACACGGAAGAAAGAGAGTCATCAGCTATGCAAGCAAAAGTCTAAGTGACGTGGAAAAAAGGTATTCTCAGACTGAGAAAGAAGCTTTGGCCGTCGTTTGGGCGTGCGAGCGTTTCCATGTGTACCTGTATGGTATTGAATTCGAACTGTACACGGATCACAAGCCATTGGAGACAATTTACTCAAGCAGATCAAAGCCGTGCGCAAGAATTGAGCGATGGATTCTGAGATTACAACCTTACAAGTTCAAAGTAAAATACTTACCAGGAGAGCAGAACATTGCAGATTCTCTATCACGCTTGCTGCAAGCAGAAAGCCAAGCAGACCCTTCAGCAGCGCACAAAGTATCAGATGAATTTGTCAGATTTGTAGCGGTAACTGCTACTCCCCGCGCGATGACGACACGCGAGATTGAAGAAGCATCAGCAGAAGATGAAGAATTCGTTGAGTTGCGTCACTGTATGAGGAGCGGAACCTGGAGGGATGACCAGCTCAAGCAGTACATATCTGTAGCTGGTGAACTTTGTATGATTGGCAAGCTAATCCTCCGTGGTACCAGAATTGTAGTTCCCAGCAAGTTGAGACCTCGAGTCCTTACGCTGGCACACGAAGGGCATCCCGGTATTGTTAGTATGAAGCAGAGATTGCGATCAAAAGTATGGTAGCCCGGGATCGACAAAGAGGCAGAAAGATTTTGCAAAACATGTTTTGGATGTCAGCTAGTAAGCAGCCCTGCCCACCCTGAGCCAATAAAGTCAACCCCTTTTCCACAAGGACCATGGCAAGACTTGGCCCTGGATTTGTTAGGTCCTTTACCGTCAGGTGACTCGGTGTTGGTCGTAGTTGACTACTACAGCAGATATTACGACATTGAAATCCTGCGCTCCACGACATCTGAGAAAATCATTGAGAATCTGGAAAGAATCTTCACGATTCATGGTTTACCATTATCAGTAACCAGTGACAATGGACCACAGTTTGTCTCAAATGAGTTTGAAAAGTATCTGGAAGACTGTGGTATCGAACACAGGAAGACCACGCCGTTATGGCCCCAAGCGAATGGGGAAGTAGAAAGACAGAACAGATCTCTTTTGAAAAGGATGCGGATCGCACAAGCTGAGGGCAAACAATGGAAGGAAGAAGTTCGCAAATACTTGATCGCATACAGATCGACTCCTCACGCCACCACTGGAGTGACCCCTGCCGAACTTCTGTTTGGAAGGAAAATTCGTACCAAGCTACCTGAATTCCGAGAAGATAGAGTAGCAATCGAAGTGCGAGACAGAGATGGAGAAATGAAAGCAAAAGCCAAGCGATATGCAGACAAAAAGAGGCATGCTGAGTATTCAGATCTGGTTCCAGGTGACAGAGTCCTGTTAAAGCAAGAGCGGCAAAACAAGTTGTTGACACCATTTTCACCAGAACCATATGACGTTGTTAGCAGAAATGGGAGCAGTGTTGTTATCAAGTCTCCTGAGGGTGTTCAGTCAAAGAGGAATACTGCTCATGTCAAAAGATATGAGGAACCATCACCTAGTGAAACTGTTTCTCATCCAGTTGAAGAGAACAGTCAAACTCTTTCAAGACCGACTTCTACAAACCTTGAGACGGATGGCGGAAAGGGAAGAAATGCTGTCTTAACAAGACCAGCCCCAACAGACCTTGAAACGGATTGTGGAAAAGCAAGGATTGCTGTACCTAAGAGACCAGTTCGTCTTAAGAAGCCTCCAGAGAAGTTTAAAGACTATGATATGAGTTGACTTGTTAGAACTGTTAGGTTTCGCTAGAATGTTGCATTGTTTCGCTGGCATTATTATTGAACTGTGGAACTTTATCCTAGCGAAGTCAAGGTTCAGATTATTTGTGCGATTACCAAGTTTGTTCCTACATTTGTTAAGTTTCGTTTAAGCTTCTCCCTTAGTGTTCCAAAAAAAAGGAGGGATGTAGTGTACTTTCAGTATAGCTTACATGATGTATCTAGGCGTGCATAGGTTCTTGGGAGGGATTATTAAAAGCATGGCGGATTAGATTCGGAGTTGTTTGTGTTATGACTAATAATCCATTTGCATCGGTTTCAATACGCGATAAGGACACGACAATTACCATAGTTAAAGCAGTGAAATCAGCTGCTACATGTAAATTGTGGTGATATACAAATCATGTATTAATATATTTTCTGGCAGATGGTCACTATCCAAGATGCACTAAACTAAACATAGTGGTAAGGTAAAATTAACTGGAATTCCTACTATTAAAAAGGTTTTTCTCATTAATTTGTTCAATTTGTTTGATTTTTGAAGAAATACATATATATGCTGATTAGTAAATTATGCAATTGGATGCAATTTGAAGGAAATTGTGCAAAATTGCATTATTGTATAATCTGCACACTTGCCAATAGGGCTGAAACGATACAATTTCTCACAATATGATACATACATGTATCTTACAATGTATATACAACTGTCACCATACAACACACGATAAGATACCCTAAAAGCCCAATAGTCTTGAAATCAAACATCTTTATCTTTTATTCCTCAGTATTTGGAAACACAACATTACAAGGGATGTAAACTCTTGAATTTAAACAGAACAGTGTTCTTTGGTGGGACTGAAAAGTGAAAAGTGAACTTTATTGAAAAAATGTACCATACTGTATTTGTATCAATATCCTGTTTTAATATCTTTTCTGATGAAGCATAAAGAGTTAATTTTGTCAGAAAATGTTGCATAAACCACATGTAGCAACATCTTGTATAAAAAAACAAATCACATTTTTAATCGCAGTTTGTTCCACGCAAAAAAAAAAAAAAACAAATTTCTTGAGTATGTGCTCCTATTTAGACTGGTAACTAAGGTCAACCAAGATAGTTGTCACAGACCCATTTCTTTAGCCTCTTTTCTTCGGCTTCTTTTGTTTGTTTTGGGCATTTCATCCTTGCAAAGCTTCCAAATGAACAATAAAAAGCAAGTGCTGTTGTAACACAGGTATTGTGACAATTTGAGGGTCAATATTACAATTTATTAACAAAATACTGTCAGATGTCCGCATGTAACACGAATGTTAACAACAAATTAGCCACCAGTGTTTCTCTTTTCTTTATACCGCTTGGGTTCTTTGACAGGTTTTGTTAAATTTTGTTGTGTGAAAACACTCGGCTATAAGACGCACCCCAAGTGTAGAACACATTATATATAGTTTTTTGTAATGTGGTAAATGGCAAAATAAATAAAATGGAAAAATGGAAATGGAAATGGAGATGGACAAGCAGATTTTCGTAGAAAAAATGCTGCGCCTTATAACCAAATAAATACAGGAGTTGATTTTCTGCGTAAAATATTACATTGTGTTTTGCTATAATTACAGTTAACAAACAACATTAAAATAGCACTGTACTGGACACAGGACTGGACAGAAGGGTAGAGTGACATGATTGTGTGAATAGAATTATATAAATTATGACAATAATATATTAATGCATTACATGAACACCAAATGCTGTGTAATGGATGATTTTATTCATCTATCATACCATATATTTCTCTGGAAATTAGATATTTAGTGAATGTGTATGGCATCAGTGTGTTAAGGAGAAGATAACATAGCAAATCAACATATATTAAAGGCGCACTGTTACCCAAAATGTATTGCGAATTTAACGCAGTCGAAAATTCCCGAAAGAGCCAATCACGAGCGAGCTCGTCATTTGAAAACAAAAACAAACGACCGCAAAGCCGACTGGGTGACAGTGGGCCTTTAAACTTCAAATGCTGTAATTAACCATTGCCAAAACAATCAAAATAATTTGGGGTTTATCCATGCTTTAAACTCACAAATGACTGAAAGCACAGTAACTCAAAAAAGTACTCTGTAGATATCCCAAATACAATTTATGAAAAGGCAACTATCAATAGTTAATTTCTCCATTTAAGTCAACCTGACAAATTGTTTCAACGCTGCACGGAATTATAAAGTGTGAGTACAGCTGTTCTGTACAGATATGACTGCCATTAAAAAACCTCTTGAAATTTGTGTCAATCACTGAACTCTTACCTGAAAACGATGAACAATGCTGGCATAGTCTAGTATCATGTACATCCCATTTATCAGACCTAATCTCCCAAGAAGGGGAAAAATAATAGAGAGAGAAAACCACCATCTTGTAACAATAGGTATGCTCCGAAACCAAATTCCCAGCTCATTTTCCGCCATGCTTGTGTATATTTCTTTCAAATAACTAAAATCTATTGCACTTTATGCCTCAAAAATGTTATCTTCGTACGTTGAAGAAAATGGACACGGTATAAAATCGTCCAAAACCTATTTAATATGTGACACAGCTTTCAGGGCAACAAAACCAGACGTGGCGAGAAGTTATAGATTCGCCGCTGCCGGCTCGGACCGGATTGGTGTCTGGGATATCTATTTCCCAGGCCATCTCAGTTCTCCCGGTGTCACGATATCCTCGTATCCCCGTCATATGTGTACGCAGGTGTACCCCTTACACATATCACCAGTGATATGTGTATCGTTTTGTGTTAAAAATAAATAAATAAACTAGTAGTAATCATAGATTATAGTGCGTCTCCTTATATATACCGTAGCACCTCGTCTTGACCTACGTAGTACCTCAGTTTAGCCACTATTGAAAGGTCCTATGTCACGACTGATATGTCACGCAGGCAAAAACGTCGGGCCGACGTCAAACAAATTCACGCCATCGCCGTGGAATCGGGCAAAATCCTTCAATTCTACCGTGCTGTGTACTCCGAAAGGTCTCAGATTTTTCCGACATAAATAGTATATTTGTCTTGATTTCATTTCGGTTTATACTTCTCCGATTCTGAAATGATACACCTCAGTACTTGGTGTGATATCCGCAAGGATTTTACCGACTAAATAAATGTAGATATCTCAATGTTTATTCAAGATGGCGCAGATTTGGTACCGACACTTTTCTCGATCGACGCGCTAAGCATGCTGGATACTATTGTGACGTTTCAAGATGGCGCAGATTTGGTACGGACACTTTTCTCGATTCGTTCCGCCTAGCCGACAAGATTAGGAAGCGTCTTTTTCGTCGACGCAATAAATAAATAAATAAATAAATAACTCTATTAACGTATCTACTTAAAGAATAGCCGAGGGATAGACCCTCTACTAATAGGGGACACCAGGAGCCATGATTATGGCTCCTGGGGACACTTAAAAAAAAGAAACGGCAAACTGATCCTTACGGCAGAAAAACAGAAGCAGAAGCAGAAGCAAATAAAATAAAATAAAAGTGGAATACAATAGTCCCCAATATTTCGCTTTGCAAAACAAAGCTTCTTCAGGGGCTAGCACTATAAATGATTACAACTGTAAAACCGTTATACAAGTGGTTTTGAAAAAACTAAAGAATAACAAAAACAATGAATATGATTGGTGAAGGGTTTGACGGGTGATAAACTAAACTGACTAGTGAGAGACTCTGTACGAAAAGCGCGTGAAGCATTTCTCATAGACGAAGCAAAGACTTTAGAACCACTTGGAATCAACAGACGCGACGAATTTCATTGACTTTATTTTTTTCTCATCACTAGTCATTGATGAGTTATATTCCACTTTTATTTTATTTTATTTGCTTCTGCTTCTGCTTCTGTTTTTCTGCCGTAAGGATCCGTTTGCCTTTTTTTTTTTTCAAGTTGACTAGGGTAAATCGCTAAATAAAACTTTGACATAAAAAATGTTAAATTCCGGGTGATAGAACTGGATTAATGTTTAATATATTCCGGGTAGAATTAACTGGAGGATTACATCAACTTCCATGGTATCCAGCTTTCATCCTGCAGCTCTTCAGTATACACACTATCTCTGAATCTGAACTACCTTTCCTGGATATCAATTTTGCACATTTCTGACGATCATATTAGCACTTCCATCTACTACAAGGACCTTCATCACCTCTTATCACACCCTCGCCACTGCAAAGATAGTCTACCGTACAGTCAGCTATTACGTCTTCGCCGTTTCAGTTCTAACGATGCCGACTTCTTAGAGAAGGCGGATGAAATGACCGCGTTTTTCGTAATGCGAGGTTATTTACCGTCTTCTCTTCAACAAGACGTCAACAAGATGCGACAACTTAGGCAGATCGACGCCCTTAGGACACATCAGTATCGCCGTCGACAATGGTAGGATTCCTTTAGTTCTCACATACCATCCCTTGAACGATAGAATTAAAATAATCCTACTTGGCAACTTTAACATTCTTACGGATGACCCCGCAACCGGAGAAATATTTACCCAGCCACCATTGGTTGCCAAATCTCATTTACTGTATCTCTACATCTACATTAGGGGGTCCTGCAAAGGGGGATACCCATCACTGCAAAACATAGGGATATAAAACTATAGGGGGGCAATAATAATAATGATAATAATAATAATAATAATAATAATAATAATAATAATAATAATAATAATAATATTTGCGTTAAGGCCCGTTAAGGTGGGAGCTAAAGCAGCAGTATAGAGGGTACGAGGTGATTCAGCATAACATCCTCATGGATGTGCTGGGAGGCTGGTCGAGAGAAACCGAAGCCTCAGTTCAATCACTGGTAGGACGTAAGGCGAATCAAGTTCTAGAGGCTATACAAAAGGCAGTCTTATCGTCATCCCTAAATATAGCGAGAACTTTCAAGGTTGTGATGTGAAGATCCGCGACCAAAGCCCGACTGTCGGCCAGGAAAAATGAGAGACATTAGGGATATTTATATGCTTAGCTTAGAGGTTTTTTTTATATACGAAGAACGAGAGATATTAGAGACATCTATATGCTTAGATTATAGTTTTTAGATTTGTATATATAAGTTTTTTTCTATTTATTTAGTAGGTTATTTACACGTAGAATGAGAGATATTAGAGACATTTATATGCTTAGATTATAGTTTTTAGATTTGTAGATATAAGGTTTCAGTAACTTATTTATTTATTTTTTAAGTTTCGCTCTTGCGCACAGGTTACGCTTTGCGCCCTGTGTTGCTTTATAACACTGTGCAAGTAGTTATATAAGGCACTGTAGCTCACTTTACATCATCCATAAAAGTATAGAATTTTCCCCGTTAGATTTCCTCGTTAAATTTTTCAAGATTTTTTCAAAAAATCCTCGTTAAATTTCCAAAATTGTCGTTAATTTAGTGTATTTTGGAAATTTTCCTCGGTAAAAACCCAGTGGGTAACCATCTTACCCGTACATCAGCATTTTTGAAAAAATTCTGGCTCACTTTCCAAAAACCACACATCCTCATGAGGCACTTTCCAAAAAAACACACATCCCTCATGAGCTCACTTTCCAAAAAAACATCCTCATGAGCCATTTTCCAGATATAGTGTTTTAATCGATACTCATTAATATCCGTACGGAAACGTCTCGATACCAGATTCAGTCTTCACCATACACCGTTTATCGTAACACATCCGAAAGTCTTTTTTCTGGTATTTATTTACAACCTGTTTTGTTAAAGGATCCCGAGTTATCGCTCGTTCGTTTACGGTTGTTATCTGTTCCTTTTGACCTTCGATGATCTGCTTCATCGTTTTTTGATTTATTTTTTGACTATTTTTGTGATTCAGAGTGAAACCTTTGACCTTACATTCCATCTTCCCATTACTTGTACTGTAACTGTA
Source organism: Cladopsammia gracilis (assembly GCA_022457155.1). Lineage (NCBI taxonomy): Eukaryota > Metazoa > Cnidaria > Anthozoa > Scleractinia > Dendrophylliidae > Cladopsammia > Cladopsammia gracilis. The sequence continues at coordinate 664,665 of JAJGOT010000397.1, read as the reverse complement.
TGATTTTGGACCAGAACCGCACCAATTCGTAATGTAATGTCCGTTTAACTCATCGGTTAGATCACCGAGGCTGTCACCTGTTTCGATACGCTGTCCCCCTTCACGTTCGATATACCAACAGCTGTCGGTGTCAAAACCGAGAACCTGATCACCGAGTTTATCCAACACTTCATACAGCATCATTCTAGCGTGGCTGGTTGTGAAGGCAGCAATAAATATGTTTGTGTTATTACTATTGTCAACGAACTGGTCTTTCAAGTTGTAAGTCATTTCAACCATCTCTTCGTTTAAGAATTGAATGTTCAGATCGTCTATGCTTTCATCTAACAAGATCTTGTAAAATTCTTTTGGTTCAGTGACGTACACAGTCTGATTCATGTTATTACGCTGACCAAACTTTCCCCATAAGCTACACAGAGAGATCTTACTTATCGCCCTCCTTCCAGGATTGAACTCAATCTCACCAAGCTCGATTCCTAACTTTGATTTAACAATAGCCTTGTACTCATCAACACTCTTATATGTACAACCTTCCCCAACCTTCAGCTCACTACTCTCCATCTTGATCTTCATGAATTTTCTTACATAACTCTTGAAAAGGTCATCTGATCTTTTAGGGAAATGCCACACCTCGTATATCTTTACAACCTTGTACCCTTTACAGATCGCCACATTCAGCTCATTTGTGCACCATGTTCCGATGAATGATCGTTCATCATCTGTATGTGTACATTCCTGAATCTTATTTTCAGCGCACACTCTACAGAGCGGAAATAGCAGCTTTTCAGCCTTATCGCATCTTATTTTTACCGGTAACACAGGATGATAAAGACCTCTTGGAGGTAAAACTTTACATTTCACAAAACCAAACCAATTCTCATCGTACTCTTGAGGAGGGTCGAATATCTTTGTAGGATGTCCTATCGGATAATGTTTGAAGAACTGTACCGTTGAATATAAACTAACAAAGTCGACATATCTACCTTTCTCACCTTTTTTGAATGTGTAGGTCGGTTTTGTTATATTTGTTCGTCCACCAAAAAATGCGTCCCTAGGGTTAAGAGGTCCTACAAATTCCCGATTCCACGTTTTTAGAAACTTATTAAAATCTTTCTCCTTTTTCAGTTCACATTCGTAAACCTCAACCAGTTCATACCCGGCAGCTCTAATCTTATCGTTTTTCGCTACCGTCCTCTTTCTTAGAGTTAACATATCCATCTGATTTTTTGTGTTGATTGTGTCGCATGTATAACACTTCTCACAACCGTGCCAAAAACATCCTTGAAATTCGTAGACCGTATTCCCACAGAAACCATCAACCTTTCCGATATCTGGTAAAGTCTCTTCACCACCGTTCAGAGCGTGTTTTATTTTAATACCATCTCTCTGAGAAATCCAATCTAACCATGCGATGCTACTTTTACTGTAGTTCTCTCCACGTGTAATTTCCTTTACAACAGCGATCTTTTTACGACGCATGTGGTTACTTCTGTACATGGTCATGCATACAGAAGCGATGGTTATATATTGAAGAGGGTCGATGTTACCTAACTCGATATACTGTTCTCGAAAAATCAACATACCTCTTCTGAGGATGTCTACATCACTATCACAGTAATCTCTCAGCTCCTTCTTCATGTCAAACACATAGTTTTCATCAATACGTTGTTGATACCATTTTAAGAACTCTTTTCTCGCTGAAGGTTTCATCTGATCATAATCATAGTGTTTCTTATCAGGAATAGGCCCTACATAGTTTTGGTTACACTTTGTGTTGAAATAATGTGGAAAATACCCTTTTTTCAACTCTTTCAAACCAAATGTCTTAGGGAACGATGATAACCCCGCAGCGATAAAGTTTATAGAATCAATAAATCTAACACCCTCAGCCTTCATAGACATAATCTTTGTTCCGTTGTAAATAATATCGGGTTTCACTCTGTTCTCTATACACCAATTTCGAATAAACTGAGCATCGTAACTTTTTGCATTGTGAGCTATGAAGGTATACCCCACATGCTCATCCTTGTTAAAAATAAATTTACAAAATTCGTCGACCGTTTCAAACGTATATTTATTACCATAAAAATCGTGACAGACGACTAAATTGACCTCATGAACACCGGTCTCCTGAGTTGCCTCAAAATCAAAGAACATGTATTTATCGGTTCTTGTCCGACAAGAATAACACAGATTTCCATCCTTACATCCGTAACCTTGACATTTTCCACCCCTACATTCCGTTTGAGACATGAAACAAAGATGTTCATTCATATCACAGTACTTCTCACAATTACTACACTTTGAATATCCGCAGATGTGTTTTTTTAGGTCAAAATTTTTAGAAGATGTAATTGTACGTTCGCATTTCAAACATTTACCTACTTTTTTACACACAGTATCTTTACTACCCCATGTGGATCGTTCACGTAGATGCTCCATAAAACAATCTACTCCGAAGAAAGATCTATTACACTTATCGCATGGAATTGGTGGTTTAGAACATTTTTTCCCATCAGGAAAGTATTTAAAACATGCTGTACATTTTGCGGGGCATCTATGACAATCGCGTTTTGTGTACGGCTTTTTGCAGGTGTGACAATAATAATCTTTACTCAAGAACGCTGGCATACTTGTGATAACGTCGAAGTGGTTTTTGTTTTTGTAAAGGTATATCATCTGTCCATCGTGCTCATTATCGGTAGTAAAGATCAGATCATTGAATCGATCGCCGTCTACAATGTTTATCTGAATCTTAAGATGTTCCGCGAATCTCTTTACATCTTCCAGATCTGAACCGGTTTCCTCGTTGATCTCCACTCCAGCTTCTTTATGAAGTTTGATAGCTTCGTCTTTCTGCAGTTTTCTCGAGCTATTGAACCCGTTTTTCAACTGAGATGGTGTCCATTTTTGTTTATTTATATTTGCACGAGCCGTCACTATTGCTCGCGCAAGACAGATTGAGTCATTATTTTTGATTGTGATTATACTCTTTTTATCGCTGGCATTTAATTTTGTCACACGTAATCGGCCCATTCCCCGGGGAACCTTTACCGACTGAATCTCTATTTTGACCTCGGGGAGTGGTACATCCTTGTATTCAATGAATCTAGCTATCTCTTCGACAAGATCCGTCCCAAGGTGATCTGTGATCGTGATTCGTTTTGTACTGACCGGTTTATACCAACTCGGATGACTAAGTATCCATCGAATCTTGTCACCGTTTTGTAACCCTCTCTCTTTTATTACTCTGAGCCCTATTTTTAGCAGTAATTGATCAATATCGAATACACCTGAAAGGTGAGGGTTTAGTATTTTTACATTGAATTCATCGAAAAACGATTTGAACTTTCTACTTTCCTTTGAAGATATCTTGATTATCTCATAAGGATGTTCCAACAAGGTTGTTCCTTTCAAGATGTCAAGCTCGTTGTTGAGCAATTCTCTTTTTGAAAACAGCTGTTTTCTCTGCTTTTTGTTATTTTTCAACTTTTTATTAACCTTTTGGAGTTTTTTCTTGAGCCGCTTGATCTGTTTCTCTTTTCTTTTATTATCCGCCAATTCAACATGTGAGGGTGCTTCAAAGTTTTTCTCTTCTCTTTTCTGCCTGCGGGTTTGTTTGGGTTTTATCTGATAAGGTTTTGGTTCTGCTTTTCGTGGAGGTGGTGTTTGTTCTCTTTCCCTAGGTGGTGGTTCTTCTTCATCTATAAAATTAACGATACCGCGTGGAGGGGAAGTATTTAATCTACTTTCGATGAATTCGATCAACGCCGCTTTCGTCCTATGACGTGAAAAACCTTTCATGCGATGCTCACGTGCAATTGCCTTAAGCTGTTCAACAGTTTTTGACTCCATACGTAAGTATCTTATATCAATATATTTTATTTTTTAATACCATTTTAAATTTTCATTTCACGTTCATGAAATGAAAAGAAGAGATCTTCACCGCAGGTCTTTCAGTTCTTTCAGATCTACCCAAGAGTTGAATTTATCGCTATACCCGCTCCACTTCACTAACGCTTTACCTTTTCGAGCATCTCGTCGAATCACTTTCTCAATACGAAAGATGGTCTGTTTAGCCTTCTGCAGCTCTTCCTTATAGAAAGAACCCGTTATCTCCTCACCCAACTCATCTTTCAGTTTATAAGTTATAGGGTTAGTGTATCGAATCTTATCGATAGTAAAAATCTCTTCAGTCCAATTCGGTGTGTAACCTTTATCGAAAACAGGACGTTTATATTTCGATATTCGAACTTTATCACCAACTTTAAATTTCGGTTTAGTATTCATCCGTTTCATCTTACCGTACAGATTTAAATAAACAGCACTTTCGTTCTTTTTCTTCGACGCTTCCACAGGCGTCATCCCGATGCTTCGGTGTTTTGAATTATTGTATTCTTTCAATATCATCGGTAATATATCATAATACACGGTATTGTTTTGAACGGTAAACTGTTTATACATTTTCTCTTTTATCGTACGGTTCCATCTTTCACAAACACTAGATTTTTCTTCATTCTCTGTCGAATACATCACTATCTTATTTTTATCCAACAGTTCTTTCATATTCTTGTTGTAATACTCTTTACCCTTATCCACCCACAGCATTTTCGGTTTTCTTCCTTTCTTGAATATTGTTTTGAACGCTTCCCTAACGGTCTCTCCTTTTTTATTCTTCAGCGGTACAATCCAACCGTATTTACTGAAAACATCTAACACCATGAGAAGATATCGATATCCCTTATTCCACTTACTTAATTTCTGCATCTCGACAAGATCAGAGCACCATATCTCATCGATACCGTTTACAATAACACGCCGCCGAGTAAACTTTCGTCTTATAGGTTTATGTAACTCATCTGCAAGCTTTTCTTGCCACGTCTCTACGTTTTTACTCGGCGGCCTTATCCGTTTCCCAACCCAAGTTTTTGTTTTACGTCGATAGTATTTCTAGCTAACCAGTGACCCCATTGTCGATCACTATAGGGCACGCTATCCAAAGCTTTCACCATTTTTCTATCCGCTTCGTTTTTACATTTTCGCGGTTCCGGCTTATTTGCGCACACAGAATAATCGACGTCATGCTGCATCGCTATAGCATCCGTTTCACCCGTCGGTTTATCGTAGATCTCCAGTATTTTACCTGTTTCCGGATCATATCTTAGTTGCGAATCCAAGTCATTGTATGGTCCTGTGTATTTATGTCCGGGTAATGTCCAACCGCCTTTCGGTTTCGGAAGCTTACCGATCATTTTATGAATGTCGACACCGCTCCCATCTAAATCTTTTCTATCCGTTTTATATTTTTTGTCAGGCCTGATCTTAGTTGACAATTCGTTCAGCATTTGAGAGGCAGTATTTTCAAGAAACGGTTTTGCTTTGTCGAGAGCGAAATCCAACGCCTTGGTTTGCATATTTTTATTTCTCAACAGCTCACTTGCTCCATAACGGCCCATTTCAACAGCTTTCTTTCCTAACCAAGGTAACGCATGCATCGTTAATCCTTCCATAGCCATCTCGCCAAAGCCCGCCCCCGAGGCGGGCCCAACTAGTTTTCCGAACTCTTAACGAAACGGGTTTTCTTGATTCCGCAATTAGCGCAAGTGCACCAAAAATAAGGTCTACCGTTTTTAGCTGTCATATAACCGGATGGTTCAGTACAGCCGGTTTTTATTTTTTCCTTGACGCAATACGTTAACGACTCCATTTTATTATACGATCTGTATAATAAAACTTTTTAATTTTAATTACATGAAATATTTTTTAATAAACTTTTCATTGTAGTTTTGATTATCGATTTTGAATCTACTTAAGCAATCGTAAAATGATTTTTTGTAAATATTATCAAGAAAATATAAACAATAATAACCGCATCTTACTGATTTTATAGCTTGAAACGGGTAACCGATATTATATTGGTATTCCATACCTAATTTATCAGCATAATCAATGAAATCTTGTGGTGGCGGTAAACAAAACGAATCAAAATAATATATGAGATTTTTATTTTTTACAAATGTTGCTACCCAGTGTGTACCGTTCCCTATCTTATCATCAAGATTAATTATACAACATCCTGTTTTATGAATATGACTGTCTCTCGAAAAAATACCTTGGAAATCAGGTATTTTTAAGTATCTTACCCATTCAAGGAGGTCAAAATTACTTAGCGGTACATCCCTAAATTTGGGTTTTTTTCACCCCATGATCCGTAAAAAGGCGGAGGAATGTATGGAAACTTTGGAGATCCTCTACCTTCTCTTTTTGGTACTTGTAATCCTCTGCCTTCTCTCGGACTTACAGATAACCCTTTTCCAAAAAGTTTTGAAGCTAATTCGATAGCCATAGGAATTCCGATTGCAGCAAGTGTTCCTAAAAATCCTCCATTTATCTGTCTTTGCGTAGGTTTGAACGTTATTCCGCTACCGCTTTGCATACCTTTTCTCACCGCTTGCGCTTGCCCTTGTGTTAATTCTTTTATGCGAAGCAGTTGAGGAAGAAAATCAAACGGTACCGTGATTCCGTTACCAAAAATCTTATCGATACCGAGACTTCCCAAAGCGCCTAACGCTCTTGTAGCTAAATGAGGTAGTACTTTTGTAGCTAAAGGTACTACCTTTGTTGCCGCTTTTGTAGCAAAAGGTAACAACTTTGCACCGAGTGACATAAGTGAATTCCATAAACTTCCCCCTACGGTGATCGCTTTACGAATCTGTGTTTTAGATATTTTGATATCGGTACCGGTACCGTTTTTTAGCGCTTTATTAATCTTATTAATCTGGGTTTTTGTCAACATCAACTCATGCGACCCTTTCAAATTATTCTTACTCAACCTTATCGTAATTTCTGAATTATCGTCATATGCTTTTTTGAGTTTATGCAACTGTCCTTGAGACAAATTTACTCCATATGCGAAATACGGTGTAGCCATTTTTAATTTTACAAAATATAATTTTAATTAGATTTACGCTTTTATTAATATTTTTCCAGATGATGTGTATAACTCTATCTCTTTTTCATGTAAAACTAAAGCATTTAATCTATAATTTGTTGGATTTGCTCCGTTTAATTCATAATTAAAAGTAAGTGCAACTACACCATCTTTTACATCTTCTTCTTGGTTTCTAAGATTAAAGTATAGAATTCCAAAAAGATTTCTGAAATTTGATCGGTCAATTATTGTTCCGCTTAAAAAGTCGTTGTAAGCGGAACTGTAGGATAACAAAGCTCTGTAAAGTCTTGACTCCTCATCTGATGTCATTTCTAATTGAGGATATTGGATGCTGTTATTTATTTGCAAGTGTGCTCTAGAAAAATATCGATTGTTTGCACCGATTCCAAATGTTTTGAAAGTAAATATATTTTGCTCCTGATTACTATAACTTGCTTCGGGAACAACCCAGATGAAAACATGCCTCGGTCTCCTAATACCTGTACTTATTCGAAAGGAGCTATTTACAGAGGATGTTTGTAATATTTCGGTGTGTTCTCTCAAATAGGTCCATTTTTTGGGTTTCAGATAATCTTCAAGATACTGTTTCATACCTAAACCGTTGAAAATAATTTTTGGACACCACAATCTTAATTTTGTTAAGATCACTTTACTATCTGGAGCAGCTCCTTTTCTGAAAATTATATTGTTGTCGCTTTCAAGTTCTATAAGAAGATTTGTCTTGATATTCGGGTGAAGATTATTTTTGAAAGCTGCAAAATAGCTGTATAGATTTAGCGGAATCGATATCTTATTGATAGCTGCAGCATCCGTCAGGATCTTTCTTCTAGCAAAACCTTCGTTATATAGCGCTTGAGCTGGTCGCGCTTCGGTCGTTCCCGTGGATGAATCTAAATATAAAAACTGATCTTTACCGATCGTGTCGGCATAACTTTTTGTATATTTTAAGAGGGAAAGTACGTTTGATGTTTCATTAGCTCTTGAGTTATTATAAACTGTCATCCCGTTGCATTCAACCTGTATCTGTCTTATAAATGTATGACCATTAGTTGTGGTACAATCTTGATTACCGTTATTTGGTCCTGCTGTTATACCGGTTGTACTATCAGCAAGCGTAACAAGTTTGAAATCTACTTCCAGATAAGCGTTATACCAATCGATCGGATTTGCTTCTGAAGAGTTATCAACTGTGAATCGATAATTATTCTTAACCTGTCTATTATTATTTGCGACATTATCGATTAGCGGTGTTTCCAAATCGTAGCACACGTATTCATATCGTTTGACCAGTTCCGGATTTCTGAAACTCATTCTTATTATGAATTATAATAAGAAATTATTTTTAAAATTAAATCAGTTCATTTACGATATTTCTGATATATTGAAATTTGTCTTCTTTCTTCTCTTTCTTAGCGTTTTCTTCGTTTAAAAATTTGATAATATCGACTCCTTTTGTTTCGCCTGAAATTTGTGGCGGCGGTGGTGCTGGTGGCGGTGGTGCAGCAGCAGGTTCTTTTTTACCTCTCGATGAAAACTTGTCATAAATTTTTTCACCAAGAACTTCACCGGTTTTTTGACCGACCTGTTCAGCACCTTTTTCAATAAGTTTTTCTGCTGCTTTACTAGCCAATTTACTCGCTGTTTTTCCTGTTATGGTTTTTCCGATTTTTGAAAATATATCGAAGAAACCGGAACCATCAATATAAGAATTTTCTCCCGTATCAAAATCTCTTACTCTTCTTTGTTCTTCCATGTGTAAGTCTAAGTTTTTATAAATTCTAAATAAATTTCTATACTTCTTTTAACACTACAGTTATGGAGATATCGATATCGTTCAGATCAACAATTCTATCTTCATCGTCGGCCAAGTAAAAGGTTACTTCGGATATGTCTTTTCTATTCATCTTATGCCATAAATAATTTACTCTCGGGTAGATTTCAAAAGGTAAAGACCTTGTTTTTGTATTTGTTGAGAATGTGAATAGCGTATTGCTTCGCTTTCCTGAAACGATCGAATCGCTCAACAAACTACATTTTAGGTAAAGATTATCGATGCTGTTACTGATATTAGGGAAATTTTCCCCGTAGGCGGTGCTCGTTAAAACTTTCGATTCGAATCCGAGTAAAATATTAAAATTTCCACTCGAACTGAAATCGATGCGGAAATTTTCATTTAATTGAATAAATACCTTGTAAGTTGTAAGATCAAACAATACGCTAATTCCATATTCCTCCGTGTTGGGTATTTTTCCAATCGTTTTGTGGATAAAATCATTTATATCTTCGTAATCATAAACCCCTGACGGAAAAGTAATCGTTTCATATGTTTGACCTTTATCTTTTGATATTTTTAGTTTGTCGTTATCATATTCAGGACGAATGTTATGCCAACTCGCAGTCATGCTAAGATGATCCAATGCTAAAAAACATTCTTTATTATCGTCCAATAACAGCTCGGGAGTAAACCTTACAGTAAAATTTCCAGGTTTATTATTAGGATTTTGTTTTCTTGCATCTATAGATTTGAAAACTAGCGTTCTGTTAACATCCATTTTATTATACGATCCGTATAATAAAACCTTTTTTTATTTTTTAATTACGCTAAATATTTTTTATATAATTTCTCATGAATTGTTTTATCGATTGCTCCTATTCTTAACAGCTCATCGATTATCTGTGATAAATCATTTTTCAAAACAGGTGAATTATTACCAGCGGCCATCGATCCGATTATTATCTTCATTCTGTCTGCCAATTTGTTGGGATCATTATAATAAACTATACTTGAACCGGTTACAATCATCTGTGATTTACCAGATGATTTATGAGGAGGTAGATTACTCAACATATTTAGATCATTAAAAACTTTTACAGCGTTCATACTATATTTTGTTTTAGGATTGTATCTTTTTGTAAGTAAATTAATCAGAGATTTATCAACATCGGCTTGATAAATTAATTTTCCATATTGATTATAAGCGTTTAATCTCTTATCTTTCATTAATTTAGGTATGTCGATTAATAGTCCACCATATTGATTGTTGTTTTGAATTTTATAAGCGTTTCGTCTTAGTTGTTTGTACTTGCGTACCCCTTCACCTTGTTTTTGTTTTGTATATTGCGGTAAAATTTTTACATTCTTAATCGTTGTTAAATATCTGTCTAATATATCTCTTGTTCTTTCATATATTTTCAGATCATAATCGAGTTTTTGTTTTTCTTCTTCTGTCTTTGGTTTTCTCCTTTTCAAACCACCTATCTTTATTCCGACACTTCTGTTTTCATCTTTAGCTTCATTATAAGTTGCAACAAGTTGGTCTTCATTCATTTTAAGTAGCTCATTAGGTTCATGAAAAGTTTCTTTTAAAAATTCTAATTCGCTTTCTGTGAACATCTTATTCGGTTCAGCAGTTATTATTTCACCCTTCGGTGGTGGTGCAGGTATCGGTAGCGATATAGGTGGTTGGTCACCGCCAGGAAATGGTAGCTCTTTATTCAATGTTAAAATATCCTTGTTAGTTTCAACCAAATCTTTGAAACCGCTGGTCAAAGCTAACTGATTTTCTTTTAATTGTTGAATTACTTTGTCCTGTTTTTCATCTGTTTTGCGTTGCTGTTCAATTAGCGGTTCTCTCAGAGTTTTAAAATAATCACTCATCGCAACATCGCGAACTTGTTCTTTATTTTTAACCTCATTCTTTACATCGGTAACTGCTTTAGCAATTTTAAAACCTTCAAATTCTAAATCTGCATATTTTTTGATCTTATCAAGATCCATAATTTATTAAAATAAGTTATTTAATTTATCTGTAAAATAAACATTTAAGTTATTTTTAAATATCTGTAAAATAAACACTTAAGTTTATTAAAATAATCATTTAAGTTTAAATGTTTATCTACCTTATTAAATAAAATGAAAATACCGAATTATGATGTGATAAAAAATAACGATAATAATCGTTCGTTAAATGATTTTCTTAATGAAGATTTTCGTATGTTGATAACTGGTCAAACTCGATGTGGAAAAACAAACACCTTAATGCATATTCTTAGAAAACCGCTCATTTATTATGATAAGATTTATCTATACTCGCCAAATCAACATCAGGATAAAATTCAAGACTTGCAGAAATTAATGGAAAAAGCCAGTCAAAGAGTTGGATATGATATTTTAGAACTTTACGGAGAAGATGATATTATGGATACAACAGACTATCCGATCGATAATAGAAAGGTGGTGGTTTTTGATGATCTTATTAACGCTCCCCAAGCAGTTCAAAACAAAATCGCCAATCATTATACAGATGGTCGACATCATAAAATTTCCCCGATCTATCTATCCCAGTCTTACTATGATGTTCCTCAGAAACTCCGACAGAACTGTTCCCACATGATTTTGTATCCACCAACGACTAAAAAACATTTAAATCTGATTGCGCAAGAAAACCTAATAGATCCGGTTCTTTTTGATAAACTCGGTCCATATGAATTCTTATTTTTAGACAAAGAAAAGAAAAGCGTTACCAAGAACTTTGATGAGAGTTTTTAAAAATTATATGAAATAAGAATAGAGTATGGGTATTTTCAATAATATCAGAAGATTCACCGATTTCGATATATCGGAATATATAAAAAATTTCAATCAGCAAGTACAGACGAATACCGGTTTGAAATTAGATGTGAATAACAATTACGATATTCAACAAAAACGTCTTGTAAATGTTGGTGAAGGAGTGGAAAATTATGATGCGATAACAAAACATCAGATGGAAAATGCGTTATCGACAAAACCAAATCCGACAGATGTTATTCTTGTTGATGGGTCCACTCATATGACCGGTGATTTAGATCTTCGAGGAAATAGATTGATTCTTCCCGGAGAGATCGACATGAACAGAAAACTAATCGTAAACATGGACACGGATGAAGATAACGATTTATGCGCTGTCAATATGGTGACCCTGAAAAAATTTCATCCTAACGCTCCTGAACCTACGCATGAGGTTGTGAAAAATATCGATCTAAAACAACGTTTCAATGTTGTCCATTCGAAACAACAGACTTATGCTTTGCTAGGAGCAAATTATAACAATCTTGTCTCTTACAGCGATGTCAAAAATATTTTCTTATCTCGCAAAGAGACGTTTCCGATGGAGACTAGTTTGGATATGGGTAATAATACGGTTTACAATGTAAAGGACCCGACGGTCGCTGACCAAGGAGCAAATAAAAGATATGTAGACACTGAGACAACCAAAAAGCTTTCTTTGACAGGCGGAATTATGACCGGTATCTTGGATATGAATAGTAGTTATATCAACAATATTGCAACACCGACTCTTAATCATCAAGCTACACCAAAATCTTACGTCGATAGAGAACTTAGACTCAGGATAGGGAATGTGGTAGTTCATACGAACGAGGTAGAAGAAAAGATCAAAAAATATGTTGATGAATCACATATCAGTGACTCATCAAATTTGAAAGATGAGTTCCGGTACATAATGGAAAATGTTGATGAAAGCTCTTCCGAGCATGATATAACCGTCACCGGTATAGTCGATCTGGTGGAGTCGCCGCATACACTAAACAGAAAAGTTTACAGTCTTTTATTACACAAGCATCCACTAAATAGCTACGCCTCAAGAATCGGTTTTAATCTGTATAAGTTACCGGATGGAGAATATACCGTTTGTATCGAATTTATTCCACCTACGATGAGCGGCGTCAGCGTCGATGTTCGATCGGCTTCTATCAATATAATTAATCAACCGATGAAAAAATTTTCTAATTACAGTAGAAGCATTATTCATCTGCATAAGTGGAAAATTTCACCACCGGAGTATATTAGGGTCGATCTAAAGTGCAGCGGTTCGCCAACATCGGCTTCACAAGCTCAAGCTTATCTAGTGATATACGGAATAAAAGGGAATCATTCAGATGTTCCATCTAGTGTTTACGATTCTCCTTATTTTTTTGAGAATCGTAAAATGGTTATGCAGACTACTCTCGATATGAACAAACATGCGATTATCAATTCGCCATCGCTTGCGATGAGCAGTGGTGTTTTTCAGATTAACGGTGTTTACGATAGAGCTAAAAATGCGACATTTACTCTATTTTCAGGAGAAAAAGATACTATGGTTTCGGTCAAGTGTAAGATTGTAAAATGTTGTGTTAACATTCTCGATACGGCCCAATCGTATCCTCATATCGCCGTGTTGATAAACAATGTAATAGGAAGGGGAATGGGTGGTAAGAAACAGGTCTGTCACCTATCCAACGATGTAGTTCTAGAAGAGTCTGAACAGTTTAGTGTGAGAATAGAGGTGAGTTTACAAGGACCCATCATCAATAAATGTTTGGTAAGTCTGCGGCTTGAAATGATTTGAAAAATATGGTATTAAAGAAATATTTTCTTGTATAAAAAGACAATGGATAGAAAACGGTTACTTCGTGTTCCAACCGAGCATCTTGGATCATTATCATTGAACGATCTAATGTTAATTTTGGAAGAATATGGTGAGGATCCAAAAGAGATCTTGATCGATTACATTGAAATTCACCGTCGTTGTTACGGGGAACCTGTTGAATTTTACATTTCATCTGAATCTGAAGATGAATCTGAAAGATGAAGCGTAAATACGGTCAAATTTAAATTTATTATACGAAACGTATAATAAATTAGATGATCTTTCACACACTTGTGTGTTCAAGCGCTTCTACAGCCTCTCTTGTGATTTCTCGACATTCTTGCAGCCATTGAGGTCTATGACCATGCTCGTTTATAAAAGAGACAAGAATGAAAATGAATGCGATCATTTTTTAAAATTATATTATTATTCTTTATAAAATGAAATACGATCTTTTTGCATTCAATCACATCGATACATCGATTGATGAGACAAAATTAACGGTGATCAAATCCCTTTACAGTTTTTATCACAAGAAATGGTGGTGTTATAAAAAAACTTTTAGACATCTCAAACGGATGAATCTCTTGTGTAAACTGTCTTCATCCTCTCTTATCGCAGGCGGTACAATTGCCGGCGGAATTACGTTGAACCCTGTTATACTAGGTGTCATTTCCGGTGCAGGCTTGTTGGTCAAAACATTTACCGATTATAAAAATTATAACCGACGGATCGAGATGAGTAAATTTGCATTTACGACATACCAGAAAGTTTTGGTCGATCTGCGGTCTTGTCTGCGAGGAAAACAGTTCGATCACGAATCGTTTGTTAACGATATGAGGTTGATCGATGAGATAATCATCGATTTATGCCCAGCATATTCATCTCGAATCGAAGATCGATATGATAAAAAATTCAAATGAAGATAAAGATTTGGTATTAAATAAATAAAATGGATGATGGATGGGAAAGACCGTTGATTAATCGAACAGATTATACCTTCAAAGAATTACGACATTTAGCAAAAGAGAAGAAAATTAAAGGTTGGTATCTAATGAGGAAAGGTAAACTCATCGATGCTTTGACTGAATTAGATATATATGAACCTCTAGTAAAAGTTCGTAAAGATGATCAACAATAAATAACCGTGTTGAAAAAAGATACGATGAAAAGTTTTCATAAAAAAGTGCAAAACCCTGGTCGGGGGGTGCTCGGTTGGCTGTTTCTGTGCCTCACCGAAGTGAGGACTTTTGCCTCACCGAAGTGAGGACTTTTCCCGCTGACAAAGCGGGTGTCATCCCATTTTATACCTCTGGGTGAGGTTAAGTTCTCCGAAGAGATCTTTGAGCACCCCCCTGTTATCAGTTGGGCCGGGGCTGGTTCACCAGAGCGTAGTCAACTGACTCAACTACACTGCTACCCCGTAGGTCTGACATTGCATGAACCGTAAGCAGGGTTCTGACAGTGGCCAACCGTCTCCCCCCTGAGTTCTACCAAATTACAGACTTATTAATATATATAGTTTCATCGAACTATTTATATAGGAATAGGTTATCGCGCTCACACATGTGGTACGTGTCAAGTGTCACGCGCGCGTTTCACGCGTGACTGCGCATGCACTTTAGAAGGTTTCACACTTGAATGAACACGTACGCAATTCTCGGAAAAGATGAATAAATTAAGACCGATTTCTCGGAAACGTCGTGATAAACAAACGACTCGAAAGCGCTTGCTAATCAAAAAATGGTATTAAAAATATAAAGTACCTTATAAAACAAATGGAAAAGTCTGTGAAAGAGTTGAAAGCTGAAGCAAAAGAGCAGAAAATTAAAGGATGGTATCTAATGCGGAAAGCCGAACTCATCGATGCTTTACAAGCTGTAGAATTGAAAGAACCTGTGAAATCACCAGAACGTAAAGAAAAACTTTGCCCACACGGGAAAAATAAATACAATTGTAAGGAGTGTTCGGGATCAAGGATTTGTGAACACGGTAAACGACGGTATTTTTGTAAAGATTGTGGTGGAAGCGGAATCTGCATTCATGGAAATAACAAGTACTATTGCAAGGAGTGTAGTGGAAATCAGTTTTGTGAACACAATCGAGTGAAATATTAGGGCCATTTATACGGGAGAAAATAAGACGCGTCTTATCTAAGACGCGACTTAAATAAGATGCGAAGTGTACCATTTATACGTTTGCGTCCAACATAAGACGCGAAGATCACGTATAAATGGTTCGCGTCTTATTTTTGATACGGCGCACTTGTTGTTCACGTCTTATTTAGGACGCGAAAGCATTTATACGAGGAAGTTCACGTCTTATTTAAGACGCGGACAAAATAGGGCCATTTATACGAGACCAAATAAGTCGCGACTTGCATAAGTCGCGACTTACAGAAGACGCGAACTAGACCATTTATACGAGTGAGGCTTGCATAAGTCGCGACCTAAATAAGATGCGAACACATTTTTGTATCATTTATACGAGTGGTTCGCGTCTTCTGTAAGTCGCGACTTATGTAAGTCGCGACTTATTTGGTCTCGTATAAATGGCCCTAATATGAACAGCTAAAAACCCTGTTCTAAGATAAGACGCGTCTTATTTAAGTCGCGTCTAAAATAAGACACGAATGCTTATTTTGTACTGTTTATACGATCGGTTCGCGTCTTATTTAAGTCGCGTCTTAGATAAGACGCGTCTTATTTTCTCTCGTATAAATGGCCCTATTATTGCAAAGAATGCGGTGGAAACGGTATCTGTATTCATAAGAAAGATAAACGCTGTTGCAAGGATTGCAGGTAGGAATGAAGCTTGAATATTTTTCATTTCTTTTACTAGAAATGAAAAATGGTCTTAAGGAAATAAATTTGTAATAATAACAACATGCAACTGTCAATTCTCTCAGATGTTCGCAATGAAGATATTATTTTCAGCAAACCGATAAAAAATGACCTTTACAATTATCAAAGGATTAAAATACAGATCGATTACGGTGATAATAAAAAAGGTCCTTTAGTCATTGAAACACCGTTTCTTTTCAGTTTTGGTGTAACCGAAAGAAGAAGTAAAGAAGACGGAACTCGTGAGCTACTTGGTTATTCTATTCCGGTTTGTTTATGGTCCAAAGACGATCAACCGACACCGGAAGAAGAAGAGTTTTATTTTTCTTTGGAAAACTTTCAAGAACTTTGTTACAAGCGCTTAGAAGAGGCTTGTGGTAAAGAGATTGCTGATAAATTAAATGACCTTCTATATTACAAGGACAGTGATATAGGAAATAATCCACCGATATTATATTCCAAACTCAATTATTCGGAAAAGTCGAATAAATTCTTAACGCTATTCAAAGCGAAAGGAAACAAAAATGTTGATCCGCTCGACTATCTTAATTCATATTGTCATGTCAAAATGGCTCTGTTAATTGATAGTATTTATATCGGTGAAAAAGCTGTTTCGATTCAGGTAAAGGTTCATGAGGTATATTTCAGACCGTTACCTCAACGAGAATCGCTATTATCGATACCTGAAGAAAGCGAAGATGATGAAGAAGATTGAATATCTGTTTATTTTTCATTTCTTTTACTAGAAATGAAAAAAATCGTCTTAAAAAATAAATATGGTAATATAACAACATGCAACTGTTAAGTCCTTCAAAAGTTTTAGAATATTCATCAAATATTATTTTCCATAAACCGGTAAAAAACAGCAAAACCGGTTTTGAAATAATCAAAATTGAAACCCGTTACGGACCGCTAGTAATCGATTCACCATTTCTTACAATTTTAGGTGTAAAAGAGACATATAGTCAAAACGAAAGTAGTAAACTACTTGGTTACACCATTCCTGTTCGCTTATACGGTGAAGAAGGATGCAGTCGAATGTCAACGGAAGAAGAAGAAAAGTTTATTGATTGCATGGTTTTTATTAGAGACATCTGTAGGCGACATTTAAAAGGTGTTTATGGTGAAAAAATAGCTAATAAAATAAAAGGTATTTTTTATGGTTTTCAGTTTGAAGGTATGGGTACAAGAATTACTGGGGGTTCAATAAGATCTGAAATGTTTAATGTTAAACTACTCAAATATTCAAAACAAAGGGATAAAATTTTAACAAGAATCGCAATGAGAAAGCTAGAAAAAGTCAAATTGGCTCTGATAATCGATAGTATTTATATCAGCAAAGAAGAAGTTTCATTTCAAGTTACGGTACATGATATATATGTTAGCCCACAAAATTCGCTACTAACAATACCTGAAGAAAGCGAAGAAGATGAAGTTTTTTCTTCAAACCGTCCTGTGTTAACAATGAGTATCGATTAAAACACTAGATCTGGAAAGTGATCCAGAGTGCCACTAATTATAAACCATTTTTGGAAAATGGCTCATGAGGATGTTTTTTTGGAAAGTGAGCTCATGAGGGATGTGTGTTTTTTTGGAAAGTGCCTCATGAGGATGTGTGGTTTTTGGAAAGTGAGCCAGAATTTTTTCAAAAATGCTGATGTACGGGTAAGATGGTTACCCACTGGGTTTTTACCGAGGAAAATTTCCAAAATACACTAAATTAACGACAATTTTGGAAATTTAACGAGGATTTTTTGAAAAAATCTTGAAAAATTTAACGAGGAAATCTAACGGGGAAAATTCTATACTTTTATGGATGATGTAAAGTGAGCTACAGTGCCTTATATAACTACTTGTGCATACAGATAGTTTTACTGCATAATAATAATCATAATCATAATCATCATCCTGCCGTCGCTGCTCTGCAATTTACATAGGTGAAACTGGGCTTTGGGAACACCTCCGCAGCCTTGAAAAAAACTTGCCTGGTTCAGTTCCCCGTCGCAGAACATTTCAATGCAAACGGCCACTCTCTGCATGACGCTTGAAGCTCTGCGACGCAAGCGAGCAAAGAAAGGGACATGAGAGGCGGCTAATTTTCGAGATTGGTACGAGTCAGTCGCACGGCCTTAATAGACCAATTTCAATATATTAAAATTCATACTTGGCTCCGAGGCTTGGGGGAATAAAACAAAAGAAATCACATTGAGGTTCAGCGTTGAATTATTCAATTCTTTTGTTTTATTCCCCTAAGCCTAGGAGCGAAGTATGAATTTTAATATATCGAAATAGTCCAGTTTCGAATTCGCTATGGACCGCTGAATTCAAACGCCAATGACACATTGATACAGGGTTAGACTCGACCTGATGTAAAACATTCACAAATTAAGGCGAGAAGATGACCTGTTCAGCTCTGTCTATTGTTTAATTTTCAAATTTCACGCACCTTCTGCCAGTATTTCCGAATATTTTACATCAGGTCGAGTCTAACCCTGTATCAATGTGTCATTGGTGTTTGAATTCAGCGGTCATAGCGAATTCGAAACTGGACCATTGGTCTATTCTGATTTTCGGTTTATTTAAGGCCCGCGTACTGTTTAAATGGTGTGTTATACAAGAACAGAACCGTCAAACGTTTAAAATCGACATTTCACTGAAGAAGGGCAAAGCCCGAAACGTCTGAAACATCTCTAACTTTTGGCACTTTTCAACATTAACATTTCCCATTATTTATTGTATCACACTGAGTGCCACGCAGTTTTTTGAACATTTTTGTTTAACTATTTTGTAAATAAAAATGTTACTTGGTGTTGTTTATTATCTTTTTGGTGTTTCTTCTACGGAGTGGAGAGATTTATTCAAGATATTAACCACGTGCGAGATAGCCAATAGTAAAATATTAAGTCAAAGGGGAACAGGTTTCATTTCAGAAAGCTGGGGTCTACTGTAACATTATATTCTGTTCTTACATACATACGTCCCTCCGATCCTCCTGGAAATATCTGATTTTTCACATCATTTCAACCCGTTGTCTGCAGGAGGCAGGGCCGTAGCTAGCATAAGGCGAACCGAGGCACTTGCCTCAGTAAAAATAAAATTTTGAATACAAGCACAAGCAATGGATCTCTTTTGCAGGAGGCTACGCATATAAAAATGAAAGAAGTTGGTTTTTCTCAGTGATATTGCCTCGGCCCTGTGAGGAAACAATCTGTCATGATCACCTAAATGACTTGACACTTGGTAGAATAAAATACCTTTTCTCGGTTTGTTGAAACTCGAGTCACCAAAAACAGTTTTTTACAGAGTTTCTGCCAGGCTCACCAACTGTACACAGGCTACCACATAACATGAAAACTCCAGACCACAATATTTACCAAAGGCAAGACAAGCTTGATAAAATGCATAGGTCAGCACTCGCTAATTTTGATGTGGAAGTAAGATGCATTTACCAAACAACAATGTAATCAATTTCTCTAAACAAAAGTTTGTGGACTGATTATTCTAAATGTAAAAGAATGTCAAATTTCTCCATCTTCAAAATTTATTGGTGTAATAACTTAATAAATCAATAAATATATGTTACAACATCTACAAGTAATGTGAAGCTGTTGGTTTTCTAACAATTTCAAAATTTGTACTTAGCAACAGAAAATATATAAGGCAATACAAACTGAACGTCTGTAACACAATTAGTGGAAATATCTAAATAAAATGAAACTTAAAAGCATACACCTTATAAATCTTGAGTCAGCACCTTTTGCTAAGTGGACAAGTCAGTTTTCAACAAAACCGCCCTGAAAAGCCGTGCAAATTTCACTGATATTAAAATGTTAACTCTATGTGTACAACATGCAGTTTTTTGTTTATTTCTGGAGAGAAATTGGTATTTTCAGAAATTGAATTCCCCAAGGTGTTAACCAATACTATGACAGATCTAGGGCTCTTTCTTGGTTCTTGCTGGCAAAACTTTGCAAAGCCAGATTTTAATGAATGCGGAAATGTGGGAAATAGGCTCCAAACTTGTCCATCATTTACATTTGCTGCAGATTTTGTGTATTTAATTGACCTGTATAGGCAAGTCTGGGGCACATTCTTTGCATAAAGCCCTTCAATCTAATAATCTTTTCAATAATCTTAAATCAGATAAGTTGTCTTTATATGTAACACTTTTAGCATACTATTGCTAGGGGCCTAATCAACCCCAACAACCTGAGTTTAAATAAAGACGATAAAGTTATCATCATCACAAGTCTTGATTTCAAAATGAGATTTAATTTCCTTGTCACAAAAAAATGC
The DNA here is from genome assembly GCA_022457155.1 of Cladopsammia gracilis. NCBI lineage: Eukaryota > Metazoa > Cnidaria > Anthozoa > Scleractinia > Dendrophylliidae > Cladopsammia > Cladopsammia gracilis. The sequence goes on along the minus strand of JAJGOT010000397.1, from coordinate 644,161 downwards.
CTGGTAAACATTGACAAATGCCTGGCTAGGGATAAGGGATGGAGAGATGGTCAGCATTGGAATTGACTGAGCCATGACTTGGGTCGAAGCTGATTCAAGGGCAGTGCTTTTTCAAGTATAATATGGTAATCACGTTGTATGGTTCCAGATATTAGTAAAATAAATCCTACTCTAAACTTGTCTTAACCAGCATACAAGAATTAAGAACCATTTTTTTTGGCTGTGATCCTAGTTGTTTTAAATTACTTTTGGTTAAAATTAATAATCTTCTTCTTAATGTTAAAATGGTACATAACGTGAATCTAGAAACATCAACCTGACAGATTTTTACTCTTGCTTGAAATAGTGGTAGACATTTACTGGAGCAAAAATGGCCAGCGCACCAACACAGGACCCCACTTGAGTGCTAATGCCATACCACAGCAGATGTTTGTGACCCTGCTCACGCATGATTCCTCCAACAGCAACTTTGATGTATGTAACCACAGCAATAGCAACCACACTTATGACAACCTATAAGTTAAACCAAAATAAAGTTTTGAAATGGCCATCGCAAAGTATCCCTCTGTGTCTGTTTATTACGGTACCTCATAATCTCTGGCAATAGTATGAATCATTTGGTATACCTCTGTGTCTGTTTATTACCTCATAATCTCTGGCAATACAGTAGTATTAATCAAATGGCAACTAACAGTCAACTCTTTCTCTCAACTCAGACACACCTCAAATTGGTCCTTGCCACAGCAGCCACTTTTTTACTGTAACTAAACTCACAGACATTTCGTCATTCCAATACAATGATGGCTTAAATAAGATGAAATATCCAGATATTTGCTTGCTTTGTCTTATTGAATCTAACACTGATGAACAGAGCCAGTGAAATAATTCCCACTAATACCAATATAAAACAACAGCTACTCAACTCAACTACTCAGCATGCGACTGTCCTGCTGTGTTTGTTTACGATATGTTATTTTTAGTTCAAAATTGATCTTCGCTTCGCTTGCTATTTCCTGACTTTTCTATGGTACAAGCACTCAAACAGTCAGCTTCATTTCATCTTATATTTTGGTGTGACCAAAAAAAAAACTCAAATCGGTCCACAAATGCAAATAGATCTTCTCACAAACAAAGCCAGACTTAGAGCTTGCCAAATGTAGTCACTTTCAATTCAACGCTGATAAAAACAAACAGCTGCCAAAATAGATCACTTTCAACTTCAAATTTGGGATTAATTAATCGTGGAGTCAGTTGGAGTCAATTAGGTTTTCAAGAAAGTTTAAACCTTAAATAACTGGATTTGGGTATTATTTAGCTTTTGACTCGCCTTTTTTGTATCGATCCAACCAATTTAAAATATGCATTACCGATGACTACAAACATACATGGACGACAACAATCAAACTATACCACAATAATTTGTTTCAACGGGCCTACTCCAGTCTAAGAAAAACATTTCCTGGCGTATTATTAATAGAGGAATAAGGTACATATTGTTTTTTCCATGCCTTTACTTTAAAGTGAAAAAATCCATGTACAACTTTGACTAAAATATGTGCGTTCTTTGGTTCCACCGGAAGTCATTCACCTAAATTTTACCCAAAGCATGCTGGGAAGACCATAATATCCTCCTTTGATCCCAATGCTGTCTGAGAGCATTTACCCTATTTCCATTTCTTCATGAAAGTTGTTTATAAGCCAATCTACTTACAATTAAAGCAGCACCAGAATCTTCACATCGTAACAACACTGTGGGGCTCTGTGATGCGATGATCAGAATGTAAGTGCACATACCAAAGTACACAAAACTCAGCACAGTTATCACTGCCAGTGATGTGGTACTAATCAAGGGAAACACAAAGCATGTGACAGGATTTACAATGTTTGACAGTGTAAGCGTCAGATGATATATATAATAGCTGTATGGTATGCAGGCATATGACTGGATAGCTGGTATTACTCCATTGCTCAAGCCACTGACTAAGGCTATAATCAATAGCATTATTGCAACACCACTTGTGGACAAATATTCAACAGCAAGGTCATCATTGCCTGGTGAATTTTTATTGTACTCCAGCCTTTCCTCTTTGGAGACAAGTTCCAAGGCTTGATCACCTGCCAGCACATCTTGGTCAGCACCATCTTCATAGTTTTTAGCCACCTGCTGTCGCTTAGCAACAGGGAGGTAATTAAGCCCCAAGAAAGCCAAGCCGCAAGCCATCATCATTATGCTCAAAAACCAGAAGAACACTTCTGCAGAGAATTTTGGCCCTGGACCCCAGCTTTCTACCGCAGTGTTGTTTGCTGAGGTTTCATTAGTAGCATTTACAGGAGGAAGGGTGGGGTTCACACATGAGGTATGTGAACCCCCTCCCACGCCCTGCGCTAATGCCACAAGACTTGGTAGGAGACCACTTAACCCCTGACCTGCAAAATAAGGGCTCATGTATACTCCTCGGAAGATGGCCATGTAGGGAAGAAACGTGACAGACGAGCAACAATCCACCATGGAAAAAAAGAAACACAAGATTAGCAATGCTGTACTTCGCTCAGCACCTGCGATGTAACTTGTTTCTTTCCAGAAAAATGCCAATAGAGTGCATGCTGCAATTCCCACAATCACACTTATGTAAATAATGGGCACTTCGCGAACCACACCTGGGAAAAATTTATTTCCCAGTGTAAACGCTAGGGGTGCTATGTTTGCGAGTTGAATTATAACAGTTAGGTACGACGGTAGAGACCAACTTTCTGGAATTTCTTGAACAATTATTGGCAACTCGACCCAAAGTCCATTGATGGCAATCCACGAACCTGTACCGAAGATGACCACCAGTGCGTAGGTGATCAATGAAATGCTCGAAAAAGCGTTTTTGATCTTATTCATCAAGCGTCCCATGTTGAGAACGTTGAGGCTCTGAACAATTTCCTAAGTTTTGCGATGATCGACCGTACAAACGGCGTTGGTGGCGGGGTGACAGTAAGAAAATAAGCACCACTCTGACAATGGCAACAGACCAACTTCTAGAAACTAGCGTTGCCGTTCTATAGAGTTTTCTATCAAAAGATCACTGCTCCTGCTCGTCACGTCGCCAGACTGAAAACTTACAGCGGTTCATCTCAGTAATGGTAGACACTATATAAGGGATACATGAAGTAGTTACCTCAATTCGGCAGTGGTCTTCGAGTAAAATCATCTTTCTCCTGTTTCCTAAAATCAAATTTATAACAATGCACAAGCAGCGCAAAAGAAAAGTAGGAATTGTAACGCCTCCAGACCAGCGCGGACTAACAAGTCCGAGAACTCCGAGTCCAAAAAGACAAAGGGAAGATGATTTCCATATTTCAACTTGGAACGACACGAGTGAAGCTAATTTTATTAGTAAGTGCGATTTTTTTCCTGTTCTTCCTGTTCTTCCTGAATGAAGTTAAACATCTGCTACAGCCGAAAAGTGACAGGGTTTCACTTTTTAGTTGAGTGTCAATTATTAAACTAAATGGACACCGTATTGAAACTTTCACGGAGGCAGCAAAGCCATTAAGTCATAAACAAAGGACGCTGAATTTAAATTTCATACATGGCGGGAAATCATATGCATCGTTTCATGTCGCGTCTGGTGACCCCTGGCTCATTCATAACCTTAAAACTTCTATGATTTTAGAATGCAGTTTTGTAGAACTTGAAGGCTTATGTATAAGACTAACGATGCCTTCGCTTAAAAATGATCGACCTACAAGAATCTCACCATCATGTGAGACATGCGGCAGAGAGCAAGTGCAAATTGAAAAAGATTATTTAAATATATCTTTGCTTCTCTTTATGCACCATTTTTCATGTGATATACATGTAAATTGCCTTCAAAAGTACACAAGTAAATACTGACACTACATGGTTTATTCTTTATAAAATGACCGGTGTATGTTTGTTTTAGTTTACTGTAAACTGTTCAAGAAAAAAGATATTTGCAGTCACATGTAGCAAAAAATTTAGGCTTTGTCAGGTTTAAACTATCTGCAACTTTTTTTTACTTATGTTTTGAAGGTGAAACAAGCTCAGGGGATAAGTGTTACAAGGTACACAAGTCAGAGTGACTTACTCACTTCCATGTCAGTGATGAGAATACAAGGGATTTATTGTTTTAGGAGACTCAAGCTTATGAAAGCAGTAATAAAACCATCAAGAGCAAATTTAATTTGACAGTATATTTAATATTTTTAAATATTATTTGTCCTACATGTAAATTTAATATATTACCCATATGGCAGTTACACATCAGGGCTCGAAATTGCGACCAATACGGTCGCATTTGCGACTTAATTTTTGTGTTTGCGACTAAAACTTCCAGAGGAGTCGCAAATTTGCGAGTAGTTTTCGCCTTCGCCAATAACGAAATAAAAAGCCTAGCAGTCGCTACTTTGCCACTATTTTTGCCGAAATAAATAAAAAATGAAAAAATATATTGTTGTGTGCCTTGATTATCGTAGAAATTTGAAGATATGGGGTAAAATTGTTCGTAATTTACCCGCAATGTTACGACGCAACGCTATTCCCTCGATCGCCGGTGACGGACGTTTAAGTGGATATGTTCCAAGATTGTATCCTTTCTGAAAGCTAATTTCACCAAAAAATATAATTTTGAGTTGTACACTAGTTTTAAGATCGAGAAAAATGTCTTGATCGTTACGATTGTGGCGGCCAAGTTTATAGTATTGCATGTTTTGTTCTGTACATGTACAGTCATCATTAGAGATAACGTGAAAGCTGTTGAAGTAATAAAGTCAGAGTCTTCTTAATCATTTGTTAGTCAAAGTTATTTTTTAACTAATTGTTGCTACTTAGTTTTGCGACTAAAAATGGTGAACTTGCGACTTGATTTTCGTATCTAGTCGCAAAATGGCGACTGAACTTTTTTTTTAATTTCGAGCCCTGCACATAGTAGACTATGGGAGTATTAATCCTTGTGCGGCCACAGGTGATTATAGTCACCTTACACAAAAGTGGGCAATGGCGACTATAGTGGCCTTACGAATGATATTTGGGAAATAACACATTTGGCCATGGAGAGAAACATGAATACTATTCATACATTTTTTCAAACTCCCTCCTTCTACTCATAACAAAACAAATTTGGCAAAAGTTTTGTCATGTGCCGGGATCCCAATGTGGCCTTGCGAAACCATGCTTTTTTGCATTTGAACTGAACAAAATGTTGCTCTCCAAAAAATAAATACTTTCTTTGTTTTAGAGAACCTCACAAGGTGAAAATTAAGCATGTTATTGACCTGTCCATCTGGGATATGTGATATATCCCCCTTGTGGCATTCCCTTGGGCTACACCCTTGGGTATGCCACGAGGGGAACATATCAGGTCCAGGTCAATTACTAACAGGAGGGTCTTAAGAATAAAGGAAAGGATCACCAAAGATTATTTTCTTATGTTTAAACATATTTTCTCATCTTGTAAGTATGGTAAGTGAAGATAATTTGTATGTTTAGGTCGGGGCTTTAAGAGTTGAAGTATTACATGTAAATGGAGTGATTTTAATTCAATTAATTTGTCTAAGTAAACATGTAGCAGATTTAGTGTAAACCCTTGAACAATATTCAACACCTATCATTGATATCTTTATTTATCTTGCAGATATTTAATGATACAATACATGGACATATTGAGGTTCACCCCCTGTGTGTCAAGATCATAGATACTCCACAATTTCAGAGACTTCGAAATATTAAGCAATTAGGTGAGCATAAACTAAGACAAAGACAATAATAAACATTTGAAGATCTCCATCAGTCATGCTCTTCTACTCCAGCTGATCTACACTGGCTGCCTGTATACAAGCACATTATCTTCAAAATTACACTAATATGACCCATTTATGTTTTAAAGCTATTTATGGAAAGGCACCTCGCTACATTATGGATCTACTTTCTGTCATGCCACCGAGCCATTACCACCTGCGTCGTAATGACAATGGTCTCCTACTCAGCCACCCTAAAAAATCCAACAAAAATTCACTGGCGAGAGAGCATTTTCGCGGGCAGCACCACAACTATGGAACTCTCTGCCTCAGGAGCTGCATGACACAAACTCTATTGACATTTTTAAATCGAAACTGAAAACTTTTTTATTTTTAGCATTAGTCATCAATTCCCTAGAGTATTTTAACTAACTTTTTAGATTTTCCCTTTTATGCAAGTATTAGGTTTTTAGTTTTTAGAATATTAGCATTTTAAATTAGTTATAGCTCTTAATAATGTAAAGCGTGTTTGAATATTTTTATAGAAAGCACTCTATAAATTCTATTTTATTATTATTATTATTATTAGAAATACATGTCTGTTGCTGCATTAATATAATTGAGGTGAAATTTTAATTTTAGGCCATTAAAAGGTGATTGGTAGAATTTAAAGAAACCCCAGTTTTTCCCTTCAGTCTTTGTAACTTGTCCTGCATTATGCAAAAGTGTTCCTTGATTAATAATTTACAGGATGGCCTGAAATGTAATGTAATGATAATATTCAAAAATTATTGTTTGTTCTCTGTTCAACACTCTACACTCATATCTGAATGTTATAACCACAGTTTCCTTGTCAGCCATTACTGGAATGGTCGCAAGACAACATGTAAAGTTTGGAGTAAAGCAAATGACTCATTTATTTATAACAAAGTTTCCTGAACAAACTTTGTTCAAAAAGGGAGTTTTAACAGGGTTTATATTTTTATCCTGGCTCACTTTCGTATTGAATATTTTATGGCATGTGCAGTACTCCTCAGGGATATTAGTAATCTGGCAAAGTTTTACTCTGTTATCGTCAAAGTGATAACAGCTGGTCTAACATCTGTTGTTTTATTTTGCAGGTGGTTGTTATCATGTGTTTCCAGGAGCATCTCATAATAGATTTGAGCATTGCATCGGGTAAGATAGATACAATTTTCTACATTATCCTCATGTTCCTACCATTGTGTTTTTTCTTCAGCCCCTTGTTTTGCAAGATTGAAACTTGCAATAACTTGTCACCGTTTGGCCAGTGCTTACAGTACACGTACTTGTCATAACTTGTGAAAGCTTGTGAGAGCTTGTGATGACCTGTAGTAACAATCCTTATCTCCTGTTTCTGTGCTTGTTTCATGGCACCAAAAAAAAATTGAAAGAAAAATATGAAGCTAAACTGGAATTTTGAGGGATGTGCGGGGTGGGGTAAATATTGTGTTGTAAAACTGCACATACAGTGACATGCATATTGCAGGGAACGCTGTACTTAGAGAATTGCTTTATCATGTTAGAACTTGCCATCTGGCTGGAAAACTTGTAAGGAGTCTGCAAAAGCGACAGCCAGAACTGGAAATCACAGATGAAGATATACTCTGCATCAGGATAGCTGGCCTTTGCCATGATCTAGGTGATTAATGTAATTTTCAGGTCATCAAATAATTACCATAGTTCCTGATACTGTACTTTATCAGTTGACACAGCATTTTAGAGTTGAATATGTATCAAAACAAGCACAAATATGACACATTATTATGCTCTTCTGACCGTGCTCTAGGAAAAACACCCCCATAAACTTAGGTTTTGGTGGAGATGATTGTTTATTCGATGAATTTAGTAAATTTTTCCTACAACTGGTCATCCTTTTTTCAATATTTAACAATTAATTAATGTTGATTATTATTGATTGTCAGGCCAGAGCTATAATAAATTGTCATTGGCAGTCATAATAAAAATCTGCCACATTGGCACAATTTCTCTCTCATTTGAATGATGCAAAGTTATACATAAAAGTTATACTTATACTTATTTATTATTATTATTATTATTATTATTATTATTATTATTATTACAAGATCTCCTTTTGCATGTCGTTTACAAATTGTCTTGTGCAGGTTGTAACGCCTGTTATGTCAGGAAAACAAACTGACACCTTCTAACATGCAACTGAGAGCATCTGAACAAGACAAGGACAGAAACTTTCATTGTTGATCAAACAGATCCCACAGAGACCCACATCACTTAAAAGCAGCTTAGACATGCTGATCTAACTGTTCATTTTAGCTCTATTTTACTGTAATTTTCATGTCTTTAATTCATTCATTCATTTATTTTAGTTACATGTACTTTCATATTGTTGTAATGCCATTGTTATTGTCATTTAATGGTAAAACATAATAAGTGTAAGGTCAATTTTGTATTTTTGCGACAAACACTTTGCAATGAACACTTGGAACTGAAGATGATCGATGATTGATAGAAACAATGTCATGTTGTTTATTTTTATGCATTCTAATAATTTTATGATCAATGTGTTTTCATTGTTGTAGGTCATGGTCCTTTCTCACATATGTTTGATGCACAGTTTATCCCATCAGCCAGGCCTGACAGTCACTGGAAGGTAAACACTTATTACTGTCTAAAAAGCTGACAGGATCACTAGCTGTCTTGATGTAATAATAATAATAATAATCATCATCATCATCATAATTATTATTATTATTATTTTCAATAAGGAAAATATCTTTATTAAAAATATCAATAATAATAATTTAATAACTACAAATTGATACTTGAAATAAATGAGAAGTTAAAAAGAATTACATTTCATAGTAAGGGTTTAGTTTATTTATTAATAATAATAATAATAATAATAATAATAATTACTAATAATAATAATACAGAAATATTAATTGTATATATTTAGTATATACCGAAACAGTGGATAGCATTGTTGGCGCACTCTGATTGGTTACTGAAACTCGGAATAGCAAGTGCTATTCACCTCCCAGCAATTTGCGTGCGAAAATTGTAAATGTTGACAGGAATAAATGAGTTAAATAGCATCATTTTCGTTATATTATCTCACTGTTTTAGTATATACTAAAACAACTATTCACCTCAGTGTAGGTAGGTAGTGGTGGATATTTACCGAGTCGCGAAGCATATATAATATAAATGTTTGAATGAAAATTTGCCCTGAGTGGGATTTGAACCCACGTCCCCCTGCACACTAGTCAGGTGTGATAACCACTACACCATCAGGACAACCATGATGGCAACATGGCAATCGAAGAGGTGATTTATGTGATTCAGACTTGGGCCTCCCGGGATTTTTTCTTTCGAGGTGACAAGGTAGGGGAAGCCTACAACTCCATTTGAAACCCAACTAAGGCTCAAATTCATGATACACGACCGAAGTCAACTTAGGGAGTGACAAGGGAGGATCCACAAGGGATACAGGCTATTTTTAAATATATATGAACAGTGTATGAGAGAACCCCTAACCCTGCACACCCCAAATAATCATATTTACTGAAAAATAAAACTATATATAGTTTATGAATTTTATGAATTTTACATGGCACCTGCAGGTAAATAACATGACATTTACAACAAATAAATATCATAAATGCTAAAATTTCAAGCTGATCAATCTATTACTTCATGTATAATTTTTAAGCTACTTAGATACTGTCACACTGCAACAAGTTTGTAGTAGGTGCCTTTGTTAACTGTAGATTATTAAGTTTTTATTCTACATACAGCATGAGGATGCATCAGTTAACATGTTTGATCACATGGTGAAAGTCAATAACATGTTACCAAGTTTTACGGAGCACAATCTGACAGAAAAAGATGTGATATTCATTAAGGAGCTCATTGCTGGAACTGCGTTGGACACAAACAGCACTCAGGTATCTTTATAGTAGAGACAGAAAAACATGCATTTGTTGGCAATGGAGGTGCACCTCATACAAATCTCATGGTTCTTGTTTTCTATAGCAAAGAAAAATCGAGATTGTTGGTATATCCTTGTTGCTTGTCCTGCTCTTTTTGGGTCAACTGCTGACATCATGCTAGCACTTATAATCAAGCACTAATGCAACTTCGACAGCTATAATTTTTAATATCATGTTCCCATGCTGTATGAGATATTGCAGATACACAGAACAACACAATCTAGGTGCTCAAAGATAATAATAATAACTTTATTCTTCAATATAGGTGTTACATTATCAAATTTTCTTGTGCTTTCTTGCTGCAAAGTTTTCCTTGCATCTTTGCACACATACACTGTGTAGATGAAAGGCAAAGTTCATAATTTTAATTTCCCTGAAACCAGGGTGGTTTGTCATTTTAACACTGAGTGTTAAAGTAGTAGATAAAATATGAGTGGGAGATCTGTATGGGCATTTCCAATGTAAAGCCCATATAGATCTCACGTGAATATTTTATTGTACTTGTGAAATGAAACAATGAGTAGAGATCTGTATGAAAAATTAATGAATACTAATTAGCTGAGCAGGCGTTTGTATCAAAAGTTAATTCTACTGTTTAATACTTCATCAACTCAGTTGATTTGTATTGGGGTTTACAAAGGTATACATGTGACTCAAATACTGCCTATTTATTGGTCATAACTGTTATGAATTATTAATGAATTTTACAACACGTGTCACTGTTTAATAATTGAAACTGGATACTAAGTCTTGCACATTTACAAATTTGACAACTGATGGATATTTATAACTTTCAGTAACTGGCACAGCATGTTCCCTTGCTAATCACATACTGACCTTACCCAAATACTTACAGTGTATCAGATACTTACAGTATATCGGATACTTACAGTATATCAGATACTTACAGTATATCGGATACTTACAGTATATCAGATGCTTACAGTATATCGGATGCTTACAGTATATCGGATACTTACAGTATATCGGATACTTACAGTATATCGGATACTTACAGTATATCGGATACTTACAGTATATCGGATACTTATGGCTCTTATATCAAACAGTCAACCTAAAAATTCTTAGAGGAATTAATAAACTCAATGTACCGAGAGTTTTCACTGCAACCTAAAAATTGAACTCCTTCAAATATGATGCACCCAGGCTTTGGAACAGTTTAACGAACAAAATGCACTGTGCATCAAACCCCAATACTTTTATTAAACAAATTGGAAAGAGAATATTTGAAGAATAACTAATTTTTAAATTGTAATTATATATATATTTGTTTTTTAGCATTTTGCTCAATATTATAATATTTTGATGTCTAGTATCTTGTTTTCTGTCCATTAGATGCTTGGACTTTAACAGGTTTACAATCTGTGAATAAATAGTGTTATGTAAAATGTATGTTATGTTATCAGATTGCCCACAATTTATACTTTCCATACAGCTGTACTGATTTATATTTCAGTATTGACCACAAGCCAGTAAAAAAATGTTATTAAAATCTTTAGCCTCCAATACTGTCACATCATGATTTGCCACACATCATGAAACAAAGTACAGTACCAGTATTACTGCATCTACTTCCTAATGCATCATTATTACCGGTACTATTTTTAATGAGGGATTAAGAAGTCATCTGAGGGTTGTCCAATACTCTGACAAATTTATGCATAGCATTGTATTGTATTATATGACCATAACAATAGTTTAACAATGGCATGCATTCTAGAACAGCACAATACAGCACAATGTATTACAGTACAATGCTATGCATAAATTTGTCAGAGTATTGGACAAGTATGTAATTTCTCATTGATTATTAATAAAATATCTTATAGGAGTGGCCTTTCCAAGGACGGGAACCAGGAAAAAGGTATTTGTATGAGGTGAGAAAAACAATTTGCATTACTGTACAGTACATTAAAAAGCCATCCTGGTGATAGTACTGTATAGTCAATGATGCATATGAAAAAAGACCATATTAATCTGAAACCACTGTCTTTGTAGATAAAATTGAATTTATTTTAGTCCATTTATGTAAGTTATTTATTCTGCCTCAGTTACTAGGTAAATGATACCCTGGGTGCCAGAGGTTTTTATTTTTTAGTGAAAACGGCGAGTTTGAGCGGCGAAGCCGCGACAACGAGGCGCAACGCGCCGAGAAAAAATAAAAACCTCTGGGCACTCGAGTACACAACCTCATTTCCATGCGATTTGTGGATTGGATATCTCACCAAACCGGTTTTAATCCTTGGGGACCAACGCGTGCCTGTTTGTTTACATTAAATCTGGTGACAATATTCCGCGGTCGAGACAAAAATATTAAATCAAATCCACTCAGTGGAAAAGATACATCGATGACATTTTATCACTGTAGATTGTTGAGAAAAAGTGGAGACAGAAGATTTTATTGTCCTTGCAAACAAACATTAATCTCAGACAAAGAAGTAAACTTTCTGGATACAACCGTTTTCAAAGGCGAGAGATTTAACAAACAAAGAATCCTTGATATCCGCACGCAATTAATCCAGTACACTTATTTCTCTTCCTGTCACCTACCGGTGGTCAGCGAAATCGTTCAGCGAGAATACCAGCAGCTCCAAAGCACGCCACCGTGCTAGAGATAAAAATAAAATAGAGATAACAATTTTCCTCGTTCAAACAAAACTCTAAAGGTCACACGCCACGATAACACGAATTAATAAGTAGTGTCTGGCCTGTCAACACCTCTTTTCAAGACATCCTTGCGCTGAATAGATTTCAACAGCGCTTCTTTCTGAACTGGCTTGAGTTCTCTGATATTTGAAAATTTGGATACTACAGAGTAATCCACAGCGTTTCTTAAAGATCACAAAAAGCCGCAATCTCTATCTAAGTCCGTCATTGTTGTTTGTGTGGCTTCATTTTGGGAAACCGGTTTTTCACGCGCCCGTGGCGAATTGTTTTGGTCCAGCCAATCGAAGTTGCTGTTGCATCATTAACTCCCGGTAGAGTCTGGAAACAAGTAGGAGTAACCAATCAGCGACCTAGTTCAGATTCTGAACTAGATCCTCGCATGGAAATGAGGTTGTATATTCGAGTGACCAGAGGTCCGTCTCGCGGCTTCTTCTAACCGTTTATGCGGTTAATTTTACTCATGATATTCAGAAAACGGACCTCTGGATCCAGGGTGGGTAAATGAATGTACTTACTGCAATTTCAATTTATTGTTCTGTAGATTGTGGCAAACAAAAGAACAGGCATAGATGTGGACAAATTTGACTACTTTTCCCGTGACTGCCATTGTCTTGGTATCAGCAACAGCTTTGATCACAAGTATGTTTTGTTTTCAACATATTATTTTCCTTTGCTCTTAGAAGTTGCTTTTGCAGCCCATGCCTTATTAAGGGGTTCAAATTAGTTCCTGTGCTTTATAAAGGCAGGTTTAATGGTAGTCCTGTGCTTTATAGCGGAGCACTATACTGCGCAGCCCCATAGACCCATAGTCATAGAACCTATGCCGTCATTTTTCATGGTCATGGCTAGCGGAATGTTTCGCGGGCGCGTCCGCCGACGCCCGCCGTACGCTTTGGGCTAGCTCGCGGGCGCGTATGACTTCGCGAAACATGCGCGTACGACGTCATCAGCATCCGGGATCTTTGAGGCTTTGTATTTCGCGCGGCTAAACAGCCGTCAGCTCGGTAAACACTTTTGTTGTGTTTTGCGGAGAATTAAAGTCGTTATTTCCCTGCAGTTTTTCGCGGTTTGCTATTCAAGACAGGGATACTCAGAAGCCGCTTTAGTGGAAAAAGAAGAGCTTTCAGGGATAAAATCTTGCTTCGATGAACTTCATATTAGCAATGCAGGAGCAATGCGGGGAGATGTCTTGTTTTTATTACGGATTTCAGAAGCGGAGATTTAACGAATTTCCAAGCCGTCCAGTGCTTTAATGGTAAAATAAATCACATTTTTCGATGGGAATTTATGTTGATATCAATTTTTGATTGACTTTTCCTTTTGTTGTTTACGAAACGTGTTCAAATTAAGTCATTGTTATCTTGAATTTCATCCAGGACAGCTCTGCCTTGATGCGCTAGAGATGGTACGTGTTTTGCTTTTAACATAAATTAATGGAGATTTGAATAAAATTTTTCGAAGGAAGATTGTGTTGTCCGTTTTTATGTCTTTGTTCATTCATTACATAGATTAAAAAGCGATTTTATGTAAACAAAAGACTTGAATTTTCTGTCTTCACTCGCGTCGCCTTATGTAAATAAGCTTATGTTTGTGTATTTACGGAACTTCACGAGCGAATATGTTTATGCTGTTATATGGAACTTTCACGAGCGAATATATTACGTTGTTTAATGGAACTTTCGCGAGCGAATATGTTTGCGCTGTTAGATAAAATTTTCATGAGCGAATATGTTTGCGCTGTTAGATAAAATTTTCACGAGCGAATATGTTAGCGCTGTTATATGGAACTTTCACGAGCAAATACGTTTTCGCTGCTTTAAAGATGGAACTTTCACGAACGAATATGTTTGCGCTGTTAGATGGAATTTTCACGAGCGAATATGTTTGCGCTGCTAGATGGTTCTTTTCATGAGCTAATATGTTTACGCTGTTTAACGGAATTTTCACTAGCGAATACGTTCGCGCTGTTATATGGTACTTTTCATGAGCGAATATGTTTGCGCTGTTTAACGAAAATTTTACAGGCGTATGTGTTTCCGCTGTCGTATGGAGTTTTCATGACTGTATTTTCTCGAGCGTATGTGTTTACGCTGTTTTATGGACTTTCTCTCTGGCAACATTGTTTGCGCTGGTAAATGGACCTCTTCTCACTAGCGCACCCTCTACTACAAGGAGGGAGGATTTTCTGAGTTATCGGAGGAGGACACATGATCTTCACGATCTTTATGATCTTCTTCTTCATGCTTACCCTATTTCTAGTTTTGGGAGGAAAGTTCACATTTAGGTGCTTCCACTCTGGTTTTTTCTAGCACTCTCTGCTTCCTGTGAGTTGCCAGGGAGCTTTAGCCGAAGGGCTGGCCTGTCCCATATCTTATTACATCCTGAGGCATTGTTAGTTGGTAGCCCCAGCTTTTGTTTAAGTCTCAAAGTCTCGTTTGGCTGGTGCTTTTTCTGTCTCGGAGTCTCGGATTTTTTTCCTCAAGGTCTCAGAGTCTCGGATACTTTTGTCAAGCATTCTCATTCTTCATCCTTGTTTGTTGTTTGATAGGTGAATCGGATATTTTTGGCACTGAGTCTTGGGTTCGGTTTTTACCCGCATTGGGTCTCGGGCTCGGATTTTATAACGTAGCTGTGGTCGCGGTTTCAGATTTTGAAACATGGGTCTCGGCGAGTCTCGGATTTACCATTCGCCACCCCTATTGCGCTTGGGGAGGATTAGCGAAGTACGCCCCTCCCTCCTCCCTGCAGCGATGATAGCGCACGCTTCAGGGAGCTACCTATTCGCTACCGCCTCGGGCTGGCCTATCCCATATCTTATTACATCCTGAGGCATTGTTGGTTGGTAGCCCGGGTGAGAATATATCACTGTCTTTTATAGAGGTATGTCTGATGGTGGTCCTGTGATTTATTGAGACACGTATGTTGGTGTTCCTGTGCTTTATGGAGGCTTGCCTGATGATGGTCCAGTGCTCTATGGAGGCATGCCTGATGATGGTCCTGTGCTCTATGAAGGCATGTCTGATGATGGTCCCGTGCTCTGTAGAGGCATGTCTTATGATGGTCCAGTGCCCTATGGAGGCGTGTCTGATGGTGGTCCTGTGCTCTATGGAGGAATGCCTGATGATGGTCCCGTGCTCTGTGGAGACATGTTTGATGATGGTCCAGTGCTCTATAGAGGCATGTCTGATGATGGTCCTGTGCCCTATGGAGGCATGTTATTCAATCCGTTTTTTGTCTAATATTATTGCTTTTTTAAATCTCCAGACGCTACATGAAATTTGCAAGAGTCATTAATGTCAAAGGCAATTTACAAATCTGTGTGCGTGACAAAGAGGCTGGCAATATCTATGACATGTTTCACACCAGGAACAGTCTATTTAGAAGAGCATACCAACATAAAACATCAAATATTATTGAGCATATGTAAGTGAAAATGAATTTGATGTATTTTTGTTTGTCAAGTTTTGAAAAATCATTGTTTTTTTAACTGTACATAACTGAGCATCTCTTCATACATTGTACACTGTAAATTGTTACAGTTTACATAAACTGTAGTAATAGTGGAAAGAAACATTTAGCATTTCATAATAAGCTATACTGATAAATAAGGAGTACTACTAATATGTAAAGTGTGTTTCTGGTTCAAGGATCTCCGAAGCTATGCTGAAAGCTGACAGGAAAGTCTGTTTTAAAGGATCAAATGGGTGAGTACTCTGAATGATGTCAGTTTTCAGGTCATAGACTGCACAGGCGTAGTGATCTGGTGGCACGCATTCGACTTTTGAATTGTCCATAGAAAATTTTAGGCCCTGAAATGGTTTCAGTCCAGGTCAGTTGGTACTAGTAAACATAACGCTGTTTGAAACCCTGTACTAGCATCTCATTCAGGAGGGGGGGGGGGGGGGGGAACTAACATCCCCTTAGGGGTGGGGGGTGGGGGATTCTTTTAGTTGCTTCATGCTTCAAAAACCATATTAAGCATTTACCATCTGGTTGGCCTGTGTTCCAAGTGTCTGTACATGTAATTTCTCAGTACTGAAGATGTATTTGTACAATATCTTACTCTTTCCCTTTGATGTGGTTATATAGTAATCAGTATTGTCTGTAGTCTCTCAGTGTTGAACATGTATTTGTACATATCTGCTTATATAGTAGTCAGTAGTACAAGCTCTCTTGAACATTTGTTTTTTTTTTGTTTTCCTTAAGTGTTTGAGACAATGGAAATTTTAAAACTGTACTGGCATTCTTTTGAAGCCTCCTGCAACAGAAAAAATTGCTCTTTAAATAACTGTGGCAAAAAAAAAAAAAATAGAACGCTTATGTAGATCTAAGGCCTCGTCCACATGTATACGTTTACGTCTGTAAACGCATATGTTTTTATCTTAAACGCTCCCGTCCACACGTAAACGTTTACACGTTTACGTTCGTAAACGTATATTTTACAATAACTGTGTGAATTCCCGCGCGCTGATTGGCTCATTTCTATGGTCGATGAGAGTATAGACCATGAAAATGACGTAACAGGTAACGCAACGCGGTGAGTTTTGTCAAACTTTTGGCGCTACGGGTTCTTCAAACAGTGAAAAATGCACTTAAAACTGGAATTCTTCAATGAAAAGAATGCTCTCTCGTCAGTTAAATTTAATTTACAATCAGCTAAACTTGCCTGGAATTAAGTGCGAAGCAAAAAGGACAAACAACTTGTCGTAGTTTCACGGGAAAATCCACGGAATCAGTCGCCGGCGCTCGAGAGAACTAAAACTGAGCCGAAAACAACTTGGAGCAAAGATTCATTTGATTATTCGAAGGTATTTCAAATTTGAAAAAGGTTAGCTTTGTAAACTGTGCCTAGTAATTTTATATTTGACTTTGTGTGAGGTTATTGTGCTCTATTTTGCGATTATCGCCGAGCGCGGTTCTCTAAAATTTGCCGAATAACGGCTCTTTGTTTTGCTGTGTTAAAATTATATTAAAAGATTCTAGCGATGATTTAAGCTGAAGAGAATTTGAGTGAGCCTTTTTTGTTACATAATTTATTCACATAAAAAGTTAAGGTTTTAATTATTCCCCACGCAAAAACATTTTGCAGCAGTTTGTCAGTGTTGTTTATCTTGATTTTCTAAAATGATTCCCGCAAACTCGTTCGCTCAGCGCTCGCAGTTATTCAAGTTTGTTATTGTAAAAAACAAATCGACCGCATTTTTCCATGGTCTATACTCTCATCGACCATAGAAATGACGCCATAAAATGTTCAAAACTTGGCAGTGAAACCACTCGCCTAACGGCTCGTGGTTCCACTTGAGTTTTGAACATTTTATGACGTCATTTCTATGGTCGATGAGAGTATAGACCATGGAAAAATGCGGTCGATTTGTTAAAGTTTTTATGCGTTTAGGCCTCCCATCCACACGTAAACGCTAAAAATCTGCATTGAGCATGCGTAGATAAGTAGTTTCTACGTCAGCGTTTTCGAAAATATCCACTTTGGAGAGTGTTCGAAAATATCCGTTTAGATGACCGTTTTTATCGATTACGTGTGGACGTGAGGCCTTAACGTTTACGAACATAAACGTACGTTTGGACGGGGCCTAAACATGTGTGTACATTATTTGTTCTTATAGTTTATTGATAGTATAAATATGATGTGGTAAATAACTGAACAGAAATTATGTACGGTAACATTTGTCTGCCTGTACAAGGTTGTATTACTTTGTTTGTGAAAGCAAACCACAATAGCGCTGTAACAAGTGTCCTTATATTCTTCGACAGGAAAATGTTTTCTATCTCTGAATCAATTGATGACATGGAAGCATACACACAGCTTACAGATCACATTTATTATCAAATACTCTGCTCTACTGACCCTACCATTGAAGAAGTAAGTTGTGAGAAGTAATCTATGGACATTAATTCTTGTATAAAGATTGAAAATTGTATCACCGTTCAAATGTAGCAGATTAAATTCAACTCCTTAGCATCAATATTCTGTGGCGAAAATGGGATTTTGAACAAGGTCTTAGGAATAAACCTTAAGGCCCGTTTACACATGCGATTTTTGATGCGATTTTTGTCGTGCTCTCCAATGCAACTTTTGTCGCAGGTATAACCTAGCGGCGATTTCCTGTGCGATTCGGGTGCGATATTTGCTTTGATTTGCTATGAGTTCCCAAAAATCGCCGCCAAGTTTCATTAGGTTTTGAACATGATCGAAACCTCTGCGACATCGCGTGACAAATCGCACTGAAATCGCCGCCCGTTTAAGGCATGTACAAACGAACGCAACATGATGGCACAACATCACCCAACATTGTTGAGCTATGTTGTGCGTTTGTCCTTGCAAACGAACACAACATGTTGCGATGTGCTTCACTGACCACGATAACAAGAGAACAAAAGAAATGTTGGCAGATGTTGGGCGAAACGTTTGGCCGATTTCAAACTTAACGCAACATGTGCCAACATCATGCAACATTGCCCAACATGGCGTACAAACGAACGCAACATGTTGTGCCAACATGTTCCGTTCGTTTGCACGAGCCTTTACGCATGCGATTTGAAGATGCAACAAGCACACGACAAAAATTGCACAAAAAATCGCCTGTGTAAACGGGCCTTTATCCATCATTCCATGTTATCCCATACTTGCGTTTAAAACTTGCTGAATTGTTTACATGCAGGTCTTGTTCTAATAGACTAACGATTGTACGTTTTTTTCAAGGCACGCTCCATTTTACTTCGCATTGAAAATCGAGATCTGTACAAGTGCATAGGACAAACTATTCTTAAAAAAACACGTGAAAAGGTATTGCAACTACATGTGTACATGACTCTTTATTCCAATTTCCATTTTGTATCCTTAAGAGATATTTAATCAGGAAACAATTTGTTTTCTTTTTTTATCAGGAAGAGATTCCCGATATCATTAGGGACATGGCTTCATGCATCGATGTTGGACCTCATATAGAGCCTGATGATTTTATTATTGATGTAAGTTTGACACTTGAAAACATCTTGTTCAAATTCAACTTCTTTCTCACCCTACAATATAATTTTTCTCAGATTGTTACTTTTGATTATGGAATGCGAGATAGAAATCCAATCGATGAATTGCGATTTTATGGAAAGAACGATCCAGACAAACCTATGATTGTACGCAAGCACGAGGTTAGTGATGTTGATTTATTCATAATTTTAATTTTATTGCACCACATCAGGGAGCATCAGTAACGACGACAAAACGCCAAGAAAAACGTCACTGAAGAAAACGGTTCGCGCCATTTTAAACTACTTTGCATTTGTTCCAATTTGTTTAATGTGACTGGATTGTCGGCAGGAGCTGAATTTGTGGGGACAGCTTTTAAGTTTAAATAGAGAAAGGGAAATTAACCGTCGTGCGTCACGTTCTCCACAAAACCTATAGAGTGTTTTCACATGACGTCATAAAAATTATAAAATATAAAGTATACATCCTACAAAGCTGTTTCTAACAAGGTATGTGGATACCAGTGTTATAATCTTTCACAAAAAGTTTCAGGTTTTAACGATGTTTCTTTTTCGATTTATAAAGGTTGTAAATGTATCACGCAATTCGTCACGCTATTTCAGATAAGCCGTGAAAATAAACAAAATTGAACTTGTTGAAAGTTCTTAATAAATTATAGATGCCCATAAGCCGATTTCATGCCTCTTATAGTGTATACAATATTTTGTGATGATAGTTTTGGTGTTATTAAGACTTTAAAGTCTTTAAATTTTTTGGCCGCCATGTTGGTGTCCCCAAGAAGGACACCAAGATGGCCGCTCCATGCATTTCTTACTAAAAATGTCTATACTTATTCGCCTATAACTCTTGAATGAAATGCTCTTGCGTTTCAAAATTTGGCCCACATGTGTAGTTTTAAACTCTCTACAATTCCATAAACATTTTAGGATCGAAAACTGCTTCTGAATTTTGATATGACGTCAGTGAAAACACTCTATAATTTGATCATTTGACGTTGTTGTTTTGCAGGGAACGGCAAAGAAATGTACCAAAATGTAAAACGCGCGTGTGGAGGCATTGTTTTAGCTGCCTTCGCCGGCCTAGAAAACGAATGTACTAAAAAATTACAGTGAAAAGATTTGAAGATAAACCTTAACTAGTAGGCAATCTAATATACCTATTTCCTTTCCACGGACGACTGAATTTCTGAGCCAAACCTGCTGAAGGTTCTCGTCTCTTGACAGCCGGCTTCGAGCCTTCGGCGGTGTTGCTTAGAAAACGTATCAGTAACGATGGAAAATAAAAGAAAACAGACAAAAACAAGATGCAATGCCTTGAATATGAACTAAATATTTGAAAGAAATGATCTGGAAGTTAATGGACGATACAGATTCCCCGATGTAAACGGATTTTTTTAGGAATCAAACTTTTCTGACACAAAACCGAATTTCGTGGCCCCAGAAATTCTAGAATGCCCGCAATGATTATGGTAAGTGCAGATGGGCCTTTTAGTTAATTTCACATAACGAAAAATTTGATGCTAACTTGAGCGAGAATATGCAGATTGACACCACTAATCCATGCAATTGTGGACTTAAAACTTAAAACCTATCACACAGTAGCCTGCGTAGCAGGCGACGGGGAGGGGGGAACTGGGGATAGAAGGGGAAAGGACGCCTGCAATAAGGGGCCAACCATTTTACTTTTGAGGGGGGGGGGGGGGGGGATGGGTGATTTTGAGAAAAAATATCCTGCAAGTGCATATGCATAAGAAAAAATTCCTGCACAAGACCATCGTCCCAAAAAAAATTCACGCACGTACAGTGGGCTGGAAAAAAAATTCTGGCAAGATGTTCCCTGGGCTGACACATTGAACTTTTGTATCAGCAAACTGTTGAAAGATTTTAGCATCTGGACTTGGGTATTTTACATAAAAGAGGTATTCATAGCACAATAATGTGTCCCCCTCAGATTGTTTTTTCTTTAAATTTATAGCACCCGTGGTTACCAATCTTGGTACATTTTTGTCAAATTCAAGATCACGGCTGGTGTTGTGATCTGAAGAACAATGTTTTAAGTGCACTCTAAATCAAGGAATGAAGTAAAATTTATTATTAAAATATCTAGTTGATACAAATAATAATTTGATTTTTAATGGATGCCTTTTTACCAACCTATCCACCAAAAAAAAAATTTCATGCAGAATGTTCGAGGGAGAAAAAAATATTCTGCAAGCACATACCCCAAGAAAAAAAAATAAGCGTGCATTAAGCGGTTGAAAAAAAAATTCATGCCCATACCAAATCACCTACCCCCCCCCCCCCCCCCACCTCAAAGGTAAAATGGTTGGCCCCTAAAGACTCTCTCTTGTTCATTTCTGCGGTCGCTGGCGGTCGCAAAATCCGATTGACTAACGCACAATGAGTAAGTTATTCGAAAATGTAAACACATCACATTCACGATGACGGCGAAAGCTTTGGCCGATTTAAATCTCGCTGGTAACTACAATTTGAGCTTGAAACCTGAACAAGTATCGACTGTACTGTTCTCGATGGCAGGGATGTGCTAGCAGTTTTGTCCACTGGATACGGCAGCCTTCCAATCTCGCAATGCTAAATTGAAAGAAGCGATTTCGTTGCATTGTCAAAGGAATCGCGAACACTGGGATATAATATCATTACCTTCAGCTGTTTTTCGGTTGTACCTGAAATATCATCAATATTACAGTAGGTTGTTAAAATGTCGTCAGGCTGTGCATTGTCACCTTCGTTTTCTGCAAAGTCAACGTCGTTTTCTGTCTTTCTTTCCCAAAATTATTTTTCCCACTTCGATAAAATTCGAAGGAGGCGGTTGGTATATTCCTGCGTGAATTCAGCCATGCGTAAAAGCGCGCGCTAGTTTCTGATTGCTCAACGTTTTGACAGCTGACATCATCCAATTATCTGAAAATTGGTGGGCGTTATAGCTATTTCAATTAACGTTGTCGGATGAAAGCTTAAAGCCAAGACCGCAAGGTAGTATGGTAGTAAGGTAGTACAGCAATTCACAACTACCCATACTACCTTGCGGTCTTGGCGTTGAGCTTTAGGATCCGACAACGTTAGTTGAAATAGCTGTATACGAATAGCCCGGTTTTTATAGCAGGCGTTCCTTCCCTTTCCCCTCACTTTTTTTCGCGCCCCCTTCCCCGTTTACGCCTGTCTCGCAGGCTAATCACACACTCACAGGGACGAGCGAAACTAATGTGAAATTTCGTTGTTTTTGTGCCTGAAAATGCATCTTTCACAGTACGTTTTCTATGTGGCACAAAGTTATGACTGATATAATAGATTCACAAGATGTTGACGTGTTACAAGTTTTCGTAATGAAGAGAAAGGTTTAGAAGTTTGCTCTCGGCATCACTCTTCTTGTCCACGCCGGATAACAAGTCTGTTTTGAAAGGAACGTTGCTGCAGTAGTGTACTACTTTTAGTTCCCCATACAATATTATCTTTTGTCACTTGTCGGGAAGAGAAATTAATAACATGGTGAACAAATAAATGGCTGCGGCCGCACTAGAGTAGTTAACCGGGTTATTTCCAATTAATTAATTTAATTAA
The DNA here is from genome assembly GCA_022457155.1 of Cladopsammia gracilis. NCBI lineage: Eukaryota > Metazoa > Cnidaria > Anthozoa > Scleractinia > Dendrophylliidae > Cladopsammia > Cladopsammia gracilis. Next base: position 621,152 of record JAJGOT010000397.1, on the reverse strand, counting down.
CTGGTTTAACAAAATTCCTGATGCGGCCGCGTATTTTTAGCTCTCGCCGAATTTAAACCGTGTTAGTGGTTCCCATGGAAATTAATTAAAGAATAATAGAGTTTTTTAACCGAGTTAGGTTTTTCAAACCACCTCGCTCGGTAGTTTAGGCTCCGTCCACATGTATCCGGATATTTTATAATCCGCAACTTTTTTGTTGCGGATTAGAAAATATTCGCGTCCACACGTAGCGTATTCGAATCATATTTGCCCGTCCACACCTATCCGGATTCGCTCTAGTACCCAGGGCACCTCTTTAAATGTTGTCAACAGAGCATGCGCAAAGGCCAAGTTCAAAGCCAAGTTCAACTGTAAACACGTTATTAATAAGTTAGTTAATTAGTAAATTACACTTTTACAAGTGTAGCCATTGTTTCAGAGGTTGAAAACAATAGCTACACTTGTAAATTACACTTGTAAAAGTTTTATTGAATTGACCCCAGGTTAATTTTTCCGATCTTCAATCATCTTCGCTTACGCGATAATTTTTGGCTCCCTGTTAAATTCGTAGGGACGACTTTTGAATTTCAAATAGAGAAAGGAAAATTGTCGTGTGTTTATGTTCTCCACAAAACCTATAATTTGATCATTTGACGATGTTGTTTTGCAGGGAATAACAATACAATATATGTAAAATGCACTTGCAGAGGCATTGTTTTCGCTCATTGATTGTATTGTTTTGTGCCGCTCTCCCCACTCCCTTCATTGTTTTGTGCCCGCTCTCCCCACTCCCTTCGCCGTTGTGGTTGCTGCCCGGTGGATGCTGTGGCAGGCTTATTTCGTTCCTTTTTTTTTTGTTCCCATCAGATGAATAAAAACTTAACAATGTCACAAAAAAGAATGACAAATATAGCAAATGATAATATGATCTCTCACGTTCAAAGTTCAACCTTCTGAAGTGTGGCCGCTCAGAAAAATAAACTCGGTTATTTCATTACAAACACCTTTTTACCGAGTTATTTTTTTCATGGAATTTTAACCGGGTTACTAAAAATGACAGGTATGTTACACGAAACAACTTGAGTAAAATTTATGTTTTTCCGTTGCAAGTTTTTGAGGCTGATTCAAAAACTTCGCAACGCAAAAATTGCGAAGAAAAATCATCTGCGCACTCATGTTGCGCTAAAAATCGTCGTTGCGAATCGTCCCGTGTAAAGGCCCTTTTACACATGCGATTTTTGTCGCGTTCTCCAATGCAACTTTTGTCGCGTGTGTTAACTAGCGGCGTTTTCCTGTGCGATTCGGGTGCGACATTTGCTTTGATTTGCAGTGATTTCCCAAAAATCGCCGTCAAGTTGCATCAGGTTTCGAACATGTTCGAAACCTCCGCGACATCGCGCGACAAATCGCACTGAAATCGCTGCCCGTTTACACATGAAAATGAAACTTGCGCGCGACAAAAATTTCATCGACAAGTGCGACAAAAATTACACAAAAAATCGCCAGAAGAACGGGCCTTTAGTGGTGGTAAATGATTCTCAGAAACAATAACTTTACAAAATCATATTCAGTCCACCATTCCTGATCTAACACTGCAAGTAGCATTAATTTCATTTTCATGAAATGTTAACTTCAGCACGTGGACAAAGGATATGTTTTAACTTTAGCACGTGGACAAAGCGTATATGTAAAGATTGGGCTAAGTTGTTACCAAGAGTATTACACTGAAAGGAAAAGAAGAGCTACATTAGCTTGCTTAGCTCCTTGACTTGCTTGCTTGCTAAAATAAACTGGGACTCTGTTTGTCTTCCATTCATCAGGTCAGCAACATGCTGCCAGAGATGTTCGCAGAGCAGCACATTCGTGCTTACTTTCGTAAAAATGACCCTCGGTGCCTCGAGAAAGCGAAACGGTGAGTGCCTGCTAAATAGAGTACTTAATCACAGACACTGTCAGCTGGGAGAGCTTATTGGTTTCTTGGTATTCCTTTCCTTTTGTGACTTGCGACGTCCTCATTTATGCACGACTGATCATATTCTGTATAAGAATAAATGGAATAAGGCATGGAAATATTTATTCACGCTTTTTAATTTTGCTAAAACGTAGTAAGGATACTGCACTGTAATTTCTTTAGTTTTCCAGTAGCTGCAAAATCCAGACCCGAACTGTTTTGATGAGCATTCTGTGTATTCCTGAATACGCAGTAATGCTGCATGCCAACTAAAGGCGCTCACTGCATGCCAACTAAAGGCACTCACTATAATACGCAGTAATGCTGCATGCCAACTAAAGGCACTCACTATAATACACAGTAATACTCCATGCCAACTAAAGGGACTCACTGTGATACGCAGTAACGCTGCGTGCCAACTAAAGGCACTCACTATAATACACAGTAACGCTGCATGCCAACTAAAGGGACTCACTGTAATACGCAGTAACGCTGCATGCCAACTAAAGGCACTCACTATAATACGCAGTAACGCTGCATGCCAACTAAAGGCACTCACTATAATGCACAGTAACGCTGCATGCCAACTAAAGGCACTCACTATAATACGTAGTAATGCTGCATGCCAACTAAAGGCACTCACTATAATACGTAATAATGCTGCATGCCAACTAAAGGCACTCACTGTAATACGCAGTAACGCTGCATGCCAGCTAAAGGCACTTACTATAATACGTAGTAATGCTGCATGCCAACTAAAGGCACTCACTATAATACACAGTAACGCTACATGCCAACTAAAGGCACTCACTATAATGCACAGTAACGCTGCATGCCAACTAAAGGAACTCTTATTATCAAAATATGTCAAACATTGTAACATATCTAGTCGTGGCTACATCAGTGATTTTTTTGCTTGGATGGGCGAAGCAATACTTTAAAAAGTCACGTGACATTTTCACTCTGTGCTGGCAAGGCAGCGGCTCTTTTACTGGGGACATCAAAAGTTGATATTTTTGTGATGAAAATAAATTAAACCCACCGGTTTTCCCGAAAAAAATGTGCTGGGGCGGCTAGAAGTGCCGTTTTTAATACGCCAGGGTATCTGCCAAACAGTTTACATGTTAGACTAAGCTGCGGGATTTTGTTTTACTGAAATCCAAAAACGGTTCGTGAATCCGTTGAATCCATACTCCGATGAGATTCTTCAGAACAAATGTAAATCCGGAGTTTTGAGATTCGTTGTGAGCATTTTTGGAGGAATGGATTGGAAAAAAGTACATATGACAAGCCGTCTTCCGTTTATCTTCAGTGTTCTCAGTTGAACCCGTAACACCTGTGAGGGGTGTCACTAGTGAGTGTTACGGCTGTGAATCAAGGTGTTTCAATACAAAGTTTAGTAAGACCTTTTGGCCATGTGCCACATTGTTACGGCTGTGAGGAGTGTCACTAGTAAGTGTTACGGCTGTGAATCAAGGTGTTTCAATACAAAGTTTAGTAAAACCTTTTGGCCATGTGCCACATTGTTACAGCTGTGAATCAAGGTGTTTCAATACAAAGTTTAGTAAGACCTTTTGGCCATGTGCCACATTGTTACAGCTGTGAATCAAAGTGTTTCAATACAAAGTTTAGTAAGACCTTTTGGTCATGTGCCACATTGTTACAGCTGTGAATCAAGGTGTTTCAATACAAAGTTTAGTAAAACCTTTTGGCCATGTGTCACATTGTTACGGCTGTTAACTGAAATAGAACAATTGATTAAAAAGTTATTGAGAACCCTGATCTGTATTCGTTCCATTCGCTGTTTTGTTTCTTTCACGATTCCATATCGTGGTCAATTCAGGTAGATTTTATTGCGTATATTTTGAAAGTCAAGTCGAGGCTGAGAGAAAAGGCATAAGCGAGTCAAAATAGGCTTATTTGTATACCAACATTTTTTTTCACGCAAAATGATCCGTTTTCGGATTTTTCGTTTCTTTGGCCATGAAGAATCCATATGATCTGAGATCTCTAATCTGATTTCGGATTCTCCTAAAAAACGTAGCCTAAGTAACTGTTGGCAAAGGCAGCAAAAACTCATAGTATGTTGTGAGATGATTTTTTATTACTTTGGTAATTTTCTTAGGTGTTTTATACAGTGGTGCCAGGGACAGCAGTGTACAACACCGAAGGTTAGTCCACGCATCACAAGAGAGATAAGGAGGCGGCGCTGATTTCCCTTTCGTTAACGGTCGATGCCATTATTAGCAAACGGTCGATGCCATTATTAGCAAACGGTCGATGCCATTTTTAACGGTCGATGCCATCATTAGCATTCATTAGTAACCAAGCCTTTTGTAATGGTCGATGCTATTTCTCTCTAGTTTATGCCTGGATTGGGACGAAAATAGGCTATCATTATTAGATCAAATTGGGCCTAGGTAAAGCGATTATTAGATCTAAGCTAGATTCACGGTTAGATAAGATTTAGGGTTAGGGTGACCCGTTATTGATATATATTAAGAAAAGCACCTTTTAAAATGAAATTTTTCTTGGGTTTGCCGGATCAACTCAGTGGTCTAGTGGTAAAAGAGAGATGTTAGCATGCAGAGGTTCCGGGTTCGATTCCAGGAAATTATATTCCATTTTTCTTTTTCTGATAGAAAAAATAATTCTAAAATTGGTGAAAATTTTTCTAAGTGTCGCTAAAATGGCATCGACCGTTTACGAAAGGGAATTGCGCGGAGGCGGCATGTACGTCACGCCTCACAGGATTGGATGAGAAAGCAATGGACCCTAGCCCTGAAGACAATACATGTGCATGATAACCAGGTCCAATGAAATTAGAGGTTCTGAAGAGGTGCATGGTATCTGAGATAAAGAGGCTTCTGAAACAATACATAGTGTTATAGTTATAGGGTTCAGAATTGCTCGTTGTAATTTAAGTTGCTGCGTTAAATCCTTGATTTTCCTTCGATTTGAAGGGAAAAGTACCCAATACTAGTCACTTTAATTTAAACCAGATTGAATTCGTGGGACAGGACCAAGTTAGGGTCCCCATGACTAGAAATGCCAAAATATATATACTGAATTTTAGAGTACAAGAAGGCAAAACATATTCTTTTTCATACTTCTCGTGTATACCGAGCTTTATTTATTGAGAAACATTGGCAATGATGAGTACTAACTTGTGATTGTTTGTAGGCTGGAGATGCACTTGCTGAATTAACGCCGATGAAGTCGTCACAGGAGAGCGGTCATGGAAATATGGAACGGCGTCTGAGCTTTCAGGAATGAACTCATCCCGAAATTTAGAACGATTTTATCAATTTTACAATAGTACAAATTTTAAATTCCAAATTTGGTATTCACTGGCCTAGTTTTTATTATTTCGTATTCTTCTTAATCGTTTATAGACCGTTTATTTTTGAAACGTATTCCTGCTAGTTCCTCTGAAATGAATGTAATCCAATGGGAATAATATTTATTACTCAATTATCCTACTCGCAGTTTCAGGCACGAGCGGTGAAAATGAGCTAAGCGAGCGAAGTGAAATTCGAGCAGACTCAAATCTGAGATAGAAAATTGAGCCTGTTTGAAAAAAAAAAACACGTATTTTAGTTTATTTCTACATATATTTATATATTTTAGAGAGTCAACAAACTTGAAATTTATTTTTATACTTTAATCTACTACAACGACGCTACCAAGTCCTGCAAATCGATCTCGTCACGTGGCATCTTTATCATGTGAGAGCCCTCGGTATTCGCAGGCTTTCAAAAAAATTCCTTAATAGTGTAATGTAATTAATAAAGAGCGGTTGAAATTCAATTTATGTATTTTAACAGATTTCGTGACACTACCAAACACGTTTATTTTCATTCTCAACTGCAAATTCTTGGTTTTCACATGACGTCATAAAAATTCAAAAATCTTAAGTATACGTCCTACAAAGCTGTTTCCAACATGGTATGTGAATACCAGTGTTATAATCTTTCACAAAAAGTTTCAGGTTTTAACGATGTTTTGCTTCCGATTTACAAAAGTTTTAAATGTGTCACGCCATTCGTCACGCTGTTTCAGATAAGCCTTTAAAATAAACAAAATTGAACAAGTTGAAATTTATTTTCGTATTATAGATGTTTATAAGCCGATTAGATGGCACTTATAGTGAATACAATATTTTGTGATGAGATTTTTGGTGTAATAAAGACCGAGATTTGAATGAAACCTTGAAGATCTCGCTGGAAAACACTTTGAAAGTCACAAGTTAACGGAAAAATAACTTAGCTTCACGCATAAAAAAACTAACATTGTTCGGATATGTAACATTTAAAGTAAAATGATATTTTGTTGCTCTTTGTTTCCGAAAATGCGGTAAAATTCTCACGGGAATTCCGAATATCGGAATGAATTTACAAAACCGACGCGTAAACTTGAAAACTCCATTCAATTTTCAAAAATACTAGTCACGCATGACGGAGCATGGCTGTAAATGGCCGATTTTTAAACGGCGATCGGCAAACAAAAGCAAGGAGGTCTGTTTGAATCTTAAAATGCCGGACTCCCTACTCCACATCAAATCTATCAGGACTCCAGGCCCCAGAGGAACAACATTCTGCCCCTCCCCCCCTTCCACTCCCCCCTCCCCCCCTCCCACAACCCCCTCCCCCCTCCCCCCCTCCCACTCCCCCCTCCCCCTCCCACTCCCCCCTCCCCCTCCAACTCCCCCCCTCCCCCTTTGAGAGCTTGTCTAGTGGTGAGGTTCAATTTTGACCTCCCTTCCAAGGTTACGTTTGAGACCTTTTACAGAACACCCTGAAGTGTGCGATAACAGTATAGAAACCCCTGAAGTGTGCGATAACAGTATAGAAACCCCTGAAGTGTGCGATAACAGTACAGAAACCCCTGAAGTGTGCGATAACAATATAGAAACCCCTAAAGTGTGCGATAACAGTATAGAAACCCGTGAAGTGTGCGATAACAATATAGAAACCCCTAAAGTGTGCGATAACAGTATAGAAACCCCTGAAGTGTGCGATAACAGTATAGAAACCCCTAAAGTGCGCGATAACAGTATAGAAACCCCTGAAGTGTGCGATAACAGTATAGAAACCCCTGAAGTGTGCGATAACAGTATAGAAACCCCTAAAGTGTGCGATAACAGTATAGAAACCCCTGAAGTGTGCGATAACAGTATAGAAACCCCTAAAGTGTGCGATAACAGTATAGAAACCCCTAAAGTGTGCGATAACAGAATAGAAACCCCTAAAGTGAGCGATAACAGTATAGAAACCCCTGAAGTGTGCGATAACAGTATAGAAACCCCTAAAGTGTGCGATAACAGTATAGAAACCCCTAAAGTGTGCGATAACAGTATAGAAACCCCTGAAGTGTGCGATAACAGTATAGAAACCCCTGAAGTGTGCGATAACAGTATAGAAACCCCTAAAGTGTGCGATAACAGTATAGAAACCCCTAAAGTGAGCGATAACAGTATAGAAACCCCTGAAGTGTGCGATAACAGTATAGAAACCCCTAAAGTGTGCGATAACAGTATAGAAACCCCTAAAGTGTGCGATAACAGTATAGAAACCCCTGAAGTGTGCGATAACAGTATAGAAACCCCTAAAGTGTGCGATAACAGTATAGAAACCCCTAAAGTGCGCGATAACAGTATAGAAACCCCTGAAGTGTGCGATAACAGTATAGAAACCCCTAAAGTGTGCGATAACAGTATAGAAACCCCTAAAGTGTGCGATAACAGTATAGAAACCCCTAAAGTGCGCGATAACAGTATAGAAACCCCTGAAGTGTGCGATAACAGTATAGAAACCCCTAAAGTGTGCGATAACAGTATAGAAACCCCTAAAGTGTGCGATAACAGTATAGAAACCCCTAAAGTGTGCGATAACAGTATAGAAACCCCTAAAGTGAGCGATAACAGTATAGAAACCCCTAAAGTGTGCGATAACAGTATAGAAACCCCTGAAGTGTGCGATAACAGTATAGAAACCCCTAAAGTGCGCGATAACAGTATAGAAACCCCTGAAGTGTGCGATAACAGTATAGAAACCCCTAAAGTGTGCGATAACAGTATAGAAACCCCTGAAGTGTGCGATAACAGTACAGAAACCCCTAAAGTGTGCGATAACAGTACAGAAACCCCTGAAGTGTGCGATAACAGTACAGAAACCCCTGAAGTGTGCGATAACAGTATAGAAACCCGTGAAGTGTGCGATAACAGTATAGAAACCCCTGAAGTGTGCGATAACAGTATAGAAACCCCTAGAGTGTGCGATAACAGTATAGAAACCCCTGAAGTGTGCGATAACAGTATAGAAACCCCTAAAGTGTGCGATAACAGTATAGAAACCCCTAAAGTGTGCGATAACAGTATAGAAACCCCTGAAGTGTGCGATAACAGTATAGAAACCCCTAAAGTGTGCGATAACAGTATAGAAACCCCTGAAGTGTGCGATAACAGTATAGAAACCCCTGAAGTGTGCGATAACAGTATAGATCGTTTTTATCTTCGTGAGCACTTTGAAAGCAACACCAGAGAAAATATGTTGCAGAGAGAACGCCAAATGAAACGACTTGAACGACAAATAAAACGACTTAACGCCAAATGAAACGACTTGAAAACAAAAAACGAGATACGGACAAAGAATGTGCGATAACAGTATAGAAACCCCTGAAGTGTGCGATAACAGTATAGATCGTTTTTATCTTCGTGAGCACTTTGAAAGCAACACCAGAGAAAATATGTTGCAGAGAGAACGCCAAATGAAACGACTTGAACGACAAATAAAACGACTTAACGCCAAATGAAACGACTTGAAAACAAAAAACGAGATACGGACAAAGAATGTGTATAAAATTAGAGAACTCTGTATGCGTCAGTGGTACACCAACAGTCCCAACATGGTGGCCGAATTTGCATTTTTTTAAATTCTTGACACAGTTAAATTTTCTTATAATTGTTTCTGTTCAGTTCAAAGATTCGATCTCTACAAACCCCTCTACAGACTGAGTGAAAAAATACTTGTTTTTGTTTCGCACATGGAGATGCTCAGCAGCACCGCCAAGAATTTTAAAATGCTGTCTCCAACGTAATGGATTGACATCGCAATGATTGCTATTGCTGATATAAAGAACCTGTTAAAAGATGGGCCGCATATAATATGCTGTTTAGATTACTATTGCTGATGTAAAGAACCTGTTAGAAGATGGGCTGTGTATAATATGCAGTTTAGATTTTAGACCTACAGTTTGTTGCACCCGCATGTTTTACTGTTTGTTGTGCATAATCGTGACAACACCCGGGGGATACCCTTCCATGAATAAATTCATAAGGCAAATTTTGGCAGGGGTGTAACTTTGAAAAACGTTAGATGGTGGACGTTCGAGAGCCGATTTCGCTAAAATTTAACAGAGATATTGGTGAATAACGGAGGTGCATAAGGATTGTTTTTTATTGAAGGGATCGCGCTTTGCGGCAATGCTGTAAGCCACTAAAGTTATTTTTTTTTAAAAAAAGGTGGTTTGTGTCCAAGTTTGCTCCTCGAGAAGAACACAAAGCAAGTTGATTTCACCATTCACCGATCCGTCAAAACGTCTTTTGTGTCATATCTGACTCCGAATTTATGATTTCAACTTTAAGTAAAAGTTATTAGGTTTTAAAGGAGTAAAATTGTCCATGTTAGAATTTGAAGCCTCATATCTTCCCATTGAAAGCCTATTTAAAAATTTTGAGTCAGATATGACAATCTACAATACACCTAGTTTACCTCCCTGCAGTGTCAACTCATGAAAGTCTCTCTCCGCGCTGAATTCTTGGACACAAAATTGCTTGTTTTTACGCTTCTGACGGCTTCCCGAGCGAACACGAATTCTCTATTTTCGAATTGCCCATAATGCACTTTGTTTGCCCCCCAAATTTTGCATAAACTATTGTTTTCAAATGCTCTTGGGAATATGCAGTCCTCCCAAGAGCATTTACAAACAATAGTTTATGCAAAATTTGGGGGGCAAACAAAGTGTATTATGGGCAATTCGAAAATAGAGAATGCAAAAAATATATATTTATCGTAATTTTGCTAATTTTAATCCACGGGCTATAGGTCATTTGCACGATGGCGTCATTTAACTACAACTACCAGAATTCATTTCGTTTTTCCTTTCTTATTTAAATTTTGTAATCCCAGTGCGGTTTAAATAACAATAGCCCTAATTTGCACTACAAAACAAAAAACTGAAGGATTCTGGTAGTTGTAGTCATATGACGTCATCGTGCAAATGGCCTATTGTCAACACTTCATGCAGAAAGAACAATGCGTTGGAAAATAGTGTTACCAGACAGCGCTTTGCACGTGCAATTATTGATGCAGAGACATTGCAGAGCCTGTTCGTGGATATTTCGGGCATTTTCGGTATCGGCCGTCTAACTTCGTGCATACTCTTCCCATAAATGCATACTGATGAGCGGAACCTGTCCCCCGCGACTTTAATACGTCTGTATTTTGCACAAATTAAAACTTGGTGGAATGTGTGTTCTATTACCACATAATTGTTTCGAAAGTTAAAATTTTATTTACAATACCTTTCCATTTTTTTGTGTCGTACAATGGTACAACACCAGGCTCAGTTGTGCTGTACAAAAGTGAAATTTTGAATTTAAATACGCTTCAGTTCAAAATTGAGGAGTGAGACTTCAAAAAGTTTCAACTTACTTACATTAATTATTTGCTGTTGTCAGGAAGAACGTACACGTATGAGATATACTGGAACCCATCAGCCTATTTCCATACGGGAAGAAAATTTCGTGCGAGCGTAAAGATTGTTTAACTCCCATTTGAATTAAGCCACTTTAGGATTTCATTCTTTAGGATTTCATTTCACAGTGCATGGATTTTAGAAGGCGAGTTTTAATTTATTGATTGCATGGTTTCATCATTATTCAACATGATCATGAATTCACCAAAACTAGCATCTTTTGCCAAAAATCCTTAGCATCAGCTGGCAGGATAGAAGCGAAGACGTCTGGAAGAGACCCAATCAAGATCCAACAGATGTGCAGGTAAAGAGAACGAGATGGAGCTGGATAGAGCACATCCTTAAGAAGAACAAGTTCAAGACAAAGCTTGCAGTGGAACCCACAGAGAACAGGACCAAAGGGAACGCCTAAAGGATCATGAAGAAGAACTGTATGAAATTTAATGGCGCTTGAATAAACTTAGTAGGGAATCAATAAAACAACAGATAGAGCACCTTTGTCTTCGTAATCGCACGAAGGTTTTTTTAATTCAGGTGCTGATTCAGTACGTATCCAGAGAAAACAAAATTTGAAAATTGAATAATTTACGCTCCTTTGCATGGCTACGGTACAACTCGTACCACATTCATATATGATGTTCTATAAATGTTAGATATTTCAAAGGGTGAAGAAATTATGGTATATTATGTCAGAAAAAAATCCCTTGGCTACTTTTGAAGCCATGTTCTTCCAAGACAAAAGAAAAAGCGTTAGTCATTTTACCACACTGAAATTCTTGGTTAACCACGCGCTCGGTATTGTTGAATTTTTAAACAGACTAAAGGTACCAGTAACGCAAAGCTATCAAACCTCAACTGAAAGAGAATACATAAACGTCTCTCAAACAATCGGAGCATACTAAAACACACTTTTATTTCCTTAAGGCAAAAATGGACATAGTTTGATTATATTATCTTTGTACATCAATTTAGCTGATATTTGTTAGAAATACGTTTGTTTCTTACTTAATTTCAAACAGGCTTTTCACGCAAATTTTGCTGTTATGTTAGTCTGCGTGATAGCTGCATGATTCAGTGTTGATAAGTCCTGTAAAGAACGATTTAAATGATTTCATTACAAAAATAGTAAATTTCGGTAAATGCATGTATAAAAATGTTCGAATGAAATGTTCGAAGTTCATTTTTAATACAGTGTGGTTTTTGCCAAACTGAGAAACTTTCCTTCATGTTATGTTTAACACGACCAAGAACCTGTTTCAACTTTTAAGATGATTGGTTTTCAATAGAACATGTATTGGGCACGGCTTCCCTCGACGTGTAATTGAAAACACTTTTAAATGCCAAGAATTGAATTGGACGTCATGCCATTTGGCATCAGATGTTTTAACTTCCCACAGCGTCACTGGTTTTATCGTAATTTTTTGTACTGGGCTTGCCAGATTTTAGCAGCCTGTAGTGAACGATGACTAACACAAAGAAGTCTCCTTGTTAATACACCTGCTAATCTGTTATAGATGATAAGGTAAGATGGTCCGCGGATTATTATGAATATAATCCAACACAATGATACCGTATTTTATTTGTTAAAAGGGCTGTAATGAATGAAGCTAGTCACAACAATGTTTCAACGTAAGGAATGTTTGTACAAGATAAAGTAAGAATGTGTGGCCACACTAAAACATCATCATTTTCGTCTGGAGCTATTTTAGGGAAAAGAATGGATCCCAAAAAATTTCTTTAGACAATAAATTTATATTGAAATGCGTTTACATGGACTTCGCAAAAAAAAAAAACCTTCACGTAATTAAGATCTGCTTATGGCGCATGCCTTAACTCAATCAGTTCCACGAGATAAGATTAAGTCTGCGAATGATGATTATTAAAAGAACATATATCACCAGTTATGGAAACATATCACACCATTACACCGAGCTTTTATGCGAAAAGAAAACTGAGTTACTAAGTAATACCGCTAGAAAACTGAATGATATTCCATGACACGTGTTACAAATTACTTAATGTTATTCATATCATTTATGTTAAGTACCAGCGAGAGAGATGTAAGGTGCCGATACTGGCTTTGTGCAACAATGAGTCCCGGAGATCAAGCAGAATTGCCTTATTCATCGGTGATATGCGTTTTTACAACTCCCACGGGAGTGTGTATTGTTTATGATACTGTATTGCAAGCCAGGTTATTCGACAGTTAATAATTGTCAAACTTGGTTGGGTCTATCTTCATTTTAATTTAAAAATGGTTAATTTTATAAAAATTATTTTTCACATCAATGCAAATTTTTGAATATGCTGTATTCTTAACTGTATTTATTTTAGTTAACTGGGCGAGTAGATTATCTATAATCAAATAGAGATTAGATAAAATTACAAAAAAAGCTGACATCATTTTCAGCAAGCTCCCGCTGGGCTGCATGCACAATACATTATCGTGGGCAATCTGCGGATCATAGTTAAAAAGTTTTTGTCGTGATTTTAAAAGCAGTTACGGAGGTTTGGTAAATGAAGTTCAAACAGTCCTTTATGGTAACATTGTTAGTCATTTTATTTTTGCGAACAGATCTCTCGCCATTTGTATTTCTTATTTTGAACAAAAAGTATTGTTGTGAAATTTATTTTTGTCATCAAAACAAAACGACTATTAAATTTTTTACCACAATTGCCGCTAAACTCTGAATCTGATTGGTCGACGTGAGTGGTAAATGAGAGTCCAGACAACGGTGCTGACGCTAACATCACGCGCGCTTGAAAAAAAACGCTTGCTCTTTCTTTGCTGTCACGTCTTGTAACAAGACTTCGATTTTCCTTGTATTTTTTCTAAATATTGTTGTAAAAAACAAATTTACACCGGTTTTCTGTGGTGTGGACTCTTATTTACAACGATTTACGTCATCAAATGGTCAAAATTTGTTGCTGACTCACTCGGCTGCGCCTCGTGAGTCCACAACATTTTGACCATGTGATGACGTAAATCGTGGTAAATAAGAGTCCACACCACGGAAAACCGGTGTAAATTTGTTAAATTCAATAAACAATGCGCACCTCGTTGGACCCTATCAATCATGTTCTATGCATCTGTGTAGTAGTTTTGTGACTTTTTATACAGAATTTCATGGTTTCACACCGAGATCAAGGTGCCATGACGACCTCAGCAAACTTGACTTCTGGGATCCTCAGTCCAGAGGAGGTTCAAGCTGGCCCAGCAGACACTATGATGACGTTGGTGTTCCTTGGTGTGGTGGCGGGGACGATGATGACGCTTCTATTAGGGACGTTTTGGGCATGGAGAAAAGAACATCAAGAGAAGAAAATGGTGAGGAAATTTAACCAAAGTAAAAGCCATGTTGAAATCGTCTCTAATAGTACAGTGTTTTTCAAGCTGCAACCTGAACAAAATGAGAAATCAAACACCTGGCAAGAAGTGCGATCACTGCAAGCCATTGAAGTCAGTGAGTTTATTTAGACAAGTTTTGGAACACATCTTTTTCCCTTGTTGTACCAGATGGCGGCTTAAAAATAGGCAACTAACAATTTATCAGTAGGATAGGCTCTGTTGTCAGCTTTTTAGTGAGTTCGGTTTTCATCCTCATTCTAACAATTAATTAGTTGGTGAGACTAACTTTTAAGTCAATGGTAGGCTGATTTATCTCCTAGTCTAATGGCCTGGATGAAAGCCGCAGAAAATAAATGGTTCAATCAGTTTGCAATTAACTGTAGCAAATAGATAATATTCGCATTTTCGGAATTGAACTGGAACTGTAGCTTGCAGTCGAGGCTTATGCGGGGGAATATCATTAAAACATTTGCATGTCAAAACATTGTCCCGCATGAGCCTCGACTGCAAACTGGTTCCAGTTCAATACCGAGAATAGGAATATCGTCTTTTCGTTTGCTTTATACATCACCGAAATATTATTTTTATATTTTTAATTGACTGATGTTTTCGCACCTTTCAATATTGACTCATCCCAGTCCTTTTCCTGTTTGTTATCATTCAGGCCGGTGTCACAGTCATTCCACAGCAGTCAGTTCACCGCTGTCCACAGCACTACCTGCTCATGCTTTACACAGGATCTGGTCGACACAGTGCAACTACTGCAAATGTATTTTGTCGTATCTATGGAAACCACCACAAGACAAAACCTATTGTTCTTCGCGATCCTGACAGACCGATGTTTCAATCTTCGTCAGTGAGCTCGTTCCTTGTTACACTGAGCCGCTCTTTAGACCAGATACGAGAAATCCATATTTGGCATGACATTTCCGGTCCAGATCCTCCATGGTATTTGGAATGTGTCATAATATGCCATCTCAATACAGATGTCACGTGGTATTTTGAGGCTAACCGCTGGCTTGATGTCAGCACCGGTTCAAAGGAAGTTGAATGCAAGTTGCAACCTTTACAAAGAAGGACATTTATAGGAGGCAAGACTTTGTTTGATGCTAAGATTAATGATAATCTGAAGAACAAGCATCTTTGGTTCTCTCCTTTCTTTCCAAATAACAGAAGAACACTCAATAAATTTCAGAAAATGTCTTTCTGTTTAGCCGTGGCTGGAATAATGGCACTGATTGCGACAATTGTGGTGGAAAAAACCCAAACTACATTTTCAAATGCTTCGATACCATTGGGGCCATGGAAATTAAAACTTGGCGATATTTACAGAGCTGTTTTGTGCAGTACAATTGCTTTCGTTGTTCGTCTTTTGCTGGAAAGTATCTTCTTTAACTCTAAACGGAAAAGAACTTTGCACGTCGACGAGAGAAGTGTTAAGGAGCACATACAAGATAGTTTTCAAAAGCTAAATGCAATCACATTTGTAGAAGAAAATACCGCACAGGATGAAGTCGAATGTTTGAACTCCCAAGATGAAACTATAAGTTCTGAAGTTAACACTGAAGTTAACATCGGTGGTGAAGAGATAGAATTGACAAGGTCCAAAGAACTGCAAATCGAGATTCAAGGTGAAGCTTATATCCATCAAAATATTGCAAGTGATCCAAACAACGACGTCCGCGAGTGTGTTTCTGACACGTCATCATCAGAAAGCGAGAAGAATACTCATTTTTCAAAGAAAGCGCAAAATCTTGAAGACTTGTTTGATGTTCTTGGGAATTTACCTGAAAAAGAAGAACTTATGCAAATTTTAGACAACGGGAATAACGATTCTGTAGACGTGGACTATTCCCTGGAACAGGTGAAAGATATAAACACACTTTCTAACAGTGAGAACGTTTTGACTTCAGATGACGAAGTTCTAGAGTTTGAGCTTAAAAAGCCAGGAGAAGAACTCTGTTACTCCTCACACCTCCCCTCTGATGAAAATACTGATCACGAAAATGTTGAATATCAGCAAGAATCAGTTTCATGGACTGGGACTGTTACGAGCCCAGATGAAATTCCAAAACTGTGGAAACAACTTCCATTTCCGCGTCATCTTATCGACGATTACAGCATTAAGAAGCTGCATAGTGGTACACCTAAACTCCCTGAGATTGTCCCGAGGGCTACTCAAGTGCAGTGCTTTATTCTTCCCGTGCTTTGCACCGCTGTTGTCTTAGTGATTGGCATCCAATGGCCTGTTGCCATCGTAACGTCCTGGATAATGACATTTGTAATTGCTTTTGTGTGCGAAATTTTTGTTTTGGAAACGCTTTATATATTTGCACATGCCCTTTATTTTGCGATTTGGTACAGAAGGCCGGTAAACGAAGAAGATTTGATAAACGAACTTTCAAATAAAGTCTGGGTCAACGATGAGCAGGAGACAACATATTATGTAGATCAAGTAGTTGACGGAGAGGAAAAAGAAGAAGTTCCTAAGCCCCCGTCACAAGAAGACATACAAAAAGCACAAGAAACAGCAGGGAGGGGACGGGAGTTGGAAGATGTACTTAAAATGCTAGTGTTTGATGTTCTTTTTCTAATGCTCTTGATGTTCATCTCCTTTGGAAACAGGGACGTGTCATCGTATCCTACGAGAGTGGGCATCGAGAATTCTTTCAACATCAGCAAAAGTTTTTATGAGGTAATTTTAGTTTTAATTTCTTCTTCATTCTATTTAGATGATGGTTTATTTGAATGTTTACATTTATGCTGTCAATGTTGTTTACATTTGTGTGTCAATGTGGTTCTGTTTAGTTACTTAAATGTACGACATAATTGTTCCGAGTGTTACGTTTCAATCTTAAAAGCGCCTTGTGAACAAAACAGGAACCGG
Organism: Cladopsammia gracilis; assembly: GCA_022457155.1. Lineage (NCBI taxonomy): Eukaryota > Metazoa > Cnidaria > Anthozoa > Scleractinia > Dendrophylliidae > Cladopsammia > Cladopsammia gracilis. Next base: position 604,229 of record JAJGOT010000397.1, on the reverse strand, counting down.
TGTAACAACCCAATCTTTGATAAGTATTTATTATGCCCTTGTATATCCTTATCTTACCAATGGGTGAGTATTGTGGGGTAATAATTACGAAGCTCCATTATCAAAATTAGCGAAGCTACAAAATAAGGTTGTCACAATCATCAACAACGTACCACTTCGTGATCTTATTACTCCCCATTATCTAAACTTTGGCCTTATTAAGCTTTCTGACATTGAAAAATTAAATACCTGCCAACTATTTTTTGATCATATGGCAGATAACAAACCGTCTAATTTCACTATGTCCTTTGTATCTGAGCAACATAATTATGCCATGCACTCGAAGTACATCCTTACAACACCTAAACCCTAGTTCCTTCAGAATAAACGCAAGAAAATTTTGTCCAACAATTATCGGATGTTATTACTGGAATGATATTCCTGATATCCACACGCAAAAAGCAAACTAGACAACAATTGAAAAGAGCACTTTACCAATATTATTTTGCTCAGTATTAATCACTGTCTAACCAATCTTGTAACAGCTATTTTTTCTTTTATGTTTCTATTCCTTTCTTTGTAGTATGTTTCCTCTTTTTATTTTAAAAAAATTTAATTTAGTTTATAGGGCATATAATTAGTTTACCTATATCTTGCCCTTCTCCATTTTTTTCTTATCTTTGTTAGCTTCTAAAACGTTTGTTATAAAATATGAAGTAAATAAATAAATAAATAAATACAAATACAAATAGAATCTTGATATTGTAATCCCCTGGATAAGATGCCAATCGAAAGGTCACCTCCAATTCGTATAATCCATAATTGTGCATATCCAATCCATATGCACAATGTTCACTGGTAATCATTATTACACCATGGCAACCACTGATACACCATGGTAACCAGTGATACCCCATGCCCGCAGTAGAGAGATAATGTTGTGGAAACCGGAGATAAGCCCGCACCTAATGGACCACTTGCATAACCATATTGCGCTCAAGCTCAAAAGGAAACATTTTAGTCTGTTGGGCGATTAAAGAATGTACAACTCCATCCCAAAATTCTCCTAGTTGCCATTTATTTCAAGAAGCACACTTTGGGATGAAGTCATTTGCAGACTAAATAGAACCATGTATTTAGACTTCATTCTTGACAAGGGAACCATGTATTTAGACTTCATTCATGACAAGGGGATTGAAAGAGTAAAACTCTATTACTCCAATACGTTTTGAAATCATCGTCAAGAATTAAGAACTATATTTTATTTACTCTTCAAAAAAGTCTTTTACAGTGTTTGTCGTTTCTCTTACAGGTAAAAAATAAAGAAACTTTTTGGAAATGGCTTATAAATGATACCATTCCAGTCCTTTTGTTTGATCCTCTTGACAAAACACCCAATGAAGGCAGACGCCGCTTCCTTACTGATGGCTACTCCTACTTGCTGGGAACTGCAATTCTTCGACAGCAAAGAATACAACCAGGACGTGAGTTACGTTGTAAATTACGTGATAGGTGATAAGCACGTGATAGATGATAAGCACGTGATAGGTGGTTAGCACGTGATAGGTGGTAAGCACGTGATAAGTGGTAAGCACGTGATAGGTGATAAGCACGTGATAGGTGGTAAGAACGTTGGACTTCAGATGAACAGGTCGGTTGTTCGAGGCCTGCTCTCTGCGGTCGTGTTGTTTCTTTAGACAAGAAACTGTGCTCCGCATCATTTCTCTCCTCATAATACTGGGGGCAACCCTGCATTGGACTCCTAGCTGTTTTGTGCTACACAAACTGGGTTGAGCTGCGGCCCTGTGGGTCGCCAGTAGCTCACGTATGACTTGACCTGACTCTATAAGATGAAAACCTAAGTTTGATCCCTTCCGCACTTTAGTTTATACCGGTTTTATTATAACTTAATAATTAATGAGACGCTAAAATTTGGTATCAACTGAGATGATCAGGTAGATTGACGACCGTAAAAAGAAGCTTGCTTCGAGCGCTAGCCAGTTGAAACTTAAATTTAAATTTAAATTTAAATCCTTTTTAAACTGCTACGTTTTTTAACACAAGGGGATTATACCAAATATTCCCATTTCTTAAACTTTTTACATTTCAGTAAGCTGCCAGATCGCAGATGTTGCCAAACAGTTGTCTTTTGACTGCCATCCAGTTGTTCTAACCAGCAGCAATGAAGACAAAAATAATTACCATCAAGGATGGAAGAAACAATGGGTTTCTAAAGAAAACGACACGTATGAGTCACCATGGAAATATATGAGCGGAAAGGAATCTAAAACTGATTATACCGCATCGAGTAAAACAAGTTCATTCCATGGTGGAGGTTATATCGCACATCTGACCAGTGAAAGGCAATCCACGCTCAAGCTCGTAGATTCGCTTAAAAAACATGGTTGGGTTGATCAACTCACACGGGTAGCATTTCTCGAGTTTTCAATCTACAACGCCAATGTCAACATTCTGTCGGCGATGATATTTTCCGTAGAATTTAGATCTTTCGGCGGAGCATTACCCCGTTTTGACATGTATTCGTTTCGTCTATACCGTTATTACACACCTCTCCAGTTGATGTATCTGGTTTGTGAGGTGATATTTGTCGTTTTTGTGATTCAACTTATCAGTCGAGTCGGACATCAAATCCACCGCGATCGTTGGAGCTATTTTATTTCATTCTGGAACTATTTGGATCTCCTATTGATCTTTTTCTCGCTGGTGATCATTGCCTTATACGCAGTTCGCTGGATTCACCTAAGCAACGCCATTGAAGCAATTCGTGAAAACCCCAACACATTTCATAACTTTTTTACTGTTGCTTTGTACGATGATTTCATAGCGTACATGTCCTGCTTAATTTTCATGATTCCATCTCTTCAATTTCTAAAGTTTCTAAAGTTTAACAAAAATTTTATGATATTTTACGCAACTCTTGACAGAATTCGAACTGATATTTTTGGTTTTGGTTTTGTGTTTCTTGTCAGCATGCTGTGTTATACTTACATGGCGTACACCATGCTGAAGACTGTAGCAGAGGTATTCAGCACATTCGAAGGAACGTTTTACAGCATGGTTGCTATGTTGTTAGGAAAGTTCGCATTCAGGTATTTGGCACCAGGCCAGGTTGCAACATCGGTTCAGGTTGGACCGCTTTTTACCTACGCCTTCACTTGTACTAATATATTCTTCATATTAAACATTATTCTAGCGATCATCACAATAGGGTTTAAACAGGCGCAGAAAGACGAACGCTTTCAACAAAGCGAATATGAAATAATAAAGTTCATCATTAATTTTTTTAAAGACCGTTTGGGTCTTCTCCCTCCTTATATACCTCCACCACCGCAAATAGCACCTCCAGCTAAAGAAAAACACTTCACGTACTTTCAGTGGAAGTTATGTACTAGTTATGTGACAGATAGCCAGTTCCCGCGAATAATAAAGTTCGCCAACAACAACTATTTAGAGGATTTTGTGGACGAGTTAGAGATGGTGGCAGATCTGCTCAGTGTGCCCATGCCAAGAAAAGTCCTTGAAGAAGTGGTTCGCAGAGAACAAAGTTTGGAGAGTTGTCCTCAGCTGTGAACAGAAACTGTGTTGTAATTACCTTAATACCCTGGACTTTATTCTCAATACCCTGAACTGGGTACTGTAAATATTAACGGTGTTGTAGTTAGTTTATTGTTAATACCCCGGACCAGGTTGTTCAAAGCAAGATTAAGCTAACCCGGGATTAGCGTCAATTTTTAATCCAGTTAAACAACTAATCAATGAACATTTTTCAAAAGACTTTTTGGCCTTCAGTTTCGACTTTGACTTGACTTCACCTCTAGCTTAAAATTAGCTCTTGAAAACATTTTTAAACAAGAGAAATTAAGCTAACCCGGGATTAGCGTCAATTTTTAATCCAGTTAAACAACTAATCAATGAACATTTTTCAAAAGACTTTTTGGCCTTCAGTTTCGACTTTGACTTGACTTCACCTCTAGCTTAAAATTAGCTTTTGAAAACATTTTTAAACAACAGAAATTAAATCCTTGGTTAACTTTTAGTCCTGGATTAGCACTAATCGGCTTTCGAACAACTACTAGGTCCTGGCCTGGGTACTGTAAAATATTAACTGTGTTGTAGTTAGTTTATTGTTGTTCAAAAAGAGAATTTAGTTAACCTAATCTACTACTTTATCATCAAAGTTTCCTGTAAATTAAACTTTGACCTTTCTCACATTATTATTACTATTATTA
>JAJGOT010000396.1:747500-809764 GCA_022457155.1 Cladopsammia gracilis | reverse complement strand
AGGGTCTATTTTACTATCTCGTTGCTAAGTAACGCGGTTGCTTTGCAAGTACAATTCGACTTCCGGTTTACTGGCTTTGTGGGTGCTCTAAACTTCTTCAAAGCTGTTTCATTTCTTAATATTTCCACAGCTAAAAGCATGAGCCAGTTGTTTTATAACACTGACAACGAAATTTATGCTGCGGTTATTTTTGTAACGTCACCTAAGATTGGTGGAACTTTTGACAGGGACATCTCTGTTTGCAAAAGCCTGACAGTCTCATCGAAAAGAAGCATATAAATTAGCTCACTTGGCATTTCGGATTATCCTTAAAATGGAACAGTGGCCAATATTTATTTAGGAAAAACAGAGTATTTGCAAAACGGAAGAGAAATTTCGATTATTAAATAATAATAATAATAATAATAATAATAATAATAACATTTTTATCTGCGCGTTTGAAAATCTCAACGCACTTACAAACATGCAATTGTAAAAATAACTAACTAATTAACTAATTAAGGGTAAATGATGAGATGGTCAGAGGAGACTGTAATGCTTACTGATAAGACATGATAATGGATAACCACCAGCCGTTAAGTATTCCCTTATACTCTTATATTTATACATATATATGTTCCACATCCTTGTAAACCTTTTTATAACATCCCTGTTTGTAGATGCCAGACAGTCTCAACGAAAAGAAGCATATAAATTAGCTCACTTATATGTTATATTTATCACTCCTGTTGGCAAGTCGTTAATTATTTATAAACAAGAGAAAACCTTTTCCGACATCGGAAATTTCATATTACAAATCGTTGTTATCATTATTAGCCGCGTGTTGTTATCAAAAACAGTTCTCTTTTAAACATCTTTTATCTATAGCTAGTTACTGCTTCTCAGTCCATCTAGAAAATCTGACATCGAACCAATCACTTAAAAACTCGTTTAATATTCATATTCGCCATTATGCCCATTAGCTGCAGGCATATATTAAACGAAATTTGCGACGATTTGTTTTTTGAGTGATTAAAACTTCTTTAAAAAAAAACAGAGGATTATAAGCCATACTTTCAAGGCTAGGTAGGGTTAGGCTGTGGTACATATATAGCATATGTATACATATAAGGGTATAAGGGAATACTTAAAGTTTGGAGTTGCTCATTAGCACCAGGTGTGCGTTTCTCAAAACTCCCGAAGACATTTCGGGCCCGAAAGCTGTTTATTAAATTCAGTTTCTAACGAATGATGTTGAAGTTGTTAGTCAGCAAACCAACCCAACCTGTGCACTACGTGAGATTTTATTGTTTAGCTTTCAAAAGCAACAAAAATTGGATATTTGTTGGTAAACATTTTGCACATAACATAGCTTTTCGGGCCCCAAACGTTTTTCGGTAGCTTTGAGAAAGCACGCCAGGAAAGAAATTCTATGATGAGAAAAACAATATACACTTTGTAAATAACATTTCTGCTTAACAAAAGAGGCGGAGTTCGAAGCGAGTAAAAGGCGAAACACAAACCTGCATTTTGGTGCAAAAAATGTCTAGGAACAGTACCAATATTCCCAATCTCATGTTAGCGCCTTGAAGTTGCGTAGTGAGCCAACAACACTTGAATCCAGTTGTTTAAAATAACGGCTGGTGGTTACCAATTAGCTTATATGTCTCACCACTGAGCATTCGATTTGCAAATATTCTTTTTTTCTAAATAGACATTGGCCACAGTCCCATTTTAAGAATAAACAAATGCCGTCCGAGATAAGCTTTGGATGGTTTAGTAGAGTGCAATAATTCCAATGTATCTCATGAAGGATTTGATGTTGCCTGATGAGACGATATTTTTACATTTTGCAACATTTTGTATGATTTGGGAAACTTTTCAGCTCGCAGAAGGTTGAAGGAACTGTCGATATTTTATGTCACCTCCTTCAATTAATCTCATACAAAGGTAATACGCGAAATAACGAATAAAATGTTAACTTTTATGATGGTAGAAACTTGCTAACTTGTGAGGTGTGCAAACAGGGCCTTTTTTACAATCCGGAAAATTAAAAGTATATTTAAAGTGTTTTACTTAGTTTGTGCTAAAGAAAAAAACATAAAGGGATCCCACTTTTTGTGAAGTGTTTGCATATGTATGAAGGAACTTAAGCAGTCAATTAGCCTGAACAGGTTTTTTTTCTTTCTCGAGTGCAAAGAAATATAGCATTTAAGCTCTGAAGCAATTACGTGGAATCGATGAATGCTCATATTCGGCGCATGTAGAGCACGTTAGTTTAGGTGATCACACAAAAATTACGAAGTTCCTATCCTTCAGTGCGGTTGATGGATTTAATTTTTGTGTTATTCTGATAACCTGCCACACTGAGAGACAAATGATTCAAGTTATTGAACTTAGTATATGGAGGAGGAATAACAATTACAAATTTACCCATGTTTACAGCGGGTTATATAGTAACCATTGTTATAAGCTGTCACGGTTATTTCACGAGCGGAATTCCACGTTAATCAATTCAAAGTTCAAAATAAGAAAAGCCAAAGTATCTTGAACATCATTACCGTCTAACCAAAAAAAGTATGATATATATATATATATATATATATATATATATATATATATATATATATATATATATAAGCTTGACGAAGGGAATTAATATCTATGAGCCATTATGAGTTTGATAAACTCGTCAGTTAAGTCTGTCGATATTTCACTTACACTTGCCCACCACAAAAAATGAAGCTGGAGCTACGGTCACATAAAGAAGGTGGCCTCCTTTGACATAAAATTGAAAAAGCCAAAGGAGAAGATTTATTGCCAGGCACGCTATGTTTAGACCGTCTTTTTAAAAAGCATCCTAATTTAGGCCAGCCTATCGGGAAACGGCAATATTTCTAATCTCCTCTGCAGAGCGGCAAAACGTAAATAACATCTATATGCGAGGTTCAGCGATAAACTCCCAGGTTGAGAAAAACAAGGTGAAAAAAAAATCTCAAGACTTTTCGAAGTCATTCGCTACAACGGGTATTTATGTAATGTTTACTACATGAGCGGGAGTGTTGTATCGGCCTATACAATCACGAGCCGAAGGCGAGTGAATGTATAGTGCCGATACAACACGGACGCGAATGTGGTAAACAACTTGTGAAATTCACATTCACATGTAAATTAGATACAACCACTCGTGAGTTGGATCTGGAATGCAAATTAGATACAACCACTTGTGAGTTGTATCAAGACACAGGGTAATCATGTGATTGGAATGGCTCATTTCTATTTGTTAGAACCCTTATGAATTATTAATGAATTTTACTATTTGCTACACCACTAAGGGAGTGGTCATGAATTACTTGGGGGAGGGCCAATTTTTTTGGACCCACGCTTAGGGGAGGGTCATAAATTTTTGGACGCCTGTTTTAACAATGAAACTTTTAAAATATTTTAAGACTTCTTCAATCGACCATCCAGCTCCGCCTTGGAAATGTCCCTTAACCAGCAATCAGCACGTGCTGGATGCTGCTAATGGGCGAAGTTCGAGACCTCAAACATTCTGCATGATAACGAGGCTTCCAGGAGTAAAACAAAAGACATGCTTACCTCTGTTGTTAAAAATGACGTCATTTTTTTAGTTTTCGTCAGATACCCCTGGAAGTCTCGCTATCAAGCAGATTTTTTTAGATCTCGAACGTGACTCGTGAAAATTTCCGAAGTGGACCACATGCTTTATAATATGGCTGGAATGGTTGACTTTCAACGCGCAGTTTCTGTAATAAAGCTTGGACACAGAACAATTTTTTCAACAACCCTCGTATTTATTATGAAACAACACATAGCAACTTGTGACTCGTTGCATTTCCTTGCTATATTATGCTCGTAAAATGCTTGTAAACACTCATCTCATATTTTAGCAGCAAATGCTATATGGTTAATAACTAAAACAAATGAAATTCTTATGATCTCAATCAAAATCTATACTTTCAAAAACATTGAGGAGATTTGACAGTCTAAACAGTAACAAAAATAAAGATAACTGAAGGCACAGATCAGAACGACAAATTTGCGTTGTGGTCCGCCAAGGGTGGGAATGATAATGTAGACCATGCAGGGACTGAAACTAAGAATAGATTATGCGACCATCTTACTTATTTGAACAGTATGTGTGGTTGGTATCTGGTGGATTAAAGTATGTCTTCGTCGAGTTCTCGTAAAACATCTTATCCGGTACCGTGTGAACTGCGAAGAACACCGCGATGTAGAAGCTCATTCTCGGATAGTTCACAGTGGCAGAAAAGTAAAATGCCAGCGAGTGCTAGAATCAACATCATGACGACTAAATATGACGTCACGAGTTTCATTCGGGCAAATTAAGTTCACCGCCCCCACCCCCCCCCCCCCAAAAAATTTTTCCCGTACGCCAATGTCCACACCAAGACAGAGCATTTGGTAGTGAGGTTGTGGATAAAGTGGAAACTCTAAAGCATGCAGCAACTGCAGCAATTGCTCTCGAATATGAAAGGCGGAGTTGCAGGGGATGAAGTGCGTTCGTTTGGAGTTCCGTGTGCGCTTTATATCGATGATCGACACGTGGGTCAGCTAAGGTTGGCTTTTCGCCCTCCTAGCTCTTTCCCGGCTTTTCAGCTAGCTGAGATGGCGGCATATATCCCGTGCTTCACGTCGATATCCTTGGGATATTTCATTGCGCTTAGTAAGAGTTCCTTATTGCCAGCTACTGCCCTTTCCTTCCTGGGCTATGTTTGCAACTCGGTTAGGCAAGCTTTCCTTTTGCCACCTGATAAGCGTGCCAAGTTTGCTGCTCTAAGGGAGTCAATTCTGGAGCATAAGACAGTTTCGCTCAAGAATCTTCAGAAGTTTGCTGGGAAAACAACATATTTTGCCTTGTTGGTTCCTGCTGCCAAGTTGTACACCAATTCTGTCTTCCAGGCCATCTCCCGTGCCTCGTCTTCGGCCTCCGTGCAGCTTCGCGTTACACCCGAGCTTAGGAAAGAACTTCTGCATTGGAGGTTTCTCGATTCTTGGGAGGGGTGCCTCCCTTGGAAGACCGAGTGTCATTTTCAGCTTCGCATGTTTTCGGATGCTTCCCATTCCGGATGGGGTGGTTGCCTTGTTATCCCGGGCCAGTCCCCTTCGGAAGCCCGCGGCCTCTGGGATGTGGAGTCCCGTGCCCTGCCTATCGCAGTGAAGGAATCTTTGGCTCTCCTTCGCGCCCTGGAGAGCCTAACGGACAGGGTCCACAATGGCCGGATCGATGCTTTTGTCGACAATAAGGTTTTGTTGGCAAGTTGGCAGAACCAGCTGTCAAGGTCGCCGGCTATTTCCGATGTCCTTAAATCCCTTTTTGAGTTCACCTACGCTCGTAACCTGCATCTTTCCTTGGTATACGTCCCTTCAAAGGAAATCTCAGCTGATGGTCCTTCTCGGGTTGTATCTGATCTTGACTGTACCCTCAGCCCCGTCGCCTGGCAACAAGTCGACTCTGCTTTTGGTCCGCATACTCTGGACTTGATGGCGATTCCTTCCAACGTCAAATGTGATCGGTCTAGCCGTCCTCTTCGATTTTTCTCGCCTTATCCATGTCCTCAGGCCGCTGGTACCAATGTTTTTGCGCAGAACATTCCACCGGATGAGAACGCTTTTGTTTTCCCGCCTTTTGTCTTAGTTGGTCCGCTGGTCAAGTTCCTGTCGTCCCAAGGCTGCTCTTTTTCTATTGTCGTGCCTGATCTCCGCCCGCGCAAGTTCTGGTGGCCGTTGGTTGAAAGATCCGCTTCATCTGCTTTCAAGCTTGGCTCAAAGGGAGATCCTAGCATTTTGCTTTTCCCCGCCAAATCCAGCCCTTCAGTGTGGAGTCCTCGCCCCTTACAGTGGGATCTTTGGGTCTTCAGGATCCCCGGCGCATAAGTGCTGTCGCCGTTTGATTAACTTTTTCAGTTTGCCTTTTTCGTACTTGTTATCCATTTGACATCCACTGTACTACCGTTTTTTGTAATGTTATACATTAGTCTTTTCTTTTTCCATTAAATTAATTTTAAAACCTTTCTGCTTGCGACTCTGTTGTGTGCCCCTACTCATGCTTAGTTTTCGCGTTTCCCCTACAGCTCCTCCCGGAGGTTCCTAGGATATGTAAACCTGCTGCCCAGTGCCCCGAGTGCCTATCCCAACGATGACTGTTTCCTTTTTTGCCAGTCCTGTGGTTACAAGAGAAAGCCGGTTAACCTACAGAGACTCCCGCTCGCATTGACCTTAATTTGCCAGACATTGATTCACGTTTGTCTACCCTCCGGGAGGGCCAATCTCTAAAACCCTATCAGAAGCAGACGGCTAAAGTTCAGCGCGACCTGGAGAGTTTCCTCTTCTCCTTGCCCCGTCCTAAATCTCTGGCGTCGGCCTCTCCTCGGGATATTTCCCGTTTTCTTGTGTGGAAGGACCGCTCGGGAAAGACTAAATTGCACTGCACTTCTTGTAAATTTTTTGGCTAGCGGGGGCCTTCCCGGTGCGCATGCCCTACCACCCTGGCGGTGGGTACGGTGGATAGCATCATTGGGAAACTGCGGTCCCTATTCCTTGACTTGGGGCGAGGTGGTGACTGGAACGACATTTTTGGCATTGGAAATCCCGCCTAACATTCAAGCATTAAGCGTTACCTTACTGCACTACGAGAGGAGCAGGCCCGCGCAAGGATTACCCCAAGCAGGCCATGCCCTTCTTCTTTGACAAGCTTCTTCAACTTTGCACGTTTCTAAGAAGCCACATCTTTGCTGACGACGTCTCTCCTTCACAGCGTTACCTCTATGCACGGGACCTGGCCTTCTTCTGTCTGCAGTTTTTCTCGGGTGATCGGGCTTCAGATCTTGGACGCGTGTTCACCAAAGAGGTCTTGGACCTGCCCGACGAAGAGGGGCTGTTCTTCAATCACTCCTTTGGCAACACACTTCGGGGAAAGGATACCAACTCCTTCATAGTTAAGAGGTGCCAAAACCCCATAATCTGCCCGGTGGCCAACCTTCGCCTCTACGTTTCCCTGTGTGACCTGATGTCGGTCGATGTTAGGGATGGCTTTTTATTTAGGTCCACGGGTAAGAGAGGCGCTGTACCTTTTGTCGGCCCGCTGCCGCAGGCCGTTTGACTTCCCACCTTAAAGCTCTTGATTGATTGATTGATTGATTGATGATTGATTGATTGATTGATTGATTGATTGATCGATCGGCGGTTTCTTGGCATTTACGACGGAGAGACTGTCCACAGCTTTCGGAGTGGCTGTTCTATTACCATGTCCTTGGTAGGGGTGCCCATGGAAGACGTAGCCCAGCATGTGGGATGGCGATCCCTAGATACGGCGGAGTACTATACGCAGACGGGCAAAGTTTTGAACATGTCTCGTGCTGCCTCGACCTTGGCCGCTAGCACGCATGCTGTTGCAGACTCCCTTCCTGCGGCGGTTTCCGCCGCGGGGTTGTTTCGTTCTAAAAACGATCTTCAGGGTTTCCCTCTTGCATTTCCCTGAGGTATATTCTAGTGTTTCGCCTCCTTGCCTTCCTTTCTGAGTTTTGGAGAGGAACACTTATTAAAGTTGCTCGTTTCCTCCGGTTTGGTAGTCCCTGTCTCTTCGTCCGTAAGTCGTTGGCTAAATTTTGCCTTCCATATCTTATTCCGCTAAGGCGGTGAGTGTCTGTTTTGGCAGTGAGGATTGTTTACTATTCTCATTGCCAAAAAATGTCACGAAATCAGTCGTGCGGAATTTTCTTCCCGCTTTTGGTGCCCCGGGTGAATTGATCATTAGCATACTACTCCCCGGGGGTTCTAATTACCTATTAAGATTCGTTTTCTGGTATTTTTTCCCTCTTTTGCCAAGTTACGCGCTCGGCGTCGTGTCCAGAATATTTTTTCCCTCCCCCTCCCCTTCGGCAACGTTCCGGTACACTTTCCTCATGTCTTGCGACCTCCTGCCAAGGCTAAATTTTGCCTCCCTTTTCTTAATCCGCCAAGGCGGTGAGTGTGTGTTTTGGCAGTAGGATTGTTTACTATCGTTAACTTGCGATAGAAAGGATCGTTGTATTGAATACACTGTTATTTAATCTGCCAAACTTGACAAAGAAATAAAAAGTTTCGCCCTTCCTTTGAAGATAATTTTAAGTTTTTGCTTTCTATGCAAGGAACCCATTAATCGCCGCGGGAAATATTTTTCCCGCGAAGCGGGGAACTGAAGTCAAAAGCGTCACGTGGGGCATCACGTGGCTGCACATGCTCGATGGAAAAGCTAACGGATGCTCGCAGTGGTTTCTTTCTCGTTCGGCGTAGCTCGGCGTAGAAAAATCAATCCACTGCTCGCAGAGTACTGTAAACACCTTCTAAGGATGTAATATCTTTTACCATAACTGAGTTCTATTTGACTCAGAAAAGTTGCTTATTATTTTACAAATCGCAATTTCAAAATCTCGTAAACTAGCATTTGATATTAAAAGGAGAGTTTCACGGTTCGGCGCATGTGCACAGATTAAAATGCTTTATTCGCTTTCTTACAACAGTTTATCAGTTAAAAAACCACTCACATTTACTACAATAATCATACACTATAATTAGTCCAAACAAAGCGAAGGGTGACCAAAATTCACAGAAAATTTCAACGGATTACACCGACAAAGTCAGCACTTAATAAAACCTTTGACCCGAAGGATTTATTCTACGCTCTGGTGGCTTTTATGGCGCACATGGGTATATATAATCATCCATCAATCAGCTGACTGACAGCGACATTTTCACAGGCAAATTTCTCGCCAGCGTTATCCAATCGCTTACGATTGGACTATACAATGAAATTAAATGGGTTACGTCATAGCTTGCACATGCGCCGAACCGTGAAAACCTCCCTTTAAGAATACAGGGCCAATTTCCTAGGTATATTTGTTTATAGTGGCTCGGCGGCTCCATGGCTCGGCAGTCAAGTTCACTTGCGAGCCGTCGAGCCACTCTGTAATAGCGGAGCACTTGCCAGGCCGAGGCCTGGCTGCGCAGCCCCATACTCATAGAACCTATGCCGTCATTTTTCATGGTCATGGCTAGCGGAATGTTTCGCGGCGCGCGTGTGCCCGTCCGCCCGTGTTGGAACAACATTTGGGATCTTGAAAGCAAGGCTTTGTTTTTCGCGCGGCCACACAGCCGTGAACTCGGTAAACACTTTAGTTCTTTTGTTGTGTTTAGCGGAGAATTAAAGTCGTTATTTCCCTGCAGTTTTTCGCGGTTTGCTACTCAAGACAGGGATACTAATTAAGGGATACTCAGAAGCCGCTTTAGTGAAAAAAGAAGAACTTTCAGGGATAAAATCTTGCTTCGAGGAACTATATACGTTTTTAGCAATGCGAAGAGATGGGTTCGTTTTAAGGATTTCAGCACCAAAGCGGAGGTTTAAAGAATTTCCAAGTACATTAGTTGCCGGAGGGACTTAATGGTAAAACAATTACATTTTTCGATGGGAATTTATCTTGATATCAATCTGTGATTGACATTTTGTTTGTGTTCTCGTTAATTTTGGAGAATTGTTTATAAACGTGTAGCTTAAATTCAGTTGTATTTTAATTTCTTGAATTTCATTGAAGACATGGCTCGGCCTCGATGCACTGTAATTGTACGCGTTTTGCTTGTAAACATAAACTAATTGAGATTTCAATAAAATTTTTCGAAAGAAGATTGTGTTGTCCATTTTTATGTGTTTGTTCATTCATTACATAGATTGAAAACCGATTTTATGTAAACAAAACAAGACTTAGATTTTACTCGCGTCGCCTTATGCAAATATGTTGTGTATTTTGGCAAATCAGTTTCTCGGGCATTTTTTGACAAGCAACAACTCTTTTTTATTCGGAAAATAGTCGTAATAGTTATTCTAGACGGAGAAAAAGTAGTTTTTGTGAACTTTTGTACGGTCTAAATGTACTGTGCAGACGGTCGGGTAATACTGCTTTTCAGAATTGTTAAAATTGAAAAATAGCCCGGTCGTCAATCTTAATTCTTGTGCTTCCGACCTTTCACCTAAGTTAAGTTTCATCTTAGTTAAACTTGTTGAGAGGGTCTTCAGAGGGCGTCGCTGTTAGGCTAAGGCTAACTATATATATTATACCTTACTCGTTCTTTAAACACTCAAGCCGACTAGCGAGCCATCGAGCCGCCGAGCCACTCTGTAATATACCTTACTCGTTCTTTAAACACTCAAGTCTTAAGCCTTATTATTATTTTTTCTTTTATTTATTTATGCAAAACATTTACTTAACAAGCGATTTGAAAGGTTACAATACAAAGGAATACATGACAAGATGTTACAACAATACACTACACTAGACATTCCGAGACTGGGTTGGCGTTGGCAATTTCAATTTTTGTTTATAGTCTGAAACTGCACTAATCATTTGGTAACTTCAATAGTTAACAGTATGTTTTAATTTATATAATACTTATGTTTTAGATTGCAGAGGGAATTTTTCTAAATGAGATCGACAGTTTAATTTAACTACAAATTCTTCTAAAGATAGGTTTTTCTGTGCTAGTTTTTGGGTATAGAGGTAATATTTAGCAAAGAGGAGTACAGTTTAAATTATTGGTAATCATGTCAGTCTTGGAGGAGTTCGTGCCGAAGAGAATTTCCATTGGGGATAAGGAGAAAGAGGTGCCATTTTTTTGTTAAACCACTTAATAACTTCCAAGAAAAACTCTTTAGACCACTGACAATTAGAAAAAGTGTGAATAATGGAATCATTTTCTCGACAGTAAATGCAAAGCATATCATTTTTAATACCAAATAAATGCAGTTCTCTCTTTGTAACAACTATTCTGTGCAAAAGTTTGAAGTAAAATTCTCTCAGCTTGTTTTCTCTAGAAATATATTTTACACGACTAAAAAAAGAGTCAATCCGCACCATGTCTGACTGTAAATCTCTCTCCCACTTTACGCTTGCCTTCAATACTTGCTTGTCCTTATTTATCAAAAGCCAGTAGTAATCCTGTTTTTTAATTTACGTAAATTTATGGTATTATCCCTAGACAGCTGAAACTCATATTCTGAAAGAAAATAGTTTTATCTAGACATTTTATCCTTGCCTTAATAATGAGGGTCTGAGGTATTGCAGATACAACTTGCATGTATGTTAGGAAATTACAGCTCAGTTCGTATTTTCGGATGAACTCTGCGTAAGGGAGAATTTTTCCATCCGCCTTCAACAGATCGTGGATAAAAATAATATTCCTACTGAACCAACTCCGATAAAAGATGGTTTGACTGTTAATTCGAATTTCTTTATTATTAAATAGGATCAATTCCTGATCGATTCTGGATTATAAATGCTTTAAGTTCAGAGAAATATAGTAACATCTGCTTGTAGAAGTGCGGGAATTTTGCCTGCTCGAGAAACTTTTCATCATAGTTACAGTGCAATAGGAATTTTAAGCCACCATAATAGTTTGGGATAACCTTCCAGGATTCACTGCCCATTTGGTCGTTTATTAAAAATCTCGAGATCCATGCCAATTTGAGTGATTTGGACATAGTTTCTATGCTAGGCGCACGTAGACCTCCATTTCGTAGTCTTGAAACATGACTTTGCGATTGATTTTGTCTTTCTTGTTTTTCCATATAAATTTAAATATCATAGAATTAACATCTTGAATGCATTTTTTAGGGATATCAAGAATCGAAGTGGAATGTACTAGCTGCGAGATGCCAAGGCTTTTAGTTATAAGACATCTTCCAAATAGTGTAAGGTTTCGAGACTGCCAGATGCCGTGAATAGTATCTATTTTTTGAATTTTTTCTTCAAAGTTGTATTGGTCATTTTTTTTTTCATCATAGGATATGAATATCCCTAAGGCTCTTATCGGCTCATTTGGCCATTTGAATCCGAAAGGTTTTTCTTTACAATGCCTCCAGGGCCCCAGCCACATTGCTTTTGTTTTTGATGGATTAAGTCGCAAACCTGATAGATCACCGAAATCATTCAATCGTACAATAGCTCTTTGCACAGTGTCCGTGTCCTTGCAAAAGAGAGTGGTGTCATCAGCGAATTGGCCTATTTTAAATTCTTTCCGAAAGATAGTTATACCATGTATTTCCTTGTCTTCTAATCTTACAAGCTAGCAGCTCAACCGCAAGAATGAATAAATAGGGGGACAAGGGCAGCCTTGCCTCACTCCTCTTGATAGCTTAAAGTAGTTGGTACAAAAGCCGTTGTTTAAAACTGCACTTTCTGAATTGGTGTAAAGAGTGGTGATCCATCGTTTGATATTCACCAAAATTAAATACCGTAATTGTCTTTTGGATGAAATCCCATTCAATAGTGTCAAACGCTTTACGAAAATCAAGTTGCAGAAGTAATCCCGGAATGTTTTGAAGTTTTGTTTGCTCAAGAATATCATTTATCAGCCTGACATTTTGACCTATATACCTCCCTTTTATGAAACCTGTTTGATCTGGATTTATTAAGCGCGTCAAAACTTTTTCTATTCTCCTGGCTACAATTTTGGACGCAATTTTGTAATCCATATTAAGTAAAGTTATCGGTCGCCAGTTTGCGAGATCAGCTAGGTCAGAGTCTTCCTTTGGGACTAGAGTAACTACACCACGCTTTTGAGAGATTGACATTTCGCCTTCTTTAAATGCTGCGTTAAACAATCGACTAGGTCTTGTCCCAACAAATCAAAGAAACAGTTATAGAACTCCCAGGTAAATCCGTCATCTCCTGGAGATTTTCCACTTGCGAACGTCTGCAAAACATCACTACATTCCTTAAGAGTGATTTCACCCAATTCGTCTTGTTCCGTATTTTGGAGTTTCGGTATTTCAAGATTTCTGACAAAATTTTCAAATAAACTGCTTTTATCCTCTACAAGGTTTGACGTATATAAATCTCTATAGAAATTTTCAATTTCCAATAATATGTCTTCTTCTTTGAAAATATTATCTCCATCCGGCCGTTTCAGTTCTTTAATTACTTTTCGGTTATAGTTCCGCTTTTCTAGATTAAAGAAATATTTTGTTGGTTTTTCACCTTGCTCAGTCCATCTAGCTTTAGAACGAAGAATTGAACCTTTCCCCTTGTTTTCATATAAGAGATGAAGTTCCTGTTTTAATCGAGTATATTCCTGTTGCTGAGTTCCGCTTGTATCATCTACATCGATACTTTGGGAAAGGAGGTTGTCGAGTTTCTCTAATCGGTCTGCTAGATCTTGTTCCTTTATACGAAGCTTTTTTTGTTTGTTTTTGGAATAAGGGATTGTAAGCGCTCTTATTTCCATTTTGATAAGTTCCCATTTTAGTCTTTTGTCTTCCACATCCGAGTATTTATTTATTATGGTAGGATAATTTTCTTTTATAAGTTTTATATATTCTTCATCTTCTACAAGAGAATTGTTGAATTTCCATAGCCCCGGCCCGCGTCTTTCTTTCGTAACAGTCAAAATAGTTTTATTGCTTTGTGATCAGGAGCAATAGAGACTTTTGTTCCTATGTAAGACACACATTTAATTAAAGATTGAGCAATAAGAAAGAAATCGATTCGCGAGCTGAGATTGAGTGCTTTGGACTCATAGGTGAAACTCAGTTTGCTCGGATTTTGTTTTCTATAGATGTCAACAAGCTCAAGTTCTCTCATCATTGATATGATATTTTTCGGTAAGTATGTGGCTTCCACGCCGCCCCACCTATTTTGTCAATGGCATAAAGAGCAACATTCCAGTCACCTCCTATAACTAGGTTCCAATATCGGTGTTAGACATTAAATATTCATGTAAAGAATGCAAAAATTCATTTGCTGTTGTAAGTTGTTTGGAGTAAAATATTACATACAGATAAATTGCCTGCTTCAGAAGCTATGTCCACTGAGATAATTCTCCCATTTTGGTCTTTGTTAAAGTTGTTAACCGTCTGACCATATAAGGGGTTAATTAAGATACAAACACCTCTACTATGAATTGAGCCGTGTGAAAAGAAAATGTACCTCCCCACTCACTCCTCCAAACTGTTTCATCACCTGGTTTTGAATAAATTTCTTGCAAAAACTAAAATAAGCAATTCTGGTCTTTTAAAAACCTAAAAATACTTCTTTTTTAACCTGTCTTAAGCCTTAAGTTTCGCTTATGAGACTTCCACTCTTACGTTTACTGTTTCACTGTCGAGCCGCCGAGCCACTTCAGTGATAGTCCTAGAAAATTGGCCCTGCATTCTGTAGTTGCTCCTAAACCCAAAATCGTTTTTTGTTTTTTCTACGTACGTTGAAAAGTTGAATAGTTAAATATTCTTGTTTTTAACGTTGCGTTAGTGAATTATAGAGGTTTGAATTTACAAAATGTTAATAAGATGACGTCAAATCAAGAATCGTTTATTATACAACTACTTGTTTCCACCTCCAAGTAATATTTTTTTACCAATCAATTGACTATTGACAGTTTTTATTTAGTATTTCTTAAATTGATTATCCTTAAGCTGTGAACTGCGTATTGTGAATTGAAGTAGAAATAATGGTAAAGTCTTGATTTGACGTGATCTTATTAGCATTTTGTAAATTCAAATCGTATAACTCACTAACGCGGCTTTAAAAACAAGAAATATTTCACTATTCGACTTTTCAACGTACATTGAGTTGAATAAAATAAAAAAATGGGGGTTAGGTGCACTTTAAGTTTCTCTGGACTAAGGTTATGTGACTCTCTTTAATAATATTGAAAACAAGAAAACGTCGGTACAAGGATTCTCATCGAAGGTTTTGCTTTGCTAGTTGTTCCTTATCTATTTAATCAAGTTTCAGATTACAATTAAAAAAAATCTGAGGTAGGCTTAAAACAGAGTACCAGACTCCTTAAAAATAAGCCACCTATTATTACATCATAAAATCTAAGAATTAATTAATGCAATTATCTAAAAAGTTATATTAAAAAGAAGACAATGATTATGTAAAATACAATGTAAAAATTAGAAAAAATATACATTGAACTTATCGTGATAAAAGGCCTTCAAATTCTTACGAAAGATTGACAAGGTATTTGACTCTTTTATACTTAGAGGTAATTCATTCCACAGGCAACAAATCCGAACGTAGGGAACATGAATTTCGTACAAACAATTTGCCACTTATTTTTCAATACAGAATCCTTGTTTCCGGGAATAGTTAATTTATCTAAGCGCACTAGCACAATTCGTGATATATATGTTACTATTCCAGTACCATAAGTATATAACCTTAAAATTGCAAGCGTAGAAAACGGTAAAGAGAAACAATCAATTCAGGCTACAAAGGTCAATTTAGGCTGTTTACAATTGTATGCCATACGTATTTTAGATGTTGACCCAGTTGGAACAAAGATGGCATCAAGGGAATCCTCTACTTGTCCAAAGGACGATTGCCTTAAGGCTGTGATTGATAATGTTGTTTCTCTTGTCCGTTTCTAAGTACTTTAAAGGCTGGTTTCCACTAGCGCATAAGCATAAGCACAAGCCAACATACGCAGACTCAGTAACGTGTTATTCATTAGTTCCAATTGTTCAAACAAAACAGAACAATAGGCACTAATGATCAACATGTTACTGAGTCTGCGTATGTTGGCTTGTGCTTATGCTTATGCGCTAGTGGAAACCAGCCTTAAGCGAATATTAAGCAAAATTATGAATATGATTAAAAAGCGGATAATTATGAAATGCGAAGGTGATGGTAAAAGGGGCCGGCCGTTAATTCGGTATCTTGTTCTTTCCGAAGTTGATTGCGAATTGTAATCTGGTTTTTGCAGTGGCGGTCCTTTTACCTTTCACCTCGCATTTTTTGTCAAAACGGTGTATTTATGTTTGGGTAAATATGGCTAAATATTGGTGCGAAAGCTAAAGCAAATAAATCTTCGTTCGAAGAGTAAATAAAATGAATAAACGTTTAAGCGAAAAGCGAATCAAGCGAATATAAGAAAATACCCAAAAATGAATGTTTACAAACTGTCGCTCCCCCACCGACGCAGCACCACAGTTTCTCAGACACAACCTTTTTTTAAAGTTCAGTTAACGGGGAAAAGACGACTAAAATTACACCGCGAAAACTTAAGCAAAACAAAAGTTTCCTAAACAATTACTTTTCGAGAAAATTGAAAGATGGCTGGTTTAGGTGCTTCCTCTCGATTGTAACTACAATAGAAATGTTCTCCAATATCGACTGAACAATTATCACAGTCGTGTTTCCTTTATTGCATGGCCATTCGATTCCTCTCCCTTGGTTTCTGGTATAGAATTACTCTGTGAAACAAACAAAAACAAAGTTGTGATACGTAGTTAATTAACCCGGAAGCAACGATTCAATATCTGGCAGCTTTCTCGCCCAACCCCCTGTGGGTACCACAGTAAAGCTAGAAAACTGACCTGGATTCCAGCTGAGGCAGCTTCCTGGTCTTGGCTAAAAAATCTAAAAAAAACACAGTTTCAATATGAGGAATAGTTGATATAGCAATCTCTTCCTCCGTCAGACATTCCTGATATCATCCCTGCCAGGATGTTCAGGTATAAACATGCATAAAAGCCCTTCAACTGCTCGGGTAGTCCCGCACTTGTCCCGGGCACTTGTCCAAACGATGTCTGTGATTTGCTGTCCCGCTGGGATAGGGATTAGGGATAGGGGCATTGTTCAAGTGATATATCAATTGCATCGTTCGTCAATCACAGACATCTTTTGGACAGCTACGACCCCGCTCCTTCAACTTGAAATTATAGAGTACCTTCAGATCGACCATTTTTTCGAAATTTGTTTTGGGAGTCAAAATAGAGGCTTCAGGATGATCTTTCATCCAAAAAACGGAGAAAAGACGTTATGACGTTATGACTTTTTTGACCGGAAGTTTGTCTACGACGCGCGATATTTTCCCGATGGGGGGGAGAGACTCACATATGAAAGGGGCGGGGATGCTTGTCGTCTCGCTTAGGGGTGTAAATTTCAGATTTTGGTCTCACTTAGGGTGTTCTGGGCAAAACGCCATTATATTTAGCCGTCAAGGTCTCATTTAGGGTTGCACCTAAAAAGTCACTGTATTTTTTATTTGTCTGTGTTTTAAAATGGTCCTATTAGGGGTCAAAAAAAGCTTGGGCCACGCCCAGATTGGTCTCATAAAATAAAAACAAA
Organism: Cladopsammia gracilis; assembly: GCA_022457155.1. Classification (NCBI taxonomy): domain Eukaryota; kingdom Metazoa; phylum Cnidaria; class Anthozoa; order Scleractinia; family Dendrophylliidae; genus Cladopsammia; species Cladopsammia gracilis. The sequence goes on along the minus strand of JAJGOT010000396.1, from coordinate 792,638 downwards.
ACATGTCGGGGATTTTATAATTTTTGAAAACGTTTTCGTTTAGAACCATTTTCGCGGATTATTTAGTTTTTTTCGCCCTATTTCGAAAATGTTCTGTAACTTTTCATTGCAATTGAATATGGGAAAACGCAGACAGGTTTTTTAGCGTTGTGGGTCCAGAAACCCAAGAACAAATCAAACTAGCAAAATATAATAATCACTTTGAGTTGTAGCTTTAAAAAACTGATTCAAACGCTCACATTTACACTTCGCAAAAAATTCTACAATTCATCTATTAGAAAATGAAAGGTATATTTAGATATACAGCAATATAAGTTTTAATTTTATACAGGGGTTAAGGTTTACTGTACTAAATTAAATTCAATGTGAGATCCAAGGACAACAGGTCTTTCTGTCTTATGACTGTTAAGTGCCACCCTCTTTTTAAAAATATAGTTGATTAATGTATATCGCTTTTCTGTTGATGTGTCTGAGAGTGTACGTTGTGCTTCATTTTTTCTCTGTCTAAAGCTCGGAATATAAAACAGACATTAGTATTGTTGATCTTTTTTTCTCCTCCGTTCTCCCCCTTCCCTCTTTTCGTTATCTTTTGTTTGACTTTCAGGCTGATTAGAGTCATAGAAGCCTTGTTTGAGCGTAGTTGTAGTGAAATGAAAAATTCAGGAAGATATACACTGTACAAGTTAAAAACTGACTGAATAATAAATAGATAAGTAAACAAACAAATAAATAAATAAAATAAATGCATCGGTTATTGGGTGTGTTCTTTAACCCTTTCACTCCCAGAGTCAATTATGGAGACATGTAGTCATGTCAGTTCTAACTTTTGAATCTTTCAAGGAAATCCTGTGGTGTGACCATTCAAATGAAACCTCTTCGGCAGTAATTTGCATGGCCGGTACCATTTGTTTTACAATATTTAACAACATAAAATTTGGGATTTTCTTAAAGTTTGATTTTTGGCACTCTTGGGAGTTAAAGGGTTAAACAAATATAAGTCCATGTAAAGCTTTTCTCATCATCCATCATAACTTACCTGCATTTTCTCACGTGCCAAATGGTCAAAATAACAAGCAAGAGAAATAGAAGGGAGGCAATGGTAATCAGAGCATATTTGCCTTCATCTGGAAAACCATCTGAGGGTGTGAAAAAAAGCTATTGTCGACACAAAACATCTTACATGTAATCTACTAATGGGGCAGTATCCTTCATGAGGAAAATTACTATTAACAAGGCATAAAAAAAAACAAGTTATCTGTTGTGATACCTAACGAGGAGTCAGGACAGTTTCTGCTACCCTCGAGCGACCTTGGTCCAGTGAAGTTCAGTTCCAGAGAGAGAGCGATACATTACATAGACCCACTTACCTCAAGGACTATCTCTGCTAATATTTATTATTGTTTCTTTTATCCATCCCGTTTCTTTATTCTTTCTTTGTTTACATAAAACGGAGGATGTGACGATAATGATTTCATATGATTGTAAATCATGAAACATGATTTTAACGGGCCAGTTGGCATCATAACTATGATTCATATCACCATTGCATCATCATAAGAATCATCGCGGATGATTCATTAGCGTCAATTCCTGTTATATAGATGGAGGTGTTGTTCAAGTAAATATAAATGATACAATGCTAGAATATTGAACGTTTTCACAACCGAAGAAAAACTTAATTTGAGTTCAATTGTTGTCTACAGATCATTTTCTTTCGTACCAGTAAAGCTTTAGCAGGGGCGGATCCAGGGGAGGGGTCGAGGGGGTTGTAACCTCCCTTTAAGCAGCAGCAATTTTGTAAACTTTATTTGACTCTTCATGTCTCTCCTTTGTGGTTCATAAAAATAATAGCGTAAAATTTTTATACGAAGTTGTTTCACTTTCACCAATTGACTGATTGTCAAGTTAAGAATCAAAACATCCATCGTCTTCTTTTCTTTGCATGCAGCCTACCAATCAGTAGTGCGAACGTTGAGCAGTACTTTTCGCTTATGAAACGGATCAAGACCTGCTCTAGAACAACGATGTCTAAAGGGCGCTCTCAAATCTCGCTGTTAATTTGTTATGCACTACTCCGAGAGATTCGAGGTAGACGAGATATGGGAGGGCTTTGAAAAAGCTCATCCAAGAAGACTCCGTTTCGGGCTACATTGTTCGAGTAAAGAGGTATGTAGAAAAACGACAAATAACTATCGTTACTGCTGTCCTTTTTAATCATGCATTACTGTTTTTGGTTTTCTGGTCGAGTCTCAGGAATGCTGGAAATGGCATTTCAGAGGGTAATTTTCAGGACCCCCTAGAAGCTCGCGCCTACGGCACTCGCCCATGGCATGGAAAGTTATTAAGGTGTAGAACCCCCTTTCAGAAATTCGTGGATCATGGGCACCACTTACCCGTTGGTTGTTCTGTGCCACGCGTGGTATTATCTACAACAAGAAGATAAACAAAGCAAACATAAGCAGTATAGGGCCAGCATAATTAGCCGCGCTACTGTATAGGTAGGTATAGTTTGGTATAGGTAAAGGATAGGTATAGGTAAATCATTAATTATGTATTAATCATGACGTCATAAGGGGATGCCTTTTGTGTTATTATGAATACTAATAACTGTATAGGTAAATCATTCATATGCAAATAATTACCCTCCGCGTCCTTCTTAAAACAATTGAAACAATAGACATGCCCAGACATGCTCGCTTTAAATCTACCCTGATTGGGTCTCAAGATTTGTATTGTCTGTTTGAATAAAAAGCGTAAAAATTATCGACAGCATCATTCCTGAGTTTCCCTAGCTTTCTTTGAAAACTTTGTTCGATTTTCGAAACGTTCATTCCCTTGAATATGGCTTTTTTCACCGACATCAACGATTTCCAAACTGCTTTGAGCGCTTGTTTAACTGTCCGCGACTGGGAGATGTTGACGGAAGCCGTTCAAATCCCAGAGAATTTTGTTCCGTTGGCGTTTGCGCGATTGACTGAATTAACTGTGCAAGAACTCGAAGTAAGTTGAAGTATTTTGCTCGATCTGTTTTTTATTCTGTTTGTCTAAACCGACAGTCTCGTTTAACCAATTTCCCTTTTCTTTTACAGTTTACATCCGATCACACCGAAGACCTTTTGCCAACATCTGAGGTTATTCCTGAAACCACGATAATGGTTAGTGAAACGCTTTTAAGTTTGCTAGTTGATTTCTAAACTTTCTTCTCATAACTATTTTAGAGCGTGAATTTTAACTCTTAGATCATTCAAATATTTCTTCAAATAACCGTTAAAGAATCAATTATTTTCCTTAACGTAACTTATTCTCTTATCACAGGCTTGAAGCAACGACCTTTTGCCAACCAACGTGGAAGATGATTCTGACTTTCTCGATTCGGTAGGTTATTTTCCATCTCAAACTTAGTTATAAAGCTCTGTAGCTCACTGGGAACAGACTTGACCGAATTTACATGAAAAATTAGCACCTCTTTGTTCAATGAGTTAAGAATACAATAAGATTTCAGGCAAGCTTAATACCCACAGGATTCATCTAAACTTGAATTAATCTCGAAATATTCTTTGCTTTACAGTTTTCGAATACTGAACTGCAAGACATCGAGAACATGGAACGGCTGCCGTTAGAAAATGTAAGTGAAAATTTCATTTACTCTTCGTTATTTGTGAATTTTCCATTGTTTAGTGACTTCAATACTTTATGTGTTCTAAACAATAATGCAAATCTGTTTCCTCTTTCTTAAAGAATCTGGCCCACCCAGTTTGCATTGCGCGACTACGTTGGTTCATCCGCCATTTTCAGGGCCCCCGAAAATCCATGGTCAAGCCCAAATCATACCGTCCAGAAGGACGTCGGACGTCGGAGTAACTGGTTTGCTTTCAGTTGAGGTTAGGGGTATCAGTTTATATAGTTAAATTTAGGACTAAGCAACCCGAGAAGCTAAGTGGTACAGTGCTACGGTAGGCTATGTAAGCCCAAGCCTAGCTGAGGTCACAGATTCAATCCTGAGTGGGGATTTTAGATTTTCTTTTTTACACTTAAACATTTATTGAAGATAAAATTCTAAGTGTCGACATTACGTTATATAAGTCTCAATAAGGTGTCCGACGTCCTTCTGGACGGTATTATTTAGGCACAACCAAAATCCATACTGTAATGTAGATGAGAAATTCACTTGTGCAAGAGGTGATATGCTTGCCCAAATATGGAATACAGCCGTATCATAACAATAAGAGAAACAATGCAAACTGTGCAAACTGGGTGGGTCAGACTCTTTAAAGTAAACGTCCATATAATCTAAATTCATTTTGTCGCGTTTTTTGTAGGATAACCCTGACTCGTATTTACCGTCGGAGGTGCAAAATGGTTTATGTGATGAAGTATTCCGATTTCATGGAACTGATTTCCTTCACAACCATCATTTGGTGACTCATGTTCTTTTATTATTTTCAGTGGCTGGGAGAGGCGAATCAACTGCCGACTTGGAATCCACAAACCGTAAGTGACTTTATCTTGTACTAGTCTTTTTTCCTCGCATTTTTTTCGTAGAGAATCGATTAAGTTATCAAAAGCGATCTGATCTGTTATGGATCTAAGTTTTTTAAAGAAAAAAGAATTTTTATCAACGGAGTTGTTTTTACGCATTCGTGTTTTTCTGAACTAACTGTTTTCATAGTATTGTTCTAAAATGTTTGATCGAATGTTTTTTCTAAGTAAGTGATTTGTTTTTAGTCTTGTTCTAAAAGCACGTGTTTTCTATTCGATCAAAAGCTCAATTCCTTCTTTATCGTTGACTGATCAAAAACTCAATTCTCGTTTCATTGTTATTGACCGAGAGAGAACTGGGATCATTCGATAAGGCGAACGAAATCAAAACAAACAAATCTTGAACTTTATTGCGAATACTATTTTTCAACTGAACTTAAGATACTGTTTTTCAATTCAATGCGCAAGTCTATTCGATCGTAGAGGGTTATATGACTAAGACTAGAACGAACAGCTAAGCCGGATCTTCGCTGACCAGCCCACTGTCTTTAAAGTGAATCTTTCTTTTGGGTTTATTTTACGAAACACAGAAACCGGCGCCCTCCAGTATCACCACTCCTCCGCCAACAATAACCTGGTGTTGGAACAGCCTTTCCTGGTCTCCAACCGTGTTGATTTAGACCGCTTGTATAAAGAAATCAGCAACATTGATTTCCTAGAATGGATCAAGCAACAGAGGTCAAACTCCAAATGGGTCGTCGATCTCGTTACCAACGTCACCTGGTTTGTCTGGAAACTTCACGATCATCCTATCGGTCGTGGAAAATATCTCCCCGGGTACGTCGTCGACAACCGTGGAATAGAACCTCTAGATCGAAGTCATCAAACCGGCAAACCCTACGAAGACAACTTGTGTTTCTTTCGCTGTTTATCACTCCACAACGACTGCCACAACAAGAATCTGGAACGCGATACGCAGTACTATTATGAAAAATACCGAGACGCTGGTCTGTGTAAAAAGAAGTTTCATGGTGTGAAGTTAACTGAACTGGACGAATTAGAGAAACTGTATGAAGTCAACATTCAAGTGTACACTCTCGCCTCTACCCAGAAACACGTCTCCACCGAAGGTGATGATGAAGACATACCCGAGATAACAGCCACACTTATCCGCCGCTCGCATCGCCACTATGACAGCACCATCTACTTGAAGTTGTACGAAAATCACTTTTCTTACATCAAACATCTGGCCCACTACAGTTAATCCTTCTGTTGTTCAAGATGTGGCAAGTACTGGAAGCGAGCACACAATTTAAGAAGACACGAGAAGACCTGTGACGGGAAAGTACAACTCAAGTACCCTGGGGGAGCGTACCATGTCCCGAAAACGATCTTTGAGGAACTAGAGGACGAAGGAATTATCGTCCCGGAAGAAGGGCGCTACTTTCCTTACCGCGCGACCTTTGATTTCGAGTGTTATTTTTACAAAGAGAAAGCCCAATAATTGAAAAACACCGAGAAGTTAACCTGACAATCATCGCATGTCCCACTCAGTGTCAGTGTTTGCAGTAATGTGCCAGGTTACCAAGACCCCAAGTGTTTTGTCTCTGAAGGCGACCCTAACCACCTGTTAGAAGATTTCGTGAAGTACTTAACAGACATCAGTACGAAGAGCGCCTCCTTACTCCGCGAACAGTTTGCTCCTGTGTTTCAGGCTCTCGAGGCAGCAAAGGCCCCAAACCGCAGCGAGACAGAGGAAGATCAGTTAGCGCAAATGCTCGTAGACTTACAAGAAAGCTCTGAAACAGAAGAAGAAAGCGAAGAAGAGAGCGAAGATGAGAGCCGGAGTATTGATTTAATGGCAAGTGATGATGAAGATGGTAAGGACGAAATCGAGCCAGAGAACGAAGAAGATCGCACGTTTCTTAACGATGAAGTAAATGAAAACGATCCTTCATTTTATCGAAGATTAAACGTAGAACTGGATAGTGGGAGAAGAGAGGAACAAAGACAGCGGCGCGAAGAGTTGGCGGAACTCGAAGATTTACTGTTTGGAGAAGAACAAACCAGTGACCACAAAGTGCTTAATAAGCTGGAAAGAAAACTGACAGAGTAACTTAGAGAACTTCCTGTCCTCGGCTTCAACTCGGACAAATACGATTTAAACGCTGTTAAGGAATTTCTGTTCCCGTACCTCAATGAACACCACCCTATCAAGTTTACAGTCAAGAGAAACAACAACCATGTGTCTCAAGACCGAGGTTCTCAAGCTCCTTGACATCACCAACTATTTAGCCCCCGGATTCAGCTATGATCAATTCTTAAAGGCCTACGAGTGTGAGCAAACCAAAGGGTTCTTTCCGTACGAGTGGGTTGATAATCTGGACAAGCTAGAAGAAACTTATCTTCCACCTCAAGAAACCTTCTACTCAAGTTTAAAGAACCAAACATCACAGAGGAAGAGAATCAGCACTGCCAACAAGTCTGGGAGGAGAATCATCACCAGCTTTAAAGATTTCGTAATATGGCACAATAATCTGGATGTGGTACCTTTTCTGGAGGCGGTGGAGAAGATGAGCGCGTTTTGGCAGGGGAGAAAGATCGATATGTTGAAAGATGGCATTTCCGTCCCTGGTCTCACTCTCAAGTACCTCTTCTCGTTCCTGTAGGACCAAACCTATTTCAGTCTCTTCGATCAAACCAACAGTGACCTGTATCACTTGATTAAAGACAACAACACGGGCGCTTCCTCCATCATCTTCCTTCGTTACCAGGAAGCCGGCAAAACAAAAATCAGAGAAGCAGAGAGAGGCCAGGCTGCTAAGCTGGGTGAGAAGATCGTGGGGTATGACGCCAATGCGCTGTACCTTTGGGATCTGATGCAAAATATGCCCACCGGCAGCTATACAAGACGCCTAGCAAAAAACGACTTTAAACCTAAAAGGAAGTTCGAAGAACCCTCGACAAACTCAAGATCATGAGCGCGGAGCGAATTTTGAACGAGGTGCGAAATGAGCGTTTGTTTGGGTGCGTGGAAGTGGATGTTCGTGTGCCGGATCATCTGAAAGAAAAAAATAGTGAAATGTGCCCCATCTTTAAAAATATCAACATCAGTCGAGAGGATATTGGGGAGTACATGAAGAGCTACGCAGAGGAAAACAATATCATGGCACAGCCCCGGCGCAGCCTCACTGGTAGCATGAAAGGCGATAACATCCTGTTGGCCACGCCCCTTCTCAAGTGGTATTTGGAACATGGTTTGGAGGTGACCAAAGTACATCAAGTTGTCGAGTTTTCCCCTGAGCCGTGCTTCAAACATTTTGGCGATGCAGTGTCGGATGCGAGGAGAGTCGGTGACGCTGACCCCAGGAAAGCCATTATTGCGGATACGATGAAATTGGTAAGTTTTTGTTTCATTCTTGGGTCATAGGGGGAGGAGAACTCTATGTTTATATACAATTCAGGCTACGGTAAAACCATCACGAATCAGATGAAACACAGGAACGTGGAGTACTGCTCTGATGCCGAAGCCAGTCAGAAAGTCAATACGCTCCTGTTCAGGAAGCTGGACAACATCACCGAAGACACTTATGAAGTAGAGTCTTGTAAAAAATCGATTAAGTTATATTTACCGATTCAAGTCGGTTTTTTGTTTACCAGTATGCCAAACTTCGCATGATAAAGTTTTATTTTGACCGCAGCGATTATCAAATGTGTGAGATGAATACGGACAGTGCCTATATTGCGATTTCTGGGGATAGTGTTGAGTCTTTGGTAAAACCGGAGTTGACAGCAGAATTTGAACGCGATGTAAACAACTGGTTTCCGCGTACCGATAGGCCCGAACACAAAGCATATGATAAGCGAACCCCAGGGTTGTTTAAAGTAGAGTGGGAGGGTCAAGGGATTATTGGTTTATGCAGTAAAACGTACTACTCTTATGGGGCGAAAGATAAGTTTTCTTGTAAAGGAGTTAACAAGAAATGTAACGACATCAACAAGGATAAGTACCTTAATGTTTTCGTGTGGTGAACAACACCATGTATACCTACACTCAGGTCAGGGATGCGTTTTCTTATTTTTATCCCAAACGTAATGTTCTCGAGGATGGAGTCAGCACCACTCTACTCGACATTTAATGTTTTGTTTGTAAAAATTGATTTTGTAAATAATTTTCGTTTTCTCAAGCTTGTACATGTTGTAGTTCAAATTTATCCTTGGTTCAAATTTTATTTTCCTTTGTTTTTGGCTATGGTAATGTATGATAATGAGTTTTAAACAAAGGAAAATAAAATTTGAACCAAGGATAAATTTAAACTACAACATATTTAATTTTTAATTTTAATTTTATTGGCCATATTACAATAACACATTAACATAAAAAGAATAGAGATAACAATGGCGAGGAGGCCTAAAAGAAACTATGAAGCTTATGTTAATTAGGCCTCCTCAGCTTCAGTTTTGTAAGATGACATTAACAAAATAAGAACATGACGACGGATACTTTTTGACACATTTATATAAGATTACTAATATTTATTACAAATAAACGTCTTAATTGCTTTTTTAAAGGAGGCAGGGAGGACGAGTTCACGATCTCATTAGATAAGGAGTTGTAAAATTTGGGTCCTTGGTAAAAAACGGAAAATTGTTTGATATTAGTCCGACAGAAAGGTAGACGAAAAGCGTGGGAATTCCTCGTATTATATGAATGAATTTGTCTCTGTAAGGTAAATTTACAATAAAATTTTAAAGGAAGAGTACGGTTTTGATAGGAATACATGAATAAGCCAAGTTGTAATAGGTGTATGTCATGAAATTTTAAAATGCCAAGGTTTTTAAAGATTGGATCAGTATGTGCATAGAATTGGGTTTTAGCTATTGTTCTCACCACTCGTTTCTGTAAAATTACAAGACGAGAAAGGTTAGTTCTATAAGTCGAAGCCCAAACTAAGTTGCAATAGAAAAAGTATGGATAAACTAGTGAAAAATATAAGGTTCGTAAAGATTTTGTCGACAGGTAGAAACTAGATTTACGAATTATTCCAACAGACTTTGAAACTTTGTTGGCCACATGTGAGATTTCAGATTTCCAATTTAAATTTTCATCTACGATTACTCCCAAGAAAACAGTTTCTTTTACTTGATCAAGTTTATCGCCATTTATAAAAAGCTGAATTTTAACACTTGAACGTTTCTGACTTGGTTTAAATACCATAAATTTAGTTTTTTTAAGATTTAATGAGAGTCTGTTAGCACTCAACCAAATTGACAACTTATTTAACTCAGTATTCAGTATGTTAGCCAAGCAATCTGCATCTTTGTGAGACAAAAAAACGTTGGTATCATCAGCAAATAAGATTAATTGTAATATTGTAGATGCGTTGTTTATATCGTTGATGTAAAGCAGAAAAAATAAAGGTCCTAAAATAGAACCTTGTGGAACACCACACGAAATATTAATACGTGAAGAATTATGACCATTGTATTCTACAAATTGAAGTCTTTTTGAGAAATAGCTCTTTATCCATTTCAGGGCCAAACCACGTATGCCGTAGTGTTCAAGTTTATCAAATAAGATAGAATGATTAACTGTGTCGAAAGCTTTCGAGAGATCTAAAAAGATACCAACCGCTAATTCACCATTATCAAAAGCAGACGAGATTTTATCGTGCAAATCAATCAAAGCAAGCGTACTGGTAGAGTGATTTTTCCTAAAACCGAACTGATTATCACAAAGAATATGTAAATAAGTCAATAATCGAGTAAGCGATTGTAAATGATTCTCTCTAGAAATTTAGAAAAACTAGGTAAAACCGAGACAGGCCTGTAGTTGGTGAACAGAGACTGGTCATCAGCTTTAAACGGTGGTACTACACGAGCTATTTCATTTGATCTGGTACAATGCCATAGGAGATTGACAAATTCATAATGTGAGCCAGAGGTTCTGAAATGATACGGATGGATTCCTTAATTATAGACATTGGGATATTATCGAAGCCAGTGGCTTTTCCGGAAGCAAAAGACTGAGCAATGGTAATAATTTCATCTTTTGTTGTTGGGTTAAAAAAGATTGATTCCTGAAAGGATCCGGATAAAAAGTCCTTATGCGAGCAAGGAGGAAGTTGAATTGTTTTTGCAAGGTTAGGACCAATACTAGAGAAATAACTACAAAACCTATTAGCGACTTCTACTGGATCAGAGATTTCTAAACCTTCAGACCTAAACACTGTATTTACTTGAGTCTGACTTTTTTCTATTTAAGATTTCATTTAGAATTTTCCAAGTAGCATGGGTATTTGATTTAACATCTTCCAATTTCTTATCAAAATACAAACGCTTAGCCAAACGCAAGGTGTGATTCAGTTTGTTTTCATATGATTTATAACGTGAGACATTGTCCATTGATGGAACTCGAAGATATTTTTTATAGAGGTAATTTTTCTTTTTGATAGATTTAAGAAGAGCTTTCGTTAACCACGGCTTTTTTAAGCTTCGCTGCTTTCGAGTTACCTTCTTGAGAGGGAAGCAATCATTATATATCTCTGTATACAATTCAAGAAAGCGGTTGTACGCAATATTTGGATTTTCAAAATCATTAAGTGAAGACCAATCAACACCTTCTAGTTTTTCAACTAATGAAGGAATTTTATCTGGGTTCTTTTCTCTAACAAAAACGGGATCTTGTCGGCATCGATTTACCAACGTGATATCCGAATGGATTGAAAAAACGGGTAGATGATCTGAAATGTCATTAAATAATAAACCGCTTCTGGAACGCTCGAAAAAACTATTCACAAAAATATTATCAATTAACGTAGCGGTGTGAGAGGTAATTCGCGAGGGACGTGTTTACCAAAGGAAAAAACATATAAGAGTACATTCTATCTAGAAATTGGCCTGTAAGGTGATGATGTTGGTAGTTCATTAAATTCACATTGAAATCCCCCATGAGAAAGCATATTTTGTTCTCACTAGAGATTTTATCTAATAATTCGTTGTTTGTAGACACGAAATCGTCAATTTTTTGATTAGGGGGTCTGTACATAATGCCAACGATTATATTCTTTTCACGAGGTCTTATTACTTTAATAAACAGTGATTCTACAATGTCAGCATTACTGATGGAGAGATCTTCTCGATGCTTGAAATCTAGATCGTTTGAGACATACAGACCTACCCCACCTCCAGTTCTATATTGTCTATGTTTATGAAGAAACGTATAACCCTCAATAACGGTTAAATGAGAAGACTCGCTCAGCCATGTCTCAGAGATTCCGATGAAAGAAAACTTGATATCTAAGCATGATAGAAGATCAGTTAAGCTGTTTAAATTGTGTGACAGACTACGGATATTAAGGTGTAGAAGAGATAAATTAGCGCCGGAATAATTTTCATTCCTGAGCATTTCATTAAATTGATTTTCAATAAAATAGTCGCAGGGTGTCTCTCCTATGTTAAAATTATTATCAGGGTCAAGACTGTCAGACTGTGTTAAGGAAATGTTTGAATTATAAAAAAAATTGGATTGTAATGTAAACCAGAAAATCTATCGGGATGAAAGTGAACCGGGCCATTTTGAAGTTCATAGAGCGCTAGAAAAAAGCTAGAATCGTCTAAATGATTGAAGGGTAATAAATCTGAAAGGGAGTATTGCATCACTGACATTTTAAACTAATGATATAAGTAACTTATCTAACTTATCTGAATTAAGCAGGTCTATCTTTCACAATCAGTCTGTCCAAAACAAAGTAAGCTAATTTCCCATTTCGCCTGGCTTCTTCCATCCTTGGCCGTTGTTCTTCACGCTTCTCCATGGTTTCCTTTGCAAGATCCTCGTTGACAAATAAACCAGTAGGTTTAAATTTTCTTGCATTTCTGATGATTAAATCCTTTTGCCTCCAGTCGCGAAGTCTACAGACAATTGTGCGAGGGCGTCTTCTAGAACCACCAACAAACCGACCAACACGATGAGCGCGTTCGATGTCGGGGGCATCAACAAGATTGAGCTTTTCTGTGAGAACTTGTTTGACTTTTTCCGCAGTAATGTCCCACGTTTCATTCGCTTCTTCTTCTATCCCGTCAATTCTGATCTTATTTCTTCGACTTTGGTTCTCTAAATATTCCAGTGTGTCCATGTGATAGTCGATAGAATCGTTAATATCATCGATATCAGCTTCAATCTCATCGAGTTTAGATTTATATGGCTTGAGTTCGTCGATATCTTTCTGAGAGAATTCTAGGCTTGCTTTTAATTCACTTGTGTCTTTCTGACAGATGTTAAGACGTGTCTTGATATCTGCCACAGATTTAACCACTGCATCAAGTCGAGAGTTGAAGTTGTTCAATAGCGAGTCTAGAAGGGTTTTAACCATCCTTTCCTGGAGTTGAAGCATCTCATTTAACATCGAGGTCGTTACAAACTCACTAGAGGGACTCTTGTCAACTCCAGCGCCTCGTGTTTCTGGCATGGTGAACAAAATAGTGACGGAGCGAAGAAATATTAAGCAAAGCAGTGAGTAAAAATTAGCAAAATACACGGAGCTAAGAAATTAGCGTCCGGCCGCCATGAAATTATTTCCCAAAGAAGTGAAAGAAGTGAAGGGTTGACCAGTTCAGGATCATTATATTCCTCTCTAGTTTCTTGAATCGTTGTCTTAATTTGATTAACATAATCCATTTCCAATAGAAGAGATGTGTTCAATTTCCAAAAACCCGGACCCCGTGAATTGAAATGCAGTAGTAAACCTAAAATAATCATGGAATGGTCAGTTTTATAACCAGGAGTAATGTCTGCGAGAGACGTGATGTTAACTGTACTTTGACTAACTAAGAAAAAATCTAGTCTACATTGTACCTTTGGATGACATTGGCGCCATGTATATCTTCTAATTTCTGGGTGTATAACTCTCCAGACATCCACTAAGTCAAATTTTTCTGAATATTCCTGAATAATTTGAAGACAGTTTTGATGTGTTCTAGCGCGGCCGCCTTTCTTGTCCTTTTCTATATCAAGTACCATATTATAATCGATTCCTATAATAATATCATCGCATTCAAAATCCGTGAGGTGTTAAAAAAAAAAAACACTGAAAAATCTGGGTTGTCTTCATTTGGAGCATAGATGTTAGCCAAGGTTAAGAGCTTTTCATCCGCTTTTATATCACAAATAACGAAACGTCCGGAAGGGTCTGTGTAAACTTTTTAAATTACCAAATTAAAGTTATTGTTGAAAAGTATGTCTACCCCTGCCTTGCTGCTCATGTAGGTACTAAAAATAGTTCGATAGCCCCATTCTGCCGACCATATGTGATTAGTATTGTCAGTTGAGTGAACTTCTTGCAGCATATAAATTGCATATTTTTTTGGCTCGAAGCCAACTAAACACTTCTCTTCTTTTCATGTCATCTCTTAGTCCCCTGACATTTAACGATGCTAATGTCAAAGCCATAAATAGTTTTGTTTAGTTTGTTGAACAATTCCCTCATGTGTCGGCGCCAATACCCTGCAGCTGTTGCACAATATATCCATAAAGTACCACACACATTTACATAAACGTAGATACACTATTCTCACTGCATACATAATTAGCGCATCGCGGAATTTGATTTTAATCCTTCAAATTCCACCACGCTTTCATGCCTCGGGGCGGACATGATGCTTTGCGGTCTCTGTTTAAATTCGCAGTGTTTGCGCCGGCCAGTGTCATTTTGCCGGCGTTCCGGTGGAGTTAGCTTTTGTCGCTGTGTATACCGCCGTCAACCGGCACCAGGCTTTTCCTTCGTGGCCCCATTCTGCCGACCATATGTGATTAGTATTGTCAGTTGAGTGAACTTCTTGCAGCATATAAATTGCATATTTTTTGGCTCGAAGCCAACTAAACACTTCTCTTCTTTTAATGTCATCTCTTAGTCCCCTGACATTTAACGATGCTATTGTCAAAGCCATAAATAGTTTTGTTTAGTTTGTTGAACAATTCCCTCATGTGTCGGCGCCAAAACCCTGCAGCTGTTGCACAATATATCCATAAAGCACCACACACATTTACATAAACGTAGATACACTATTCTCACTGCATACATAATTAGCGCACCACGCTTTCATGCCTCGGGGCGGGCATGATGCTTTGCGGTCTCTGTTTAAATTCGCAGTGTTTGCGCCGGCCAGTGTCATTTTGCCGGCGTTCCGGTGGAGTTAGCTTTTGTCGCTGTGTATACCGCCGTCAACCGGCACCAGGCTTTTCCTTCGTGGCCGAACTTCCCGCTCCACCTTCTCCTGTTGACGTTCCAGACGAACCGGCCGGCGCTGTCCCCGCTGGCGCAGAAGTTGCACCGCCACCGGTGGTTGAGACCGAGGTATTTTCCCTTTTTGTTTTGTTTTCAGTTCCCCAGTTGCTCGTTTCCTTTCGCCACGTGTTTTGGACCCTTTTGTTATGTATCTTTTCGTGAATGCTGGTAGTTTTCCGCTCTGTATGCTAGCAGATACCGCTTTGCAGCGAGGAATGATTTTTGTGTTGTTATATATGGTCTTTCACGAGTGCGGTAGGTTTCCGGTTTGTGAACCTGGATATACCGCTTTATGGCGAAGAATATTTGTCGTAAAATTTTTTAGCGAATGCTGGTAGTTTCCGCTCTGCAGCGAGCCGATACCGCTTTATAGCGAGGAATATTTTAGTTATTCTTGCGTCTCGCTAGGGTTTATAGCTAGGAATATTTGTCGTTATGTATCTTTTTACGAATGCTAGTAGTTTTCCGCTTTGTAAGCGACGAGATACCGCTTTACAGCGAGAAATATTTGTTGTGTTGTGATACCTATATTGTTTCGCGAATGCTGGAGGTTTCCGCTTTGCAAGCGAGGTGATGCCGCTTTATAGCGAGGAATATTTGTTGTGTGGTTATACCTGTATTGTTTCGCGAGTGCTGGAGGTTTCCGCTTTGTAAGCGAGGAGATACCGCTTTGTAAGCGAGGAGACACCGATTTGTAAGCGAGGAGATACCGCTTTGTGGCGAGGAATATTTGTCGTTATATTATTTCGTAAACGCCGATTTTCCGCTTTGTGAGCGGGGAGAGTTGTTATGCATGCTTGGTATCGTCTCGCGAGTGCTATAGGCTTTTGTTTCCTAAGTCGAGAGGATATAAAGTATCTGTTGTTTTGTTTCGCCGGTTCCGCAGTTTCTGCTTTACAGGCCTAGGAAATACCGCTTTGCAGCGTGGAGTATTTAATTTTATTTTGCTTTCGCGGGTGCGATTAGTTATTTTGTGTTGCTTCATTTTCGCTATTGTTCTTTGGTTTTCGCGGATGCTTATGTTACCTTGCGGGTGAATTATTTTCTCTTATATTGTTTCTCGAGTGTTTAAGTTGCTTATTTTTGAGTATACCTTTATGATTTGTTTTATCTGTTGTTTGAGATACGGTTGCAAGGGTGTATTTTCTTTGCTGTTTAGGTAAAACGCTGCTTTTTGCGGACTATTTTTCTATGTTTTTTCCTTTAGTTTTTTTATTTTTTCATCCTTTCCATCGTTGACCCTGGGGAACCTCCTCTGTGTCTCTATTCTGGACCTGGTTCGGATTCTGAGGTCAACGAGGGGTTGGTTTCCCTGTCATATTTCAGCCAATCGTTTAGTTTTCGTTTCGTTTTTCTTTTCTCCCTTTTGCGAAGATAATTCCTTGTTCGCCTCTCTAATCATGGAGGCTCGGGACTCGTGCATACGTTCAAGTAAGTCTATTCCTGTCTGCTGTTTGTCACAGGGAACCCAACCCTTCGTTGCCCCCCTGGCAGCTCTGGAAATGGTTTCCTCGCTCCCAAAGTTAGGTGTCTTAAGTCATCTTCGTTTCCGTGACCCAGTCTATCTCGGAGCTGGTCGGATTCATGGCAGTTTACCAGCGCGGAAGCCCCTACTGGCTGATATATAGCTGTACCACGTGCTACTGTTGACCTTCTCGAGATAGTCTGGGAGGATGTTCGAGTGGAACGTTTTTTCATCCCGTTTAGGGGGAATTTAAAGGGCAATTCTACCATGGCTAGACCTCTCCCGCCATTCGGTTCAAACCTCTGCTGTTTGCGCACAGTTCTCTGATCCCATAAGCTATACCATTGTCCAGCGGGTAGCCTCTGGAGTTTTAGCGGTTTAGGGCGACGTCGGAGTCGTTTACCCGCCACATCTAGTTCTTCCAATTACGGTTGGACGGTCGAAGCCTCGTCTCTGTCATGATGAAAGATTTTTAAATTTGTGGATTAGGGACCCTCCGATTAAACTGGATCATCTTTCGGATTTGCTCAGGTATGTTTTGCCCGGACATTTCCAGACTACCTTTGACGATGAAAGTGGATATCAGCATGTCCGGCTCTATTCATCGTCAGAAACGTATTTTGGGCTCGAATGGAAAATTTCTTTTTCGTGTTTCGTACGCTGCCTTTTGGTCGGAAGGCAAGCGCCTTTATCCACCACAATCTCGGTCTTGTCATTTGGCACGCTGCTCGCTCACTTGTGGTCCCTCTGTCGCAATATATGGACGACCGTCATGTGGGACAACTTTTTGCCCCTCCGGCGCGTTCCGTTACTCCTCCAAGTGCACAAACAGCTGAGCCTGCGGCTTACATTGTGTGTTACATTCTGATAGAAGCTGGCTATTTCATTAACGTCAGCAAGTCAAGATGTGTCCCTTCCGCAGTGGTTTGTTTTCTAGGCTTATGTGTGATTATTTGCGCCAATCTTTTCTTATCCCCCCGGTTCAGAAGACCAAGTTTGGGATTTTGACGGAAGGTATCTTATCATCTTCTTTGGTCAGTCTCAAGACTCTGCAGCGTTTCGCGGGAAGGTCGTTTCTTTACGCGTTTAGCCATCCCTGGTTGTAGGCTTTATGTCTGCGAGGTTCTCAGCGCCATAGCAGAACTTGTGCGTTTTTCCAAGGCGGCTGCCAAAGTCCAGGGACAACTCCGCTCGCATATTGTGTATTGGTGTTTTTAGGCGATTGGTCGAGTTGCCTTCCTTGGGCTTCAGAGCAACACTGTATAGTCACGTCTCTAAACACTCGTAGAGCGGAGTTCTTTTCAAAGATGGGAAGAGGATAGAGCCGAGGAATTGTTGGCTAGATGCTTCGGATGACGTCAACTCTCTCGAAGCGAAGGGTTTGCTTCATTCGGTTCTTGCTTTCAGAGATCACATTCGTCATTGTAGGGTTGATGTTCATTTCGATATTCGAACCCTCAAGGCTTCCTTAGTGAATTTTGGCTGCAAGAGTTCGTCTGTTAACGAATTCGTTAAGAAGACCCTACGCTGTAATCGTCAATTGAACTTTTCCATTTATGTTCATTACGTCCCTTCAAACAGCAATCTGGCAGGTGGGCCATCGCGGGCGCGTTCTGACCTTGACTACATGCTGTCCGAGAAGGCCTGGGATTTGGTGGAGCGCACTTTCGGTCCACACTCATCTGACCTCATGTCCTTAGACAGTAACCGTCGAAGAGATCGTTCTGTCCGGATGCTCCCTCATTATTCTCCTTGGCCCACTCCGGCTTCTCAAGGGGTCCACGCCTTCGCGCAGCCCATTCTGTTTGGACATACCGCTTACGTTTCTCCGCCCTTTGTTTTACTCGGGCTGCTTTTGAGGTGTTTTTTTTTATCAGAATTTCCGTGAGGCCTTTACTCTGGTAGTCCCGAATTTGCGTCCAAGGCATTTTTGGCGGGCCCTCCTTCGGTCTGTCGCAGTCGATCGCTTTTGCTCGACAGGAAAGGTGACAGAACCGTGTTGCTTTTCCTTTCTCGCTCTGCGCTTGTTTGGTCTGCACGCAATCTTCAGTGGGATTTGAGGGCTAACCGCTGCATTTTATAAGTTTCCTCGTTTTTGTGGTCTTTATACTAGGTTCCGCGGCCTAGGAAACCAGCCCGTCGTTGCAGTTCGTGTCTATATCCGAATGATGCAGGTGCTAACTTTTGTCAGGCATGTGGGGTGGCCACCGCACCCTTTTCACTCGCTATGCCCCAAGGGCGGTATCCTGTTGATGAGAAGGCTATGCAAGAACGCTTCCAGGCCTTTAGGTCTTCTTTTGGCTGTAAGCCCTATCAGCGTCAGAAGTCGGCTCTAGAGTGGCAATTATCCGCGTTCCTCGCGTCGGTTTCCCCGCCTAAAACTGTATCGTCTTGTACGGCGACGACGTTGTTAAATTCCTCATTAATAGGGATAAATCGTGGCGAACAGCGGTTCATGCCCCTGCGTGCTCCGGAGTGATGTGCGAGAGTCCCCGCGGTTTGACCGCGAGCACTATAGACTCCCTGCTTGGGCAGCTCAGGTCCATCTTTAATGGTCTCGGTCACCTCGATCATGTCTGACTCAGCTACGTCTCTAGCGATCTTGGAGGGAGTTCTTCCTAGTGCTGACGACTTGGTCAGGACCCCGGTCTCCCGCCCTGAAAATCTTTGGCCCGCTGGCAATATTTGAATGACTTATTTCGATTTGTTAGCGTTACCTTTAGATCTCCCATTAGCGCCCGTCATTTTGTTAGCAATTCTCTCTGCATACATAATTAGCGCATCGCGGAATTTGATTTTAATCCTTCAAATTCCACCACGCTTTCATGCCTGGGGCGGGCATGATGCTTTGCGGTCTCTTTGTTTAAATTCGCAGTGTATGCGCCGGCCAGTGTCATTTTGCCGGCGTTCCGGTGAAGGAAGCCTTTGTCGCCCCACCCTCCTCCCCTGGTGCCGGTTGACGGGGCTACCCTTGTTGCCCGCTGCATACCTTAGTTGCCACATTAGTCGCGGACTCCTCCCATAACTTAGTCACCGCGATGTGGCAATTGTATGCAGTGAGGGTAGATTACAAAACAAATAACATAAAAATTACCTCGAGTTGAGCGATTCCTGCTTTCCGTCAGATGTTTTGTTTGGAGCACTCCGAAAAAGTGGTCGGCAATGGTTATAATATAATATACAGTTTATAACACAAAAATAGTGTTGCATTAAAGAAGTACAATGCTACAACGGGATAGAAATATGCAAGTATTCGCTTTGCTTGAACAAGAAAAGACAAAATTCAAGAAAATTACATCAACACTGAAAATCAAGGAAAATTATTCAATTGGCGTGTCAGGGGCGATGTATTTACCATTTACATATAAATTATCCGGATGGGCTTTGTTGAAGGACGCAGAGTATCCCTTACTTTTTGCGTCTTTGAATTTGTTCATTTGGTTCTTTCTTGCTTCGTATAAAGGCTTTGGAATGTCGTCAGATATGTAGAAATCGTTTCCTCTTAACTTCTTGCGGGCTTTGTCCATAACCAATTCTTTGTCAGAATACCTGAGGAATCTTGCAATTATTGGGCGAGTTCTCCTTGGATTTGGTTTCCCCAAACGGTGAATTCGTTGGAATTCAATTTTTCCTTGAGGGTTCTCGATGTCAAGATGCTCTTCCATAAAGTTATACATAACTTTCCACGTATCCTCAAGCAATTGCTGGGAATCATCCGTATTTTCCATTTCCTCTATACCATGAAATATCGCATTTTCCCTCCTGGAATATGTTTTAGTTCCTTTTCCGCAACTTTTGTGTCACGTTTTAAGTTGCTGATGTCTTCGTCATTACAACTTACGCTCTCTTCAAGTTCTTTGACAACGTTATCCAGTTTCCCGGTCTTGGTTTTTAAATTCGCAACGCCCTCTTCTAGACAAATTAGCGACTGTTGAATATTGGAAAGCGTCGTGAAAATCTCGTTAATTCTGGCTTCAATGACGTCGTGTTTGTTCAGCTTGCACATTAGTACTTCCAATTTGCTACCCAAACTTTCCGCCATTTCTAGCGCCTCGAAGGCCTCATCGGAATCGCTTCGTAATTCTTTTACCTCTTCTTTATTTCTCTTCTCGTCTGGCGATTCTGTGGTTGTCTTCGTGCTTGGTGACCTATCTTTTCTCATTGGGAACATTGAAATCATCCAAAAAAACTTCAAAATCTTCGACCGCAGACGGAGCTCCGTTGGACACGTCTACTTCTTATCCATGCTCGCTCCAGTCCATCTCTATTCTCATCGCGGATACACATGCAACACATGTGGAGAACAATTTCATAACCTGGCTCCATCCCGTGCTCATCAGAAGGCAGCTCACACCAAGCCTTCTACAACCACAAAACGACCACGCGAAGAAGACACAGGTAAGAAGCAAACGTTTCTGCTGTGTTTTACTGAGATAATATTATATTTTGTGTAAAGGGTAAGTCGTATGCAAATGGTTTAGTTCCATGAAGCAACAGAATAGATGCTAGGGCATGTTTGAACACGTCTTTTGTTTGAATGTTACATCATATGCAAATGTACGATAAATGCAGTGAAGTGGAACAATTTCTTTGTGTAAAGAATTAGTCGTATGCTAATCTGGGTAGGTTAAACAATAGAGCATGTTTGAACAAGTCTTTTGTGTGAGAGATTCGTCCTTTTATCTAACTTAACAATGAAGCTTGGACAGGTCTTGTATTTGGGATTATACATTAAAATTTTATTTCCTATTTAGAGCCAAAACCCAAGAAAGTGAAACCCGATCCTATCGAGAAAAAAGCAACTTCAAGTTCCAGCTGGCAGGAAGATCCAAGAACCTTGACTAACCTTCCCAAAGACCAACAAAGTTCCGTCCCTGAGTACCGTCGCCATTGGCATCAAATAAGGACTCGATTCAACCGCCAAAACCGGCTCCTGGATTGGTATAACTATCGTTTGTCGTCCCTTCAACCTCAAGAGATTTCAAATCACCTGGACGAGATCTTCACCGTCTACCGTCTTCAAGTTAAACGTTTCATTTGGGTTTATTCTGAGAAATAACGAGACTGGCGAACTGCAATATTATTATGCTTCCCGAAACAACGAACAAGCATTCGAACAACCCTTCCAGATTGCCACGGCAGCCGATCTCCAGCAAGTCCGCGAAGCATTGAACAACCTCGATAGTAGAAGGAAAATGATGATTCTGGGCCCTAAAAACCCTAAGGCCCCCCCAAATCAAACTCCAAAAAGCTTCTTCCCCTACTGCTAAATTTAACGCTTAAAATATTAAAAAATGGAATTACCGCTAAAATTTAGCGTAACATCTTTTCAAAAAAAAATCAAATCAGCTATCGTTAAAATTTAGCGGTACCTAAAAAGTGTCACATCGATGTCACATCGATGTCCTAGAAAATCAAATAAATAACACAAAAAAGTGTCATTTATTATCCCTAAAATTTAACGATAGCCAAACAGCTAGTCTTTGACGCTGGCGCCTTGTCGCTGGCTTTAGCTTTATTTGATTTTGAATGAATTATTTGGTTTCACTGCGTTAGTTCTAATGGGTTCGCTTTCTGTGAGTTTGCTCCTAGATTTTTTATTGCTGGGGGGCTTTGGGTTTTTAGGCTTCAGCCCAGAATCATCATTTTCCTTCTACTACTGTCGATGATAATATAAAGGCTAAGATAGCTTTTCCACATCACTCAATGGTATCCACGAATTAAATTTGTCAGAATAGCCGCTCCATTTTGTTCCAACGTTCGACAACAGACGATTTCTCTTCATTTTCCGTCGTATATAAAGTTATGCTTGATTTATCCAGGAGATTCTTCATTGTTCCGTTGAACAACTCACTTCCTTTATCAGTCCATAACATTTTCCGTTTTCGCTTCGTGTTAAATATATCTTTAAAAGCAGCAGCAACCGACTGTCCTTTTTTATCTTTCAAGGGCCGAATCCAACCATATTTTGAGAAGACATCGATCACCATCAGGAGGTATTTGATTCCTTTGTTCTACTTTGAAAATTTGCCCATCTCGACTAAATCTGCCGCCCAGATGTTGTCAACCCCATATGCAATGACTCTTCGCTTTGGAAAGCGTCGTCTTATCGGTTGGTGTAACTCGTTTGCCAGATTTTGACTCCAACCGTCACTCAAAATCTTCTGCCGTTTTTTGAAACCCCAAGCCCAAGTTTTTGTTTTGCATTGATAACATTTCTAGCTAAAGCATGACCCCACTGTCTTTCATTCCATGGAATCGCATCTAACGCAGCAACCGTTTTTCTCTCGGCTTTATTTTTACATTTACGTGGGTCGGTTTTCTTTGCGCAGACTGAATAATCAACGTCATGCTGCATAGCAACTGCATCTGTTTTTCCCGTGGGTTGTTCATAAATTTCTAAAATTTGCCCAGTGTTCGGATCGAACTTGACTTGCTCGTGGAGTGGGTTATAGGGTCCTGTAAAATTATGACCGGGAAGGGTAAAACCTTTTTTGGGCCTCGGAAGCTTGCCAATTAAAGCATGGGCATCAATGCCACGACCGGATAAGGGATCTAATTTCTTTGAAAGGTCTAAAGTTAATGCGTCCAAACCTTGATCTAGATATTTATTCACAGTATTTTTAATCTTTTGTTTGGCAAAATCTGATTTAACCGCTTTACCTAATCCAATACGGCCAAGATTATATAATCCTTTAACACTACCTTTTAAAGCCATTTCGCCGAGTGAATGGATATCGGCTACAGTATGTTGCCCAGTTTCCGGCCACTTTAGTTTGTAGTCGCTATAACTTCTTGTTTTTGTACGGAAAATTTCTCAATTTTCTGTCAAAGACAGTTCATTAACTTACCTTTAAAATTTTCAATGGTTGGCGGCTTTCCCCAAGTATTAAAGAAATTATATCATTTTTCGCAAAGCTAGTAAGTTGCCTAGTTTCCGGCCAGCTAGCCCAGTTTCCGGCCACCGACGTGAAGTAAATTTTCCTTGAAACTTCACGACGTAAACCGACTTGTAAGCCCCTTGATAATAGTGGTCGCCTAGTTATAAATATCAGGCAAGTTTCAATATTAAGCTTTACCGTCTACCGTTTTACTCAGTGTTTAAGATATGTGTGACCTCAGTGACCCGGAAGTGTGTCTTCCGCGGTATGTTGGCAGACCACTAAAACAAATACATATGAGTTGCGTACTTTTAGTCACGCTATACATGCATTAGCTGTTGTTAATTCGTAATCTTTGTTACACTTACACATGTATCTTTAATTTCTCGACCAAAAAATTTTTAAATTCGGTTCTTTCACTCAATAAGAAATAGGTTTTGAGCGATGTGTCTTTTAGTGGCCGGAAACTGGCACACTAGGTCGAAATCTTCGCCTAGAGTTTGACTGCTAAAATTTCAGGAACAGCCGTATTCCAGCTGATGATGATAGATTCCCTAATCACTTTCATCTTTCATGTAACATTTGTCCAAAAATTATGAAGCTCCTTGAGATATTTCCTGTGAAACGAACTATTTCTTTATCTACGGTAGTTTTGATGTGCAGTGAAACGAACCAAAATTAATCGATAAACGTTTAATCACCTGGACAAAGCCTGTCCTTTCTCGGCCGTTTCTTGTTCAAAAGGAACACCAAAACCACCAATGTATAGCGGAAATATAAGTCTTTATTTTGAAACGCTTCGGTGGACGAAAATTTAAAACTCCGACGAACATAACCGACGTAAGTTTTTTTTGGCCGGAAACTGGTACTGGCCGGAAACTGGGCAACACACTGTATATCGAAAAAGCCCCCACCATGTGAGGGCTGAATCAGTTTCCCGACTGCGGGCCGCCGAGGCGGCCAGACTTAACAAATCTTGTCTTCTTTATTCCACATGAAGCGCAATGACGAAACCACATCGGTCTCCCATTTTTTTGCAACCATATATCCGGATGGCTCCACGCATCCCGCAACTGGTTTCTCTTTTACGCAATATGATACCATTTTTTTTAATCGAAATATTCTTTTATTAATTTTTCATTGAACATTGTATCAGTTGAACTTAGAGGCTTCAAAATATCATAATAATCTTTTTGAGAGACCATTGATGAAGGAAATAAAGGCAATAATATCCGCAAAGGACACTGTTTATGTTTTGATATTGAGTTATGTTGTAAAGTATTTGTTTCCCGTCACTTGTAAATTCTACAGGATATCCCATCCCAAAACTATCGAAATACCACACGAATTTCCTATCATGCGAGGGGGCGCAACAAACCCAATGAGTTCCTGCATTTTTAAGTGAATCAAGATTTATAATGCATGGGCTATGTTTTTTAGGCATAACTTCATCCCTTGCATATATCCCTTTGAAATTTGGAATTCTAAGATATTTTATCCAGTTCATTAAATCAATATTACTCAGCGGTTTGTTTATGAATTGCGGACCACCGTGGCGGTCCGATTTGGGCCTGACCGCCGAGGCGGTCAGCGGCTTCACGCTCACAGTATTGCCCCCACTAGTGGAATACTGTTGAATGGGCTGTTTGGTCCTAACAGAAGTCCCTTCCCATTTTTTTTACCGCGGCCTATAGTATTTGGTCCCCATTGGCCAAAGAAAGGAGGCGGTTGATACGGATACGTCCCCAAAGGGGCCATCCCCAATCTTGGCGCACCGCGGCCTGTTGGCCGGCCCTTTCCTTTTGGCCGGCCTACGCGCGGCGCGCCTTTTCCTTTTGGTTTTCCTATTCTTGGCGCTCCTTGTCCAAACATATTTTTAATAGCATCAATAGCCAGTGGAATACCAATACTTGCTAATATAGTGCCCAATGCTCCTCCAGATTGTTTTTGTGTCGGCATTATCACTAATCTGCCTCCTGACTGAAGAGCATTTAGAATTTCTTGTTTCTGTTTTTTTGTCAGCAAATGTTTATAATTAATCAGTTTTTGAATTTTATCTTACGGGATGAGAAACCCCCCGGTTTGAAACCTGCCCACCTGGCCGCTCCCGCTTATCTTTTTAACAACTTGACTTGCTCCTTCACTCGCTAAACCAGCAAGCGCTGATAAACCAAGTGTTTTTGCTAAAGTTGGTGCTAATGTTTTTACTAATGGAATAACAGCGGAAAATAAACCTCCACCTTGCCTCATCACTTTTCTTATTTGTGTTTTCGATATTTTTATTTCTGCTCCGTTTCCAAGGGATGCCGCTTTATTGATTCTTTTAGTTTGATTGGCTGTAAGCAGTAATTCATTGTTACCGCTTGTTTGATTTTTACTTAATCTAATTGTTAAAGGAGTGTTTTATATGCTTTTGCAAGCTTGTATTTTTGTCCTTCAGACAAATTCACTTTGTATGGATAATATGTTGTCATTTTAATAACATATCATTTTTTATTTTACGCAATAACCAATTCATTTCCAATTTTATATATTTTCACCGTTTCTTGATAGAGAACTATAGCATGCACATTAAAGTTTGCAGCTGCATTTGCGTTCAATTTATACCTGAATATCAACTGCTTGGGATCTCTTGTTGGTTTTTCAGTTTGATAAGTCAGATCGAAATAAATCAATACATAAAGAGAATTGAAATTGGCTAAATTTAATTGTGTTCCAGTGTTATAGTCATTTTTCCTCATTGCATAAGCCATGACATCCTGGAATATTCTTACTTTGCTTTCACTGTCATACTCTGTTTCCGGGTAAAAAAAACTCCGGTGCCATACTCTAATCGGCAGCTCAACAAAGATGAGTTATTATAAGTGTCCATAAGATAAGGGTTATCTTCTGCAGGGATATTTCGGGGCGGGGCGGTTCTTTTAAGATAAACAAAAATATGCTTAACATTATCAATACTTGCAGATATCCGGAAGAATCCTGATGACTGCGTAGGAGCTGATTGTTGATACTTTTCCCTTAAATATTTCCATTGTGTTTCTTTCAGGAATGAACCGACAAATTTCTCAGCAAGAGAATCTTTAGGTGATAATCTGGGAACCCAAAGCAAAAACCTATTCACAACAACTCTTCCATCATCATCAGCAGCAGCCTTATGAATTAATTTCCCATCATCATTAAGTGTAATCTCAAATTGCAGCTGCATGGGTACAAGCATCTTATCTTCCAACTCTTCGAAAAAGGAAAAACGATTCAAAGGAATAATCGTATTAATGTTCTTTGTGCCGCCGTTTCCATTGTCTTGAACTGCTTGAGAATGTATTCGGCGAGCTTCAAATCCTGTATTTCCAACAGCGGTTGTTGCATTAGTATCCAAATACCAGAAACTGTTCTTGGCTACTGATCTGCTGAAGTCATCGGAGTATTCTAACAAATTTTTAGCGAAAGTAACTTTATGCAGATTATCAGTATCATAAACAATCTTTCCTGCAGATTTAATCATCATGTGCTTAATCAGGGAATGAGCATCGTTTATAACGGTTATTCTATCAACTGCCGCATACCCAGCACCGTCTGCTAATTTCTGGAGTTGAAATTGTACTTCAAAATAAGCATTGTACCAATCATAGAATGCCGATCTATCATTAATTGTGAATTTATAACCATTTTTCGTTTGGTGTTGAGCATTAGCTAGGGCTCGGATAACATCATCCACCCGGAACTGCACTAATTCATTTCCTTGTAAATATTCATTCGATCGAAAAGCCATTTTATATTATTTTATTTTATTTTCTTTTTCGAATCCCCCGAACCGCCAAGGCGGGCCGGATCCCTTGTCCAGAGATTAATCTGTGTAATATATCATCGGCACTCTCTCCTGGTGTAGGGGCTGATTGTGGTCAGGTTGGCACGCTTGACGCGTTAGCGCGTGACGCCGGTTGACGTTGTCTCCCACTTTTTCTCGGGCCGCCATGGCGGCCCGGTCTCATATTGCCCAGTTTTTTCATTATCAAATCACCGGATTTTTCAGCTGCCTTTTTGCCTAGTTTATCTCCAGCGTGAGAAATACCTGATTCCAATGCTTTTTTCGCAACGGGTTTTGCGAATTTTTTTGAAAATGGCTGACGCCACCGCTCTCATTGGTTTAAAAATATTATCCACAATGGCACCTGTTCCTTTGTGTCGGAAAACAAACCGCCCTAATTTGGGGTTATAATAACGAGTAAATTCATAAGATTTCATTTTTATTTTATTACCTTTTCAATATTAATGAGAAAGCTGTATCAGCCCCATTCAGGTTGATAATCCTTCTTTTTCCATCAGTGGTATAGATTCGAATGGAGCTTATTGTGTTTTTATCCACAGGGTTATATGTTACTCTCATTGGCTCAAGAGTAAAACTATATGATGGTCTCAGAACAGATGTTGAAAAGGAATAAATGATATCCGTATCTTGTCCATCCACAAGCGAATCATTTGTCAGATCACAACGAATGTTCAACATATCAGTATCTTGGCTAAAATTTGGAACTCTGGGGCCAACATTAACTTCATCCTTTAGAATCGTTTTGTCAAAGCCAAGGAGTTCGTTAAAATTACTTTGCGTCAAATCCAGTTGATAATTTTCTTCCATTGTTATTGTTACTCTGAAGGTTGTGGAATTAAAAACAAGGCTGATTGGAAAAACGTCTTCACCACCTTCTTTTGCAGTTGCTTTTTGAAGAAAAGCATTAATCTCTTCATAGGTCCAAACTCCAGCTGGGAAAGATATATCCTGAAATGTTTTCCCACCGTCAGAGCTGAACCTGATTAATTGGTTCCTGTATCCAACATTGATGTTAAACCACGTAAAACTCATATGTGACCTCTCACAGGAAAACGATACTAACGGATGCCGTTCGCACGGCATGAACGCACGGCTAGTGAACGGATGATGAACGGCTGAATAAATATTATGAACGGCTAGCGGTGAACGGATGAACGGCTAAAGAAAAAATTTGAACGGCTGGCTGTGAACGGATGAACGGCTAAAGAAAAAAATTGAACGGCTGGCTATGAACAGATGAACGGCTTAAGAAATAATTCGCACGGCTGCCAGTGAACGGATGAACGGCTAAAGAAAAAAATACTTCGAGCGACTCGCAGTGAAATGGACGGCCGAACGATTAAAAGAAAACACTCAGTTGCCGACAGCGAAAATCAAAACGTAAATGTTTTATGATCTAAAAATCTAAACTCTTCAAGTAAATTGATCGCTAATTGTTACATTTAAAACAAGAACATTATTTAATCGACGATAAAAACATATGTTTGTCCACGGGCATCGACCGTCGAGTGAAAGTTGAAAGCATGCAACTCATATTCACCGAAGCACAACATTTTTCTGTAATTTGCATACCAAACGATTTTCAGGAAACGCTACACACTTTTTGACAGCCAATCGCGCGATTGTTTCGACAATTGGGCCTCTTTACACTGGGCAAGTAAAAAGTGAACGCACTTGACTTAACATATCATTAAAGTCGGCAAATTGAAAGGATTCAAGTAAGACTTCTGCAAAACCATCGAAACTCAAGTCGACTTATTGTGCCGTGGGGCGGATCACCATGCCAATCAAGCCAACTAACTCCATTTCTTCGCAAACATCGTGGCATCGCTGATTTCGACTGTTTAGTGACCTTTGGTAATTGGTAGCTGCAAGTTGTTTTCGAAATTATCAAATTATTGTTAAACGATGGCCATGAAGGACACGATTCGCCAATTCCTTCGAATTTGATCCTTATGCATACGACAACGGTGTCTTTGTCGTCGAGTGTATTCGCGCGAGACATCGTCATCAAAATTGAACATCTGAACAGCTAATTCTACAATTTACAGCTTGTGAATCATTAATTGGTAATGTTATTTTGGGCCGGAGTCCCAAATGCAGTAGTCACGCAAAATTCATGTGTAAAATTATTTCTGCACTTCATGTTTACTTATTATTAAAATAAATCTTGAATGGAACTAAAAATTATAATCGAAATTAAAGACGGTAGGGAACGTTTGGTAGACAGAAAATAAAAATTAAACCCTTTGAAGTTTGTTGTAGTTGTCGGTAAAGCTAGTGCTTGGCGGTCCCTTGGGAAAAGTGGTAAAAGTGCACCGAATTTGCATATGTCAAAACGGTAATTTGAAACCTGAAAACACGCTGGCACAAGCGAAAGTCTCAAGTTTTTTATATAAACTTCTAAGAAATTCTCAGTTTTCTTTCTCCATTTCCAAGTATTCCACCGCGCTGAAACATGACAGAAAGTTTGGAGTGTCTTCGGGCTGGGAATAAACATAAGCCGCGTTTGGTTTCGCGAGCGTTCCATCGATCCATCCGCGTGATCTCCATCTAAGTGTGAAAAACATTCATCGCTTGATTCTTGTTCGTTTTAAGAGCGGGACTGTTGTCTGGCTTGAATCTCGCCCGTGTCTGGCCAAACAGATGCTCGATGACATTTCTGGGAGAGAAAAACTAGCTGTTTTACATGTATTATGGAAGATCATACAGCGCAATTATTTCCTGAGTCGGCAAAATGTTTCCAAAGCTCTAGCTCTAGCTCTGAATATTGACTGTCGGTACAATCTGAAAAATAATTATTCTCGGAAGCTGTTCCTT
Organism: Cladopsammia gracilis; assembly: GCA_022457155.1. Lineage (NCBI taxonomy): Eukaryota > Metazoa > Cnidaria > Anthozoa > Scleractinia > Dendrophylliidae > Cladopsammia > Cladopsammia gracilis. The sequence continues at coordinate 762,881 of JAJGOT010000396.1, read as the reverse complement.
TTCGAAACTATCAAGCTATCCGTTAGACGAATTTGCCGAAGCGTTGTTAAACGCTTCAAACTATCCGTTAGACGAATTTTTTCTTGAACGAACGAACGGGTGAAGATTTATTTGAACGGCTGAATTTTTTTTTTCCGAACAGTTAACTTAAGCCGTTTGAACGGCTGAATATTTTTCGTGAGCGGCTGAATATTTTAAGTGAACGGGCGACCCTTGCCGTTCGAACGGCTGAATATTTTAAGTGAACGGATGACCCTTGCCGTTCGAACGACTGAATATTTTAAGTGAACGGATGACCCTTGCCGTGCGAACGGCTGAATATTTTAAGTGAACGGCAGGTGAACGGCAAGCGAACGGTTTTAACGGTTTGAAAGGCTATCCGTTAGTACCGTTTTCCTATGAGAGGTCACATATTGATAATTCTGTTAAGCCCAACAACATATCGTTCATTTGGGTCCAAAACAATTGGCTGATTAAATTTTGTTGTGAAATTTTCTGGTTTGTTGCCGCCCACCTTGTTGGCGTAGGATGATAAAACAATTTCTCTTTCGATTTCCATTTTATAGTTTGAAATAGCTTTTATAAATCTTCTCATGCTGTGATCTATTGATCATTGCTTCTTTCAGAAGAAGGTCGAGAATTGCAACGCCTTCATTTCTCAAGTTGATGTTTGTATTCCCAGCAAGGATGGATCCAATAATGACTTCAAGTTTCTGGAGAAGTTCTTTTGGGCCGGTGAAAAAAAAATGAAACGGCTCCACCGGGGCCACGCCCACCTCTTTTTCGCCTCCTGACTCCTGTACCTTTCAATCCTTGCAATTCTCGTCTCTTATTACTGTAATAATCTAAGTAGTCATTTAAAACTTTAAATTGATAATCTATGTTTTTATGCAATATTTGCTTTGCCTCTTCACTTATTCAACCTCGATAGAACTTTTTAGTGATACCTGCTTTGCGACCTTTCAGTTGATTTTTTCTATGGACTGCAAGTGATATGTTTTTGCCAATAATTCTTTTTTTCTGCGTAAGTGATAAACTTGGATCATCTAATAGTTCATACATTTCATCATAAGTTGTTAAACCTAGTTGATACAGTGCGTTATTCTTTCTACCAACAATGGCACGTTTCTTTTTTTCACCCACCTCTTCATCTTCTTCTTCATCTTCTTCTTCATCTTCTCCTTCATCTTCTCTATCATCTTCTTCTTCATCTTCTGTTTCCACAACATATCCAGGGAATAAATCTGCGTATTCAGGATATAACTGTGAATAATCAGGTGGTTGATCATCACTATATGGTGGGAGTGGACTCGTTGACGTGTGAGGTTTCTCTGCTTGTGGTGCAGCAGCCGCCTCATCCGCCTGGTTCTTCTCCAACCACTTTCTTTTTCCGAACTCTAAAGACCTGCGGCCTCAAATTCAACGCAATAACATCATCTTATTTCGATGTTATGGGTTTAAATATTTTTTCATACCCAGTATGACTTGTCTCTTCACCCAACTTTTTTTGGGTGATGATATCATGAACGAAATTAATTTTCTTCCCCAAAGCAGATTTGCTTTTTGCAAGTTGTTGCCATTTCAATAAACTCATTTTATATCAATCATATATAGTTTGGGATGTACAACATGATGTACAACACGATGTAGAACATAATAAAATGAAGATACCAAATTATGATTTCAATGATCCCATCACCAATTTCGAGCAGCTGCATCCTTTCATGCCTGATCGAACTTTCAGAATGCTGATCTGCGGTCCTTCAGGGTCGGGGAAAACAAATGTTCTTCTGGATATGATTTTACGCCCGCTGTTGTATTATGATAAGGTCTATCTCTATGCGAAAAATCTTGACCAATCAAAATATCAGCTTTTGCTGAAAAAATTCCGTCCAATCAGCAAAGAAGCTGGGTATGAAATTGTTGAAGCATATCCAGATGATATCATCCCAGTTTCTGAATTGTCAGATGATAATCAAAAACTGGTTGTTTTCGATGATTTTGTTTGCGAAAAGAATCAAAAGCCATTGATCGATTATTTTATCCGGGGCCGACATAAGAATTGCTCTGTTATTTATCTTTCCCAAAGTTATTATAAAACACCAAAAGATATCCGTTTGAATTGCTCACATTTTTGCATCTTCGAATTCCCCAGCAACAAGGAAATTGCCACGTTATGCCGGGATAATAATGTCAGCAAAGAAGATTATTTAACTGCAACCAAGGACCCATACTCATTCCTCTATATTGATAAGCCGAGGAAATTCATTTCTAAAAAATTTGATGAGACCATATAAAAATAATGAGTTATTCTAATGGAATGCTGCCGGATAAAACAAGCACCTCCCGGGGAGGTCAAAGAGGAAAAGATGGAAAAAAGGACTGCCGGGCGTTGGTTTTAAATTAACGCCTTCAGGGGATTATGATATTCAAAACAAAAAATTAACCAATGTTGCTGAAGGAACAGCGAATAACGATGCAATCACAAAACATCAAGCTGACGTTCTTGAATCAAGTCTCGAAAGCAAATTGATTCAATTAAGGGCAGATTCACTTCAGGTTGATGCTTCCTCGCATATGACTGGAAATCTTGACCTTCGAGGGCAAAACCTCATTAACCCCGGGGAAATAAAAATGAATCGCAAACTGATCAAAAATCTGAACACGGATGAAAACAATGACTTGTCAACTGTCAATATGATAACTCTGAAAAGATATCACCCAAATGCACCTGCACCAACGCATGAAGTCACGAAGGATATTGATTTGAAAGGACTTTTCAACGTGAAAAACTCAAAACAACAGACTAATCATGATTTGGGAGCACATTATAACAATCTTGTTTCTTATAATGATGTTAAAAATATCTTCTTATCCCGTAAAGAGGCGTTTCCAATGGAGACTAGTTTGGATATGAGAAATCACACCATTTTCAATGTGAAAGATCCAATCGTTGCCGATCAAGGCGCAAACAAAAAGTATGTGGATGACCAATCCGCTAAAAAGCTTTCGTTGGAAGGTGGAACAATGACTGGAAACCTGGATATGAATTCACAACAAATCAACAATATTGCCGCGCCAACTCTTGAACATCAACCCACACCAAAAGTTTATGTTGATAGTGTTAATAGCGAACTTAATCTCAAGATAGTAAATGTGGTAGTCAAGATGATAGAATCAGAAGAGAAGCTCAAAAAATACGTTGATGACTCGAATATCGCGTCAAACTCTCGCCCGAAAGATGAATTCCGGTATCTGATGGAAGATGTGAATGAATCCAGCTCTGAGCATGGTATCACAGCAACTGGAATCAATGATTTTCCGGATTCACCACATTTATTCAATAAGAAGGCATATGATTTGACAATATCCAAAGACGACAGTAATCTATACTCTGGGAGACTTGGATTAAATATGTATAAATTGCCAGAGGGAGAATACACTATTTGCATTGAATTCTTTCCCGCTGCCACGACAAATGTGAGCGTTAACGTCGTGAGCACAAGCCTGAATATTAATAAACAAACAACAACGAAGTTGCCGACTTATACAAGATCCATCATCCACATGCATAAATGGCAGATCTCTCCACCTGAATATATATATTTGGACCTGAAATGGCAAGGAACCGCTGAATCAGCTCCAGAAGGGCCCGCAAAGTTGATCGTATATGGTATCAAGGGTTCTCATGACGATGTTCCTACTGATGATTATGATTGGCCTTTCGTTTTTGAAAATCAGAGAATGGTCATGCAAACTGATTTGGATATGAACGGCCACAAACTGATTGGTGGAAGAATCGTTGAAACAGGGGTCTATCGCTATTCAGACAATGTGTTCGATTTTTTTTTGTGGGGGCTGTCTAAATTTCTTTTCTTCCCAGTTAAAACAAAACTGATTGAAGCTGGTATCTTCTATCAAGATTTGAGCCGAACACCAAGATTGGATCTCACGTTGGAAATGACTGTGAAAGGAAAAAAGCGGGTGACAACTTGGAATGGACAGGCTGGACAAAGTTTCAAATACGACCTTGGAAATGGAGTTGACATCCCAGAGATGACTTCATTCCATCTTTTTCCTCAAAAGGGATTGAAGATTGATCGAGATGCCAGAGTCTTTCTTTCTCTTGTGTTTGAGACTTTTTGATTTTCCCACATAAAAAATGAAAGAAGACATTCAACTGCAACGCCGCCGACCGCCGACCACCGAGGCGGGGTGGGTATTTAATTTCAATCACACAGGCAAAAGGAAGGAAAAAGTTGATGAGATAAAACAATTTTACAAGTATTACCACAAACGTTTTTGGTGTTATGAGAAAGCGTTCAAACACTTCAAGAAAATAAATCTGGGGTTGACTTTAGGTTCCATGGGGCTTGTTGTTGTTGGGACTATTACAGGAGTAGTAACACTCAATCCAATTGTTTTGGGGGTTATAAGTGGTGCAGGGTTGGGTTTGAAAACCTTCCAGGAAGTGAAGGATTATAAAAAGAAAATTGAAAAATATGAATCCGCTTTCACAACATATGAAAACGTTTTGTCCGATCTGAGGGAATGTTCGAGAGGAGTCAGTTTTGACTCGAAGAAATTCATCGAAGAAGTGAAAATAAGGGATAAGGTGGTTATTGATATGTGTATGGATATTTCAAAATATGAAAAAGCATATGACAAAAAGGTTATAAAATGAGGAAAATTATTAAAGGATTTCCTTTAATAACTAATTTTTCAGTCTTCATATTCATCAACTACTTCAGCTTCCTCGTCTGCAAATTCAACAAAACAGTTGCGTGGATCAAGCTTTTTCTCGAGATTTTCATCCCATATTTCTTTAACAAGAACTGCTTTAGTAACCATAATAATTGAAACTGTATCGCTGTTAAGGTAAACTCGGCTGGGTTGAGTTTTACAAATGCCTTTATTTGTTTTACCACGCAATTCCATTGGATCGGTTCTCTTCTTTTTATTATTTGATGAAAGCTCAAAAAATGGACAATTAATATCGTCTTCGTTAGAATATAGTTTTGAATAAAGTTTGTTTTGTTCGCCCTTGACAATTACAAGTTCATTTTCATCAAACTTGGCAAGATTGGGTGAAAGTTTCTTGACTGCAGGTTGTTGTTCTTTAGCCAGTTTTTGGAAATGCTGTTCAATTGTTTCAAACTTCTTTGCATCACCTTTGGAAAGTGTTAATCACAAAGTGAAATTATTTCCATTATGTTCGTTAATTTTAATCACAAAGTGAAATTATTTCCATTATGTTCGTTAATTTTCATTTCACCTTCCAGGCTTATGCAAGGAGCCTTGACTGGAAGTGAAATAAATTTGAATTGTTTATTTTTGGTTGGTTTGGACATTGTGATATCTTGTAGTTTTAATTGACTTAGTTTGGTTGTTGTAGTCGGATTCATATTTTATTATAAAACATAAAAAAATAAAAAAAAATTTACAAAAACGACATTTCATTATTGTATTCCTTTTGATAATCCAGCATCTCTCCATTTGTAAATAAATAAGACCTTGGATAAATTATGGTATACTTATATTCTCCACACTAAGAATTTAGCATTATATGAAAGGTTGGGATTGATTGTGAAAAAGATTCATAGAGGAATCAAATTCAAAGAAGAACCTTGGCTGAAGAGTTATTTAATTTGATTAAAAATTTTGAGATGTGTTTTGATAATTATAACTAATTGTGACAAATGTCAAGTAATTCTTCCCAAATTGGGATGATTTTGTTGACATTTGTTAAAAATAGGACAAGTTTCAATTTGGAATTAAAAAAATTCAAATTGTGTTTATTAATCTGGACTTGTTGTGACAGATGTCAAGTGATTCTCCCGATCTGAAGCCAATATCGTCAATTTGACTCACCATTTTAATTGTGAATGATTTTTTGGGGGGATTCGCCAATGTCCCCAGGCAAGGATGTGAATTTTGTCTGGCAGAATGAAACGTTTATCGTCATCTGATGACAAGGCTGTTTTGTTGACTGTTTCTGAGAACATCTCATGTTGATGGCTGCGGATGAGATTCATGGTTCTCATTTGACTTCTCCCGCTGAGAAGGCAACTCTTGAAGTCCTCATGGGTGATATGTTTCTTGATTGTTTGTTTCTTCACACCCTTGCATTTTTTAACGCGACTGTCATCAAGTAACTTATAACTATATAACTTTGCTCGCAGTCCAACAAACTCTTCAATTATCTTTCCCCTAGCTCCATCTTTCATGAGACCGTTCACTTTCTTGTTCATGATTAGCATTCCCGAGGGATGATCCGGGGGATAGTTGGATGTGTCAAACATGTCCTTCACATCTGGCTTCAAATCCTGGAAGACGTCTTCAGTTTCAATTTCATAGCACAAAGAATCAGTATCTGTAAATAATAGCTTTGCTTTATTCCCATATTTTGGTTTCATATATTCATAATGAAATTTAAACATAAGTTCCTTTGATATTTCAAGTATTGACATACCGCATGGAATTGGTTTATTGAAAAACATTTTCTTCCGCTTCATATGAACAGCTATAAGATTCTCATCGAAGATTGTGTGATGTTGATATGTTGGTTTAGCTATGAGCTTTTCTGCAATCTTTCTGTCATTGACAAGTCTTAAGTCAACTCTCTTGTGGATATTTTCCATTGTTTTACCGAATATTGCGTTATTCATCAGTTTGAAGAAGTCTTTCTGGAAGTCATTCTTCCCTGCTTGTCTGAGCTGGATGTTGAGTTGAATATATGATTTCAACCACGGCTCTTCAGTGAATGATATTCCCCTGTGAATCTTAGTTAATTTTAATCCATGTTTCAGAGCTTGTTTAAGTGCTCTGTGATGCATGATGATGTGTTTCTTGTCTCGCAGATTGGGGATTAATCTTTCAACATGGTTATCGCAAATTATTCTTTCAGGGGCAAATGGGTAATCATTATGAGCATCATGAAGTTCTTTGGGATATTCTAGATCCACCTCAAGAACACAGGGTATTCTCTCCCATTTCTTAAAGTTTTTCATCCAACGAAAGTTACCAGTTGGAAGTGGTTGGGTCATTGCCCAAGAATATAGAGAATTTGCATCGAGATAAAGAATGTATTTCGATGGTTGTGTAGGATCATATTTATCTCCCATATAGTGATTATTTGCTTTTCCATGGCGGTTGGATATCATTGAAATGTCGCCTCTTATTCCTTTCTCAAAAAACAAAAGCATATCTGGATCATTTAACAATGTTATCTCTGCTCCTGATTTCTTGAGGCTGGCATCAAAAGATAAACCTGGGGCGGTATAATACCATGCTGGATCCAACTGATAATTATCCATACAAACATTTCTAAATTCTTCGAAAACATCTGCAAGGAGCATAACATCTGTTTTCAAATATAAATCATGATATTCTCCAAGATTGTTTATACTCATTTCATCCCAAACATTTTGGGCATGTTGAAAATCTTCATCAGATATTCCCGATTCATTAATATCAGAGAATAAAATACATCTTTTGGTGGTAATTTTGTTTTTTTGAATCTTTCGATAGAATCCATATAATCATATGGATAAACTCCTCTTCTTAAAAGAAGCTCAGTTTTATCTCCAAATTCTTTCCTTGTTTGTTTCAGTTTGTCAAGGCCTAATTTTTTTTAATTATTTGCTAAATTCTTAAGGGAAGAAGCCATGAATTGAATTGAATCTATGAATCTTAATTCATGAGAAATAGGAATCTTTTTACCCTCTTTGTTAGTGCCCGTCCCGTCTTTGACAGGCCGGCGGTATTCTCCAACAATAATATTCTTTGAAAATGAAATATATTTTTCTTCATTATTAGGTATGCATTTAATATCCTCAGGTGTTCTGCCAAGGTTTTTAATGAATAAATGGGCATCATAACCTGCAAGGTTATGGAAAATGATAGGAGTAAACTTAGGTTTTTTTTGTATTGCAGATTACAACTATTATGAGCTGCACCTCTATATTTTCATGTAAAATGACAATGATCCCGCACCTTTGGATCTAATACTGTAAATTCTCCTTTGCATATCCAACATACTGTTTCTTTCTCAAATTGTTCTTTATCTTCCCTAGTGAAAACCATCTTCTTTCTGCTATCAAATTTCTTGTGAATATACTGTACTGTTTTAATTACAGTAATTTATCCACAAATATTTGTGAAACATCATCATCCACTGTTTTTGCCCGGTAAAGAACTGGGGGTATATTCAAATATGCGTCGTCAAAAGGAATGACTTTGAAACAAAATCCACAAGGTGTGTGTTTTTGAAATTGATCGTGAAACTGATTCCATTTCCTGGAGAACAACTACTTATAGGTTCAGTGCATGCTTCAAAGTCAGCATAAATTACAAATGGAACCCTTATGGATCTATTATGGTGTTTAAATTTCAAAATCTCTCCCTTTTTTGGCATTTCTATTTTTATCGCTTCATTGCTGCAACATAATTCTTCATGCTTAGTTAGGGATGCTTCATCATAGAAATGATTGAGACAATGTAAACAAAAATGTTTACGATTAGCATGATGATTAACTTGGGCAGATAAAAGACGGCTTAAACTGTTAACAACAGCATAATGTTGGATCCCATCATTCTCAAAAAGAAGCAGAGTAATATGGTGTTGACGTTTATGTTTTGAAATTCTTAAAGGATGAACCACTGATTCATAGCCGAGAACATTCACGGCAATGTGTGGATTTAATCTTTCAAAATGATCTATTTCTTTCAAGGATGTTGGAAATTCAATTCCACTCCAATTTAAATCATCGGCTTGGACTCTTAATATTGTTGTGATTCTTTCAGGGTGAATTTCACATGGATTAAGAGCCCTTGTTACTGCCCATTTAAAACATTGTTGATCATTATTTCTCATATTAGTGAGAGCCTTTTTACGAGCAAGGGATTGAGGAAGGGGAATATAAGTGCTTCCACCAAGAGGTTTATAATCAACTAAATGCAATTCCAAATGATTTACATAATCAAACTGCCAATTTGAGCCCATCATTCGAAATGTTGCTATAGTCTCAAGGATGGAATCAATCATTTGATTTAAAAGGTTTTTTACATCTGTTGCTTCTAAATTAATCTCTATCCCTGAATGAAAAGGAGCATCTGTTTCTATCACTTCTCCAGTTTGTAAATTTTGGCGATTCATTCTACAAGATAGAATCAATTTAATTTTCGTGCCTCTATTAGCCTTTAAAATATTTAGAAGTTGATTAGAAACTTGTTGAAAATAATCTCTTGGAGATAATCCTTTTTTTCCTTCAAAGATGAACTGACCGGCAAACTTTTCCAAGGCTGAAGGACCTTCTTCAACTTTAATTTGTTGTTCATATAAACTTGCAACTTTGCGTTGAAAATTAGTTATAATATTTGAAGCTTTCCTCGCAATATTTTTGGGAGTAGCCTTTAACCAATTCCACCATGAAAGGAAAGTATTTTGAATTGTTTCCAATATTGGGGGCCGCGGAGGAGGTTGATATGGAGTTGGGGAAAGAACTGGTGTTTCTATATGCAGTGTTGGTGCATCAAGAATATTAGAAGAAGATGCATTAATTAAACGTATTAAATCAGCTTTTGTTCTAGCGCGACTACGACCAGGGATTTGTCGCTCTTTCGCTATTTGTCTTAATTCCTTTACTTTCATTTCTTCCATTTTAAATGGAAAAAATAAAATAATTTTTTTTTATTTTAAGCTATCTTAACAGTTTCCCACGCGGGAGAATTTTTTTTGTGACAGACATTGTTACAACAAAGATGGTAATCATTAGCATTTAGTGAATAATTATCTCAAAATAATTCCCTCGCGTGGGACTTATTTTGATTTCCAGAATAAACGCTGACGTGTCGGGATCATTAAATTCAAAGTGAATAATTATCTCAAAATAATACCCACGCGTGGGAATTATTTTTGTTCAATTTCTGATAAATTCAATAGTTTGATTCTGTTGAGTGATGTGAAAAAGCTTGGCTAAAAATCGGCTAACGCGTTAGCCGATTTATTCATCACTAAGTATATTTATGTAAGACGCGTCTTGCATAAAATTAAAACCAAAGCTGTTTAAACATTCAACATGAAAACCAATTTTGAAAATAAACATTTCTCACGCGGGAGAATCAATATTGAAAATATCAACCAATCAGAAGGTGGATGATGCATCCTTCAGTTATGTATGTTTGGTGATTAATAATGACATAAGAACAGTTTCTCACGCGGGAGAAAAAAAAATTTGATTCATCCTTTCCCTATCGACAGTAGTAGAAGGAAAATGATGATTCTGGGCTGAAGCCTAAAAACCCAAAGCCCCCCAGCAATAAAAAATCTAGGAGCAAACTCACAGAAAGCGAACCCATTAGAACTAACGCAGTGAAACCAAATAATTCATTCAAAATCAAATAAAGCTAAAGCTAGCGACAAGGCGCCAGTGTTAAAGACTAGCTGTTTGGTTATCGTTAAATTTTAGGGATAATAAATGACACTTTTTTGTGTTATTTATTTGATTTTCTAGGACATCGATGTGACATCGATGTGACATCGATGTGACACTTTTTAGGTACCGCTAAATTTTAACGATAGCTGATTTGATTTTTTTTTTTTTGAAAAGATGTTACGCTAAATTTAAGCGGTAATTCCATTTTTTAATATTTTAAGCGTTAAATTAAGCAGTAGGGGAGGACGCTTTTTGGAGTTTGACTTGATTTCACTAAGGGGGGGGGGGGGGGGGGGCTTTGGGTTTTTAGGGTTTGGCCCAGAATCATCATTTTCCTTCTACTCTCAATGTATTGGAATAGGTACGCCAACGTCGCCCCAACTCTAAATGGGTGGTGGATACTGTCACCAACATCACCTTCTTTATCACCAAGATCCGAGGTCACCCCATAGGAAGAGGTCAAAATCTGCCCCATTACATTATAGAAAATCGTGGAATCATCCCCTTGGACCGCAACATAAACAATGGGAAACTCTACCACGACAATCTCTGCTTCTTCCGGGCCCTGGCACTTCATAACGGTTGTCATCGACTTTGAATGCATGTTCAACTCGCACACAAATCTCGATGATACAGAAAAACTCACCTGGAACGCCAAGCATATCCATCTAAGTGTCAGTGTCTTCTCCAATGTTCCAGGCTATGACCAACCCAAGTGTTTTGTGTCAGATGGGGACTCCAAACAGCTCGTCAAAGAGATGTTAGACTACCTAGTGAAAATCAGTGAAGAAAGTTGTCGTGTCATGAAGTTAAACCTACTTGAAGCTATAGACCAAAAGCTAGAAGAAATAAAACAAAAGTCAGAACAACCGACCAGAGAAAGTGGTACAGATATTAGCGTCCAAGAGGATAGTGATAATGAAGGAGAAGATCTTATGGAGAGCGATGATGATGAAGAAGACATATAATCTGAGACGGAAGAAGATCGTGATTTCCTGGATGATGAAGTGGAAAGTGAGCAAGGTGCCTCGTTTTGCCGAGCTTTAGATCGCGAACGCGAGAACCAGAATGATGATGAAGAGTACGTCGAAGATCAACCATAAGTTAACAGCCCTGAACCTCAGAAGAAAAAGACCACCCCTTGAAGAAACTGAGAGAGAGATTCGAGGAATATCTGCAAGAACTTCCTGTCCTAGGCTTCAATTCTGGCAAATATGACTTGAATGCGGTCAAAGAATTTCTGTTTCCTATCCTGGTCCAAGAAGAAGGCGTTCAATTTACCATTAAACGCAACAACAACTTCATGTGCTTGAAGACCCCACATCTCCGTTCCCTGGATGTCACCAACTTTCTGGCGGCTGGGTTCAGTTACGATAAGTTTCTCAAAGCTTACGAATGTCCACAAACCAAAGGCTTCTTCCCATATGAATGGATGGATTCCCTGGAGAAGTTACAACACACTATGCTTCCACCTCACGAAGCCTTCTTCTCGTCTCTTAAAAACGAAAATATATCTGATCATTAGTAGCAGTACTGACAACAAGTGTGGTCTGAAAACAACATGCAGGCATTTAAAGATTTCTAGATTTGGTATAATAACCTAGATGTGCAACCCTTTTGCGAGGCCCTGGAAAAGATGTGCGCTTTCTGGAAAGACAAGAACATTGACATGTTAAGACAAGGCATCTCTATTCCCGGAGTCATGTTGACGTACCTCTTCACCACCCTGGAATCTGGTATCTTCTTCTCCTTATTTGACGAGAAAAACAAAGATTTGTACTCTCTCTTCAAGTAAAATATGGTGGGTGGCCCTAGTATCATCTTCCATCGATATCACGAGGCAGGGAAGACCAAGATTAGAGAAAAAGAGATGGAAGATCAAGGAAAAGAACCACAGATGTGTCGAAAGATCGTGAGCTACGATGCAAACGCACTCTATCTCTGGGATATCATGCAAGGTATACTGACTGGATCATTTACGCGACGAAGAGAAGAAACTGGCTTCAAAACTGGCTTGAAAGTTCCTCCAAGATGGCAACGGAGTGGTTAGAATGGAAAGCTAAAGAAAAAGGAATTCACATACGCCATCAAATGAATGATACAGAAAAACGTATTGGAGAAGGACGAATCCCCGTCGATGGTTTTCACGGTCCGTCTCAAACAGTCTACCAGTTTCAAGGATGCTGGTGGCATGGCCATGATTGCCACCTTACGAAAGGAAAAGAAATGAACGAAGTCAGGAAAAAACCCATGTCCGAGCTTAGGAAAGAGACCAGAAAAACTTCAAAGTACATCAAAGACCAGGGATACAATCTCGAGGAAATGTGGGAATGTCAGTGGCTCCGACTTAAAAGAACCAACACCGCAGTACAGCAATTCCTGACCACCAAGTTTCAGCGGTCCCTTGACAACCACAAGAACCTGACTCAAGACCAAATCCTGAATGCCATAAGAAATGAGTCCTTCTTTGAAGTTGTGGAGTGCGATATCAGAGTACCGGACCATCCAAAACCCAAGTTCTCTGAAATGTGTGCCATCTTTAAGAACAGAGAGATTTCTCGAGACGACATTGGACCTTACATGCAGGCTTTTGCCGAGGAGCAGAAAATCATGCCTCAACCCCGACGAAGTCTGATTGGAAGTTATTTTGGTGAGAAGATCTTGTTGGCTACACCCCTCGTAAAATGGTACCTGAGCCACGGATTGGAAGTAACTAACATCTACCAAGTGGTAGAGTATACACCCGTGCCCTGTTTCCAGTCTTTTGGAGAAGCAGTCTCCGACGCCAGGAGAGCGGGAGATGTTGACCCAAACAAGGCCATTATTGCCGATACGATGAAATTGGTAAGTCGTTGTTCCATTTGGGAAAACTAGGGTGGGAACATGTTTTGACGTATAGACAACTGATATTAATCTTGCTTTTTCAGGTTGGAAATTCAAGCTACGGGAAAACGATCACAGACAAGGAGCGCACAGAGAAGCCAAGTTTTGTGAAGAAACCAAGGCTTCGCGACTCATCAACACACCATTTTTCAGACAAATTGACTCCATAGACGAGAGCACGTACGAGGTCCAATCTTGCAAGAAAACAATCAAATTAAATCTACCCATGCAGATAGGTTTTTTTGTCTACCAATATGCAAAACTAAGAATGGTTCAATTTTATTTTGATTTTCTGGATAAGTCTGTAGATCGTAGCGATTTCGAGTACTGTGAGATGGACACTAACTCGTTCTATATTGCGATTTCGGGGTCATCGGTGGAAAGCTTAGTGAAACCAGAACTGAAAGAGGAATTTGAGAGGGAGAAATCCAACTGGTTCCCAAGAACCGATACACCAGAACATAAAGCTTATGACAAGAAAACACCCTGTCTCTTCAAAGAGGAGTGGTCAGGGGAGGGTATCATTGGTCTCAGTAGCAAAACCTACTATTGCTTTCGTGCCTATGATAAATTCAGTTGTAAAGGTATCAATAAGAAAACAAATGAAATTAACAAAGAAAAATATCTTAACGTTTTACTGACCAAACAGAACAGTGCGGGACTGAATAAGGGTTTTCGTGTTGTGCATAATAGTATGTATACGTATAAACAAGTTCGGGATGGCTTTTCTTATTTTTATCCCAAACGAGAAGTCTTGGAAGATGGGGTAACTACCCTTCCATTAGCCATTTAAGTACTATCAATAGAGTTTTGTACATAGATTTTCTCACTCGTGATAATTGTAAATATAAATTAAATATAGAGTACCATTTATCAGAAACAGTTTTCCAAAAGATTGTACATAGGAAAATGGATTGTAAATAAACTAAGTTGGCTGAATTTAATCATGACTTGTTTCTCTGACCCAACACACACATGAACTTCGCGCGAGATCACCACGCGTACCCAGCGGAAAAACACAACACTAAAAAGTGGCCCTCGTGGCCCTCGTGGCCTTTGAAAATAGACATAAATTTCGTGTTTTCAAACTGTTTTGTTCAGTTGGAATCAAACTTTCACAGGGTTAACATGGTGCAGAGGAAATGTAAACATTGTCCGATCCCTGGTTGTTGCGCACAATTTTTAGTACGACTTGCAAATCATTTACCTCAAGTGCACGAATTATTAGAGATAGAGCGAAAATATTGGTAACAATTCGTTCGTGATTATGAAAGAAGAGGCTGAACCCAAAACATTTTTTTTCAATAAGGTAAAGTGCGCACAGATCATTCAGTCAGTTGAGATCGTGGATCCGAGGTGGAAACATCTCTTCCTGCGCTGGTAGCTGGTCCTACATATTGCGGTAAAAGTCAGTTTGTCAAACGTTTACTGGAATCGGGAGAAGACATGATTGATGGCGCGCCTGAAAATATTATTTGGTGTTACGGGATTTATCAACCGGCCTATGATGACATGTTACAAACTATCCCAAACATTACTTTTGTGGAAGGAGTTCCCAGTGATTTAGAATCCATGATAGATCCATCTATTCGAAATTTGGTGATCCTTGATGATTTGATGCTAGAACTTAGTAATGATCAGAGAATTACAAATTTATTCACAAAAGGCTGTCATCACCGCAATTTGAGTGTCATCTTTATTTTGCAAAACATTTCACCGTGGAAAATAACTAAGAGATATGAGTTTGAACTGTCATTATCTGGTGCTGTTCAAATCCCAACGCGATAGCAATCAAGTGGCTCATTTAGCAAAACAGATGTTTCCCGGACATACAAAATACATGCAAGAAGCTTTCCAAGATGCGACCAAGAGGCCATATGGGTATTTATTATGCGATCTTAAACCGGAAACACCTGCCGACTTCCGGTTGAGGGCGAACATTTTCCTTGGGGAGATCCGAAAAGTATAAAAAGACTGCATCACAGCGATATAAACCAGTTGAGCATGGCCCAGCGACTGAGAAAGAACCACGATGTTCTTAAACTCCTTGCCAAGTGTACTC
>JAJGOT010000396.1:647500-745000 GCA_022457155.1 Cladopsammia gracilis | reverse complement strand
GGCATAGAGGATGAGATACACTGTGTTGGCGAGTGGCTGACCAAAATGAAGTTCCACGCGAAGGTTGCCTTGTTTTATAAGCTCAAAATGATCACCCGGGCAGTGGTCTGGGGACAAGTCAAAACAGAAAGCGGTGTACCCAGACCTGTAATCCATGGCGAGAAATCCGGGACAGTCAGCGGCCGATGTGCGGGCGCACAATGTGTTTCGTTTCCCTTACAAATATTGGCAGGAAAAGGGTAGAATTGATATTTAAAGCGAATGGTTTAGCTCTAAGGTATATTTTATAACTTCAAAGGCGATTTTCAATCACTAAAAGCTTTCTTTCCGAGAGTGAAGGGTTGCGCAATGCCTAAACTGAATTACATTGCACTTTTCACGCTTGTTGTCACGCGACGGTCACACCAAACGAAGAGAAATGAGAAAATTGGAAGCTACTATCTTTGTAGAACAGCGGGTTACCAATAGAACATTATGTATTCCATGTAAGCTTTTGACTTGGTCCTTTGGATTTATGGCGGCCGTTGTTTTGAGTTGTATAACTGGCCAAAACCGTCCATTTCTTCGGCGCATCGGTGAACAGCCTCTTCAAATTACACCAGTTAGCAGAGGAACTTTTGCTCGTATTTTCAATGTGTTGGGAACCGCGGGTAATGGTTTGTGGACTTCATTTTTCGGCTTCAAACGACCGTCGCTATCAGGAGAATCAAATCCGATTTATAGACCTCGAACACAAACAATTTGGGATCTGTTTTGCGTTGTTCTGCCGCAGCACCTCGGCACTAATTTATAGAAGAAGTATGGCGGATGTCATCCAAAAAGAAGAAATTTTCAATCGTTTTGGGAAGCCACTACTCGCTGTGAATTTGGAAGCCACACTGTTCAGAGGCAAAGGCATACATGTATTTTGTAAATTCGATTTATTGACCAGAGAAAGGAGTTACCTCTGAAGAGCAAGAGGATAATTCTCGACGAGGCAAGGGTAATTTTGACTGTTTTCTTTGTTATTTTATGCACTCCGTTTTGAAATCTAAGTCCGAGAAGTGACGCGATGCGCATGCTCGGCCGCCATGATGTACGGAATTCTGCCCCATGCGCTTCTGTTTATCTGGTTTCCTGTATCTTGGGAAAGCTTTCCACTTCCGGAAAAAAGGCTCTGATATCCAGCTATAAAATTCTCACCTCCGGCTTCGTCAAATTTGAGAAACAGGGGTTTTCGAGGAATTTGTTCTCCATCCACGTAAACACCCACTTGAGTTAGGTTGTGGTGTTTGAAGTTGAACGAATTGGAAGCGTAAGTTCCGTTAAACGCTTCTGTATCCACCAATACTAGTACAAGGCGCTTCGGAATATGACCCAGGAAAAGATTATCCGGGGTAAATGAGCTGAATCCTCCAGGAATGGAAAGGACTTTACAATCCACTCGGCGAATCGGATATTTAGCAGTCGTTTGCTTTAGCGCAGCTGCATGTCCCAAACTAATGGAAGAGGCTACTTTAACTTTGCGAACGTAGAGGATTGCTTCTGCGATAACCACCTTGAAGTTAGCACCGGCGGCTGATGAAACCAAATAAAACGAATTCTTGGCTCTGCTGAGCTTGATTCTCAGATTGACTCCATTTAACTATTATAGCGCGAAAGCGCGCATGATATCGCCTAATACTTAGCCGACGAGGCCGTAGGCCGAGTCGGCTAAAATTAGGCGATATCACGCAAGCTTGAGCGCTATAATAGTTTTATAATTCAACACATTGATAACAAAGCACAGTTTGAAGAAAAAATATCGCCGACAAGCCTTTTATTTAAAAAAAGCTTACATATGTTTTACCGCGCGAAACTTGCAACATCACACAGTTCATGAATGAAGGTGGCACCTTTGTCAATATTGTGCAAGCTTGAACACTATAACTGTTTTGTAATTCAACACATTGATAACAAATCACAGTTTCGAGAAAAAAATTCATTGAAATATACAACCTTTTTTAAGTAAAAAGGCTAACAACAATATTTTGCCTCGCACCATTTCTTAAACAACAAGCAGTGAATGCCGAAACGTTTGCGAAGCTAAAATTAATTTAGCGTACACAATCAGTTGAGAGTTTCTACGAAGAGCTTTTGTCTACTCAAAGAACGGGACAAAGTAGTGACAACCAGAATAAAAACACAGTAAAATGGCATAGAATGTCTTAGTTACAAGTGTTTCGTATCTTGAAAAGGTCAATTCAGAATCAAAGCAAATTGAACAAACACACGGCTACGAACCTAAACATAGCGGCGAAAAGAACTGCAGCGTGGACTATGTCTTACAAAAATTCACAGCTAAAGGATACAAGAAACGGTTAAAACATCATACCTGTAGTTCATTTGGCTTTTTATTCCCTTCCATCAGCACCAAATTTTCAAACATCGAAGTACGAGCCGAGTCGATCAATGTTGTTTACAAACTTGCTCGTTTCTTAGCTCCTACAGCCGTAATGACGAGATCAGAAACTATTCTGAGGAAGCATCAAGCCTATATCATATTCCAGAGGTGATTACCAAAGGAATTTTACGAAAATTGTGCTCCTTCATTCACTCCTTGTCGAGCGGTCAAACTTTGAACCAGTTTTCATTCAGCTACGCCAAGAAACACTGCGACCAGTACCGCGACCGCGACAACGCGAAAATTTCGCGCCTTTTTTGTCCAATCATGTGAACAATACTTTTTCTCTTTTCTTTTCTTCTCTTTTTTCTTTCTTTTCCTTTTTTAACTAATAGTTCACGCACTTTTTCGCCCCAAAACACGAAATTGCAGCCAACAGTCATTTTCACTTTCCTTCAAAATGCGAAAATTACCACCATCGCTGGTTATACGTCATGTAGACATAACGCTTATCGATAACGTTTTGACCGTATTTGGGCAGTGTATCAATGTGTTGAATTATAATTAGTATTAATCGGTCTTGGAAGAAAATATCGCTGTGAATCGGTCCCATCATGTCCACTGTATTACTCTGTTTCGTGAATTCATAGCGAGCCTTTAACCCCATATTTGCATCATCATCTTCAGCCACTGGATTAACTGCATCCATCTTTCCAGGGGTATATTTGTAAAACATAGCCATGGACAGTTGACTTGTTTTGGCCTCTTCCCCGTAGTTTAGAAACGTTTCAATCATGGCGCGGTAAGGGTAGGTATTGGTTGACGGGGAAATAAGTCGCTCGTTCAAAGACACATCCACTTGTGAAAACAAGGAATGGAGAAAAAGGTTCACAGGCCCTACTTCTGTTTTTGGGTCTAAAGCAGTACCGTTTGCTTTAGTGATCTTGGATTTAATAAACAACTGGGTTCGTGCTAAATCTAGATATTCTTCCCCAGTTCCCGAGACATTAAATTCAATCGGACCATTGTCAGTAATATTACTAAGGGGATGATATTCAATCCATTGTCCCTTGGTGATAGATGTTTGTGTAGCGGAATCGTGAAGAGATCGAGTTCCCATTTCGTACTCTTGAGATTCGCGATGAACAAAAGCCATGCTCACTTCAAAAATGAGTAGTTGTCTTCGGGCTTCTTCTGCTGCGGAGATGTTTTTTCTGTTTTTTCTAGGCTGTGCTTTCCTTTTTGTAGCTTTCTGACCCCCACCTGACTGCGATTAATTCTGGGAAGCAAGTTCACTGATAGCTTGTTTAACACGCTTGCCAACTGTCGTTTTAAATTTGTTTCCTTCTATCACATCTTGGGCAATGTTAACACCCGTTTGTAATGCCTTTTTACCAAGTATTTTTGCACCTTGTTTCAGTTGAGGCACCACCCAGCGGAAAAGACCTCTAAATATGGAACCTAATCCATATCCCCGCTGAAATCGAGCTCCATGAAAGGCTGGTAAATTTCCACCTTTTTGTTTGACTTGATCTAAATAATATTGTTCGTATAACTTGTGATTTGGCGTTTGAATTTTCTTAATGTCACTCTTTAAAAGTACGGAGGTTGACTCTGACGAAAATGAAGTGTTAGCAACACTCTCCCAAACTCAAATGGTACAGACTCTCCAGTGTCCCGCTTTATATTGACTTCGATCATCTCGAACTGCTTTCTGTTGACAGGTACGTATTGCGGGCGCACGAATGATTTGCTGATCCGTTCCCCATCTTTCCCTTCCACGGGAATAATTCGAAGCAAGGGGACTAGTGTGTCTCCGACGTATTTCGGTTGAATAACATCACTTGAAATCACTTGTTCCGGTGAAAATCCCAGCATATATCCGAAGTTGTCAAAATTCACTTCGGAGTTATTTTGCACATGAACGGTCACCTTTCTACTGATAGTATCATAGGAAAATGACACATCATTGTTGTAACGGTGTTCGTTATCGATCGACTCTTTCATTTTTGCAAGGATATCTTGAATGGTAGGAGAATGGCCTGGTGAAATTATCAGGGTATCCCACATATCGTGGAGTTTTCCATTTCGCACGAAAAATCTGAAGTCTTGAACATTATTCCAGCTATGTGGATAGTGTATTTCGGTTAACGCCACTTCCCATTCGCCCGTCAGATTAACGTTCTGTGGTAATCCAACTCGATACTCCGTTAATGTGTTATTTGGAAATTTGTCAAGACTACTTTTGTTGGGAAGATGCAGATAAAACTGTGTTACCTCCATGATTACTAGAAGTCAAATGATACTGATACATAGGGAGGGCTTATTTTATAATTTACCACGCTGCAACTATTTCATATAAAATCATACCTTTAGTCACAACTTTAAAATGTTACTTTCCGGTACCCAACTATTAAATTTGTCTGGGTAACCTTTCCATTTTACAAAATATTCAACAAAGCCTTTACGCTTTCTTTTGCGTAAGATCTTTTCCACACGATAAACATCGTCATTTCTGATAATTTTCTGGAGTTCAGTTTCGTAAAATGTTCCATCTAAGATCTCCCCTGCATCATCTTTCAGTTTATAGACTGGTACTTGACGCGACATTCGTTTGTACACAGTAACAATTTCTTTTGTAAAATTAGGAAGATAGGACTTTTCAAAGAGTCGCTTTGCTTTGCTGATCCTTACACGATCGCCTACTACAAATTTCAAAGGAACACGCTTGTTGACATCATCCCCATACAACGTTTCCCATACTTTTGCTTCGTTGGCCTTGGTAACTTGGCTTGGCTTCATTTTAATACTGCGATGGAAGGTGTTATTATAAGATGACACTAGCTAAGGTAGCACATCGAGATAAGTAAGAGTGTTTTAGCAGTAAAATATTTGTACATTTTGTTCTTAAAGCTTTAGCTGTGATTGAATCTCTCAACCACTGATGCCTTTAATCATGAGTTAGTTGTAAAAAAGTCAATGTTGTTGTCACGAAGAAATTTCTGGAACAGGCGATTGAGGAATTTAGTGCCCTGATCCGTTTGAAGCTTAAGTGGTTTGCGATCAGAAGCCAGAATTGTTCGAAAGGCCTTGACTAGTTCTTGTCCTTGTTTTGTCTTCAAAGGAAGGACCCAGGCGTACTTGCTAAAGACATCTAGGCAAGTGAGGAGGTATTTGTTACCCTTGTTGTATCGACTGAGACTTTGAACATCCACCAGATCCGCTTGGAATTGGGCATTTATGCCGGAAACAATGACTCGACTTCTCTTGTAATGTCTACGCGCGGGCTTGTGAAGCGTATAAACGTCTTGCTGACTCAGGCAATCTTGAACTTGTTTACGAGAAATCTTACTCTTTCCTTTTTCTTTGACTGCTCTGTACACAGCATCCAAACCACCGAAACTTGCTGGATGACTAAAATCGAGGTAAATGCAGGCGAGAGTTTTCTCCATCGCAAAACTCGGAGTTTTGAACAATGACTTTGCCACCACAACAAGCAAATACGCAACGAATGCGATTAAAAATTCTCTCTAGTGCAAGGGAGGGTGAAGGCGGACAGCAACCCAGCACTAGTGACTTCTCTTCGCGTGAATACTCCAGAATGGAGTTTCTTTAACTTGCTAAGTTTCGACCCCGGTCGATCGCAAAATTCCTCCTTCAATAACACTATTTCACTTGTAGTAAAATTTATACTTCACGCTACAAGACGATAGCGGTTAAATCTATTTCGGAGCGAAGAAGATTTTACACCCATTTTAACTGAAGGAGAAACAACTTCACACTGATTAAAATTAACATTTCCACACAATTTATCATTACATAAGATATACCCTAAAGGATAAAGGTATCAAAAAACCCGTCAAACCGGATCTACCAACCATGACCGTCCCAAGCTAAAAATAGAACATGGCATCGTTAAAAAACCTGCCAAACTGGTTATAATTTAATGAGATTCCACTTCACATTAATGAGATTGCTCCGCATTTTATTCATGAGATCAAGACAATAGCTTATGACGTCATCAGCGTTAATTTATTCCTGCTCACGCTAATGAGATTCCTGCGCAAAAATACGGCTAATTCGGTCCCTCCTATACTATTGTTGCTCATACACGTATAGGCTTTACTGTGATCGCTTGCATTATTTTGTAATTGCTTTGCAAGTTACCAGTGACTACTAGCTATGACTTACTGGGTGAATCGCATGGTATGCTGAACAGAAAAATTGAAACACAGGTGATAGTGCATCAAGAGACTTTTTTTTAAGTTGGACATAAACTTTAAGTTAAGTGATCGCCGATAAGCGCGTTGAGAGGAGACAGCACAATTTGAATGGATATGTTCTTAATACAATTTTCAGCAAAAGTAAAGAAAGCAGTTGATAAATATTAAAAGCGATTGAAATACCATATCCAGTTCAATGGGAGAACAATTCTGACAATATAACAATCCCGCTCGTTAACAGCAATCTCCTCTTGTGCCTCTTTTGTTTTGGTTAAAGTTTCACGTTTTCTTGTCCCCCGGACCTAAGAACCTTCTGATGAGCACCATTGAAATCCATAATTTACCGAAAACTTGGCCAAAACTTTACCATAAATGAAAACACAATCTCGAGCTGGCGGCCATACAACACGGTGCACAAAGGGGCTTGTTGTAAAATACGCAACGCAACGCAACGCAACGCAATATCACGCAATATACGCAGCGCAATATACGCAATGTACGCAATATACGCCCATGACAATTTGTAAAATACGCAATATCCCCAAATGTCAATTTGTAAAATACGCAATATACGCCATGTTCGCAAAACGGTTCGTTTCAACAGCGGTTGACTTGCAAAAAGCCATATTGCGCATGCTCGCCATTCCTTCGAGGTTTCTCATGCAAAATTGATGAGTTTTGTGGTAAGTGTTTACAATATTAATCTTCTTGCATCTTTGATAATCCTTTGTTATCTTCATCATTTACTGTGCGAATCCAAAAACCGTGAACACTTTGATTTGATTTTGATATTTACCATTGTGTAGCAACCAATCAGAAGCGACTCAAAACCGCAAAAACCCAAACAAACGGTTAGTCACGAAACCACGCTTCTCCGTTTCCTTGCAAAATAATCGTCGCCGCCTCTGCCTGTTAGTTAATCCAGCGCTATACAAGTCCAATACATTTTTTCTAATAACTTGAGGATACGATTTTCCTTCATCGAAAACTTGACCGTGCCGATTATGTCTTACGTGCATTGCACCTACGAATTAGAAAGTAGGGAATTGACTTGATCGATCTGCTCCACAAAGCTCAGAATAAAAGTAATACTCATTTATGTTTTGTACTGAACCGAACAAACTGTAATCAGCACTCACTTTTCAGCATAGTAGCTAATAGATTGTCTCAATATTTGAAGCAGCAAACTTCTGTTCTGTTTTGCAGTTTTACCGTTGTAAAATGTAACCCACGGACGTACACGCAAACTATACCCCCACCGTGGTACAAGGGTAGGGGGTTGTTGCACCCCCTCCCTTGGGTTTTTTGCGATGTTGCAATATTTCGGAAATATTTTACACCTAATAAATAGCCCGCGATATGCTCTACAAGATAAGGTAAATATTATGGGTTAAGACGCTGCTGGGGGTCATTGACGTCATCCAAAATGGCCGACAAGACGACCGCCATCTTGGATTTTACTAAAAATTCAAATTTATCGGGAAAATGTGGAAATTGCAAATATTGTTTGCTAGAGTTGCAAAATAACATACAATTAAACATTTTGATGCTTTTGGTAGCATTTTAAATGTTTTTTTCACTGACAAAAAGGTGAAAAACACGCATTTTTATTCAAAAATGCTTGACCACATGTTACTTATGACGTAATATCTCGTTACCATAGCAACCGGTTGTCTCCAAACTTTACCAAAATATGTCTTAAGGATAAATGAACAGCGACTAAAAACGGCATGTGCTAATCGTAAATGGTCTTGAAAATATCGGAGAAAAACCTTAGGGGGAGGGGTGGCAACCACACTCCCGTTGTACGTCCGAGGGTTGACTTTTGTTTTTTTCTGCTTTCGCGGTTGATTGGTTTGCCCGCGATTTTCTTCTCTACGGTCATGTCACGCCGTTCAAAGCTTTCCCCCGTGACATTTCGTTAAGAAAAAATCGCCCAAACGGCCAAAGTTCGATTAGGAAGTTAAGAAATTTAGTCTATAGAAGCAAAAGAAAAAAAAAAACAGCGGGCGCGTATGACGCCACACAACATCCGGGATCTTAGCAATTTTGAAATCAAAGGGAGGCTTTGTTTTATGCGCGGCTACACGGCTGATGTCACGGCAGCTCGGTAAACACTTTAGTTTGATCTTTTGCTGTGTTCAGCGGAGAAAAAAGTTTCCAAATTAAAGTTGTTATTTCCCTGCATTTTTTCGCGGTTTACTACTCAAGACAGGGATTCTAATTAAGGGATACTCAGAAGAAGCTATAGTTGAAAAAGAAGAGCTTTCAGGGATAAAATCTTGCTTCGAGGAACTTCATACGTTTTTATCAATGCGGGAGCAATGTGGGGAGATGGGAGATTTTTCTTCGGATTTCAGGACCGAAGAAACGGAGATTTAACGTATTTTCAAGCAATTCACAGGCAGCTCTATGATCATCTAATGACAAACAAATTGCTATTCTAATAACGGCTGAATTAAAGTCTTATTTGTAAATGTTTACAAGTGTCAGTATTCAAATATTTCCGAATCCTCCCCAGCAAGTTTAACCTACGAATTACTTTACAAGAGATATTGTTAATGTGTTGGTGCCAATTTAGAGAAACATCTAGAGTTAGGCCTAAGTATTTCACATTATCAGATATAGTTCCAGAAACTTTTCCAACAATGATAAAGAAAGACCTTGTGATCTTGTTAGACACTGCTTGAACCAAAGAGCATTACATTGGTTTTAGCACAATTCACAAGCAATCTGTTCTCAGAAAACCATTTACCAACAACATCGAGATTATCCTGAAGGATAGATTGAATGGTCTGGACATCTTTCCCGTCAAAAAATAGAGCGGTATGATTAGCATACAATACTATTTTGCATTGACGGACAACACTTGGTAAATCATTAATAAATATGATGAATAGTAACGGACCCAAGACGGAGCCTTGTGGTACCCCAAGTGTCAGATCAAAAGAATCCGAGAGAGTGCCATTTACAGTGACAGACTGTGTTCTGTTGTAAAAGTAGTTGTCAAACCAGGCCAGGGCTCGTCCTCTCACACCAATGAAATAAAGCTTAGACTTGAGGATTGAGTGGTCAATCATGTCAAAAGCCTTGCTAAGATCTAAAAACACGGCTCCGATGAGATTTCCATTATCAATGCTTTTCAGAATACAATCTGACACATCCAAGAGAGCGGTACTGGTTGAATGATCAGGTCTAAATCCTGATTGAAATGAAGATAGTACCATATCCTCACTGCGTACTCATTACCTCACCGCGTAAGACTAAGTTATGGGAAGAATCCGCGACTGCAGAGGCAATAGGCATGCAACGAGGATATACACTGAGCTCGTCAACCGCCACCAGGGGAGGTGGGTGGGTCGCGAAAGTTGACTGTCGTCCCGGAGTACCGATGAAATGACCACGTTTTAGGCGGAGCGACCAAATTTATACTCCGGGAGCGCAAAGCATTACCACTACTACAAGCGTGCACAATCACGGGGGAATGCGAAGAGATTACTTAAACTTCCTCTATGAGCTAATTAATTATGCAGTGAGAATAGTAACAGTAATAACTTATTTAAAGTCGATAACGTAGCAAGTGGTCAACCAATTTCCCGAGCCAGAGGCTCATGTAAAAACACAATTAAGTGAAAATGCAATTTAAGTTAATTTACAATTTAAGACATTATTAAAGAAGGAAAAGCCCGACCTACATGCACATGAAAAACCTGATTTAGAACTAGATAATTACATTAGAGAAACTCATCGCACAGAATGATACAGCCCACTGTTATTCAAAGACGCTCCGAAAGAGCTTCATTAATTGGTTTCCATGAACGCGCGGCTTTGCTCAATATCATGTAGTAGGCGGGCTAAACAAACAATAGCTGAGTAGCGCTTATTGACTTCTCTTTCCTCTCGCAAAATCACACATTTACGCATAAGGTTCCACAAAAAAGAAAAATACATAAGTTTCCAGGGTTTTGTTTTTTTTTTAAACAGGATGCGCACGTTCAGAGTGACCGTTTAGAAAACTGAGAAATGATAACGCTGCAAGAGCGTAATCCCTGATTTTAACCGCAGTCCGATTTTCCCGATAATTTTAGTGGCTTGTGGGCGAAGTAAATACCGGCACCTGCTCTGATTTATATATCCGCCCGAGTGAGACGATTGTCACTAAAATCACCCCAGTATTTCGCCTTTAGATTTAGCGATCTGGGCGCGGACACGAATGCAAACTAAAAAGAACGTCGAATGACGACGAACAATGTAAAAACTGATAAAGAACGTGTACGGGCGAGACGACTATTGTGACTAGAATTACTGGTCTTTCGCTTTCGCTTTCACGTTAGCACACGGTGTGTAGCGCAGCGGTAAAATTTCGCCGATCAACCCGTTGGTTGGCAGACTCCTCCAGTCCGTAGCCGATTGCACGCATGTTTTTATTGAAGGACTGCGAATAGCCTTAAGATTCCCTCCTATGTTCCGCCATGCCCATACAGCATTTCCATTTGTTTCTAAGCGGAAGTCACACCGAGATCTTCCACGCATTTATCGGTCATTCTCCCTTCCTTTCAGGGTTGTTTGCAAGTTCGATCATCGAGCGCTACTTGCGCTCAAATTTCGCGAGCGGACAATTTTTTTCTTTTAACAATTAAAGATTACAAGACAGTGGGCTAACGTTTATAGACGACTGCAGTTTATGAATGCAATTTTCCAACTTATGGAACCATTGCTATACGGTACTGAAACAACAACTTCATCTGGAACGCGCGCGAGATTTAAAACTCAGATTTTCGATCGCAAAAGTCCACAACCTTCCGCTCTTTGATATAAGATTGCTGCTTATTTCGGTCAAATATCAGAGTCGAGTCTTAATGATATCGTTCCCCACACTAGAAATGCGGGAAAAACACAGTTTCCAGAGCTAAAAGTCTACAACCTGTTACTTGGGCGCAGCGGCCAAGTACAAGAATGCAGTTTCGCAGTGCACAATTTGCAACCGAGCTCTAACGCCCGTGCGCAACTCTGGGGACCGGAATGGGCTTGCCCATTTATAACCTGTTGTTCGTCGATGCGAGGCGAACGTGACAAAGTGCGAGTTCCGTTTTCTCAGTTGCATCTAACGGTTGCATACTTAATATGCGTAAGGAAACTCAAGAAGACACTGCGAAAGTGTTTTACACTCTCGCACGAATGCTACGATACCTTCAGGACGGAAACCCGATAAAACATGTTTAAACGAATTAACATGAAAAAGATTTAGACGAATACATAGCGCTTGTTTAATAAAAAGTGAACACTAGACAGCAAAGGAAGAAATATAAGCATGGGAGAAATCCCAATGAATTTACTTCATACGGTTGTTGCCTTTCATGAATTTTATTTCGTGAAGCTGAAGGAACAGAACAACCAACTGGAATTTCGGGTGCAAAAATTCACCGCCAATAGAAGATGCAAACAATGCACAGACACGTCTTGCGATACGTTTCTTGTGAGTCTCGCTTGCGCTAGCGAAAGTTTCTCTGCCAAAAATAACCTTAAAGTGATCACTTCTTCCAGTTAATTTTCTTTTCTGTTTCGGATACAGAGGAATAAGAAATAGCTGCGTTATGCATTACTGGAAAGGTTTCAAATTACTTTCTACATTATGCAAATTGCAATATTTTACTTCAACAGTACTGAAAAAATATATTCCAAAGGGCTAAATTTGTTTTTCTCCCCATGAGTGAGTGTGAGTGAGTGAGTAAATTATCACCCCTGTCGTTAACTTTGAATGAATTTACAAGTTTAATTCAAAATTCATCATAATAACGGCGGGAATACGTCCAGCAAAACTTTTAACTCGAAAAGTCGTTTGACCCTGGGTCCGGACCAGGCAAAATAAACTACATCTGCCAACTCTCACGTCTGCGAGTGCAAAACTTCGATCTCACGCAAACTCACGCTTATGGAGCCATTTCTCACGCCTTGAGCTATCAGCCTTAACCGATCGCAAGATCCAATTAAAAATATAGTTACGTTCATGAAAATACAACTTCGGACATCTTCGGAATAGATCGGGTTTGGTTGGGTCGCCTTCGGAAATCCTGGCACTCCAAACAACAAACAACAACAATTTTATTTCATTATTAATAAAACAATGTATTAAAACGTTGGCAACCCGCAGTTAGCATAGCTAATCGAGGCGGGTTGTCAAAAATAAGAACAAACATTAACATTAGCTCCTAGCAATATGATTTAAATTAACATTAGCTCCTAATAATATGACTGAAAGGAAAAAAAGAAGAAAAACAAATAACTTTTTATATGTATTATGGTTTACTTAATATTGTAGATCTCAGTTATAGCTACTGCTTTACTATTTTATTCAACAGAGTGGGCGAGTCAATATAAATGTCTTCGGTGTGGAAAATTTGAAAGAGGAGATCTCGAATTTTTTGTTTAAAAGCAGTTTTTGGGAGTCTAGGTATTTCAAGCGGAAGGCAATTTCATACTTTTGCTCCAAAAATTGCAATAGAATTACTCAGCTGGTTGGTGCGCGAGTACTTAATATAAAAATTATCCGACGTAGTGGCCCTGGTATTGTGGGAGTGAATTGAATTACATCTGATAAAGTTATTGCAGATATTTTCAGGGGCAGAGTTTTTTGAGATATCATACATAAGATTCGACACTGTCTCAAAGTACAGCAACTCCAGAGGTAAAATTTTGGCAGAAACAAACAAAGGAACTGCATGAGCCCTGGGGTTAGAAAAATGCATTATACGTAAAGCACATTTTTGAAGCAGTAATATTTTATTCAAATGTGATTGTGGAGCCTGACCCCAGACAACCAGACCATATGACAAATAAGGAAACATTAAAGACTGATAAATGCTATGTAGGGTATGAAATGGAACGAAATGTCTCAAACGAGCTATAATCCCAATGACTTTGCTAATTTTGCATGCTATGTAATCAATATGATATTTCCAGGATAGGTGATTATCAATTAATACACCCAGATATTTAACATAATCTTTACATTCATGTGGAGTATATCCATTTGTACTATTATCAGTCACCATTAAAGTTACGTGATAATTGAGTTTTTTCTGACGAGGGCGAAAAATAACGTAATTTGACTTGTTTTTACATTCAGAGTTAATTTATTTGCATCTAGCCATTGACAAAATAATTTAAGTTCTCTGTAAATAGTCTTTAAATTTTTATCAGCATAAAGCATATTCGTATCATCAGCAAATAAATAAAAGTCAAACTTTTTTGAAGAATTAAAAATATCGTTTATGTATATTAAGAACAGCAAAGGACCAAATACAGAGCCCTGGGGAACTCCGTATGGGACTATTTTTTTTTTTTTGGATATACATGAATTTACTTCAGTAGTTTGAATACGCCCAGATAAGTATATGAAAACCAGTCATTAGTAATCCCTCGAATTCCATAATGGTTTAATTTATGTAATAAAATTGTGTGGTCTACTGTATCAAAAGCTTTTTTTAAGTCTATGAAAATTCCACATGTGAACAGTCGCTTGTCCATGTTTCTTTGTACAGTATTTACAATATCAAGAATGGCGTGCTGTGTGGAATGTTTATTACGAAAACCATATTGCGCTTTGAAGATAACGTCATGTTTATCACTTTCTCAAATATACGATTAAAGTTGGATAAAAGAGAGATTGGTCTATAGTTGCCAGGATCAGTTTCGTCATCACATTTATAAACAGGAATAACTTTAGCGTGTTTATCTTTGTCGGGTATTGTCCCATAGTGACTGACATATTCATAATTTCTGCAAGAGGTTTCGACAAAATGTGCTTAGCAAAGCATAAGATTCTGGTTGGGCAAGAGTATAATCCATGTGCTTTATTTGGAGAAATGGAAACTATTTCATTTTCAATTTCGAGAGCAGTCACTGGATTGAAAAAGAAGGACTCGCAGTAATTACCTGACAGATACTCCGTGAAATGACAAGAAAAACGAAAGTTGGCAGGTATAAATAAACCGAAAGATTCATGGCTTCGAAAGGCCGCTGACGGCGTCATTTGCATTCACTTCAAAAGTGTCGGGAACACAGACCAGTTACAGAGATAAATTGAGCCAGCTACAAGATTAGTTAAAACCAATAACAACAATCGGGAGCCTCTGATATGCGGCCTTTTTTCCAACGGTAAGTGCAAAATAGGTATCGTTTTGTATTTTTTTGTGCTCTAGTCTTTTACACAGTGGACACGCTATTTTGATAACTTGCATGTGATCTCGCACGCTAAGTGCGCGGCGTCTTCTTGCTTTCGAAGGTTAAAGCGCTTCTCTGTTAGACTGTTCACACTATACCAATACTTCCTATCATCAAACTGTAACTAACGTGCATGGAGATTCCTCAGACATATATTCCAATATGCCTAATACAACGACATGGCCCAAGTATACGCTCACACAGTGTCTTGTTCTAGCTAACTTTACCTAATTTGATGAAAGATTGTAGATTTATCCTTCTTCTACCAAAATCAGGCCTTTCAATACTTGGAAAACTACGCCTGATAACTGCGATTAGTCAGCCTACTTCACCAAATTCATGCCCTTTCTCCCTTATCGCGACGCGTTTTGAGCACTATCGCTTGAATAATCCGCCATTGTAGCTAATTAATATGTACGGTGTCCGGCCATTCAAACTCTCGAACTCCTTGACAAATCGTTTTTCATAGGTTTGAATTGGGAGTGCGGCCTAATTAGGACGCAATTGTCTACCGCATCCAGTTAATCGCACCTTGAAATTTACTTCGCACTTTAATCGTTTGATTGACAGCAGCTGAACTTCTGGAAGAGATAAAGTATTCCCAAGTTTAATATGTCAACCAATCACAGCCGTCTAGTTCTGAACATGCAAACTAGTATGCCGCGCGTAACAAATTCGGGCACTGTAGGTACATGTCGCAAAACACAGTAGTACTCTAGGCGATACACACAGACACATGGTTATGCAATTCATCCGCTCCGAAAAACAGGGTGCACGAAACGTAGCTGTCCCAATGATGTTAGGCTGAAACACACAGGAAACACACCTGGTGGAGGTAGGGGGCCAACGAAAGGGGGAGGTTCCCTGCTAATACCACACACAGGAATATTGTAGAAGAAAGTGAGGCAGCTTACGCAACCCTGATATAAACGACTTTCTTATCCTAAATGAACAAACAAAGGGAGATATTGTGTAAACAAAAGGCAGGGGACCCACCCCTTCGTTGACCCCGAGCTCCGAACTAGGTCCGGAATTGAGACACTCAGCAGCCCCCCCCCCCCCCCCCCCCCCCCCAAAATCAACGAAGAGAGCAGGTTTAGCAGGTAAAAATAAACAGAACGAGACGAACTAAAGATTGCAGTAACTAGATGACGTAACACTTATAAAACATCTCAGACGGGTGAGTTACGTGCCGAGGCATGACCGGTGACATGATGATAACCCACCGCACCGAGCGGTCATAACTGGTGGGATACTCATTTCAATAATTTATTTCACGGATCAATTTTCACCGGTGGGATACACATTTCAATAATTTACTGCACTGGGCAGTCGTCAACTACTCGTTTAAATAATTAACTGCACCGATCAGTCTTCGCCGGTGGCATACCCATTTCAGTAATTTGCTGCAGTGAGCATCGGTGGCGTACTCATTAAATAACCCATCGCACTGACCAGTCTTCACAGGTGGGATACTCATAATAACTCCCCGCATTAAGCAGTCTTCACAGATGGGATACTCATGCATTTAAACAACTCATTGCCCTGAACAGTGTTTAACCGGTCTACTACTAATTTGCTGTGATGAGGCGCGGGATTGCAAGAAAATTAGACATACACTAAAATGTATAAAACGAGCCGATGGTAAACGCCAAAACATTTTCAGCAATCTCGCACCACGCCCCAAATTTGAATGGAATATTCCTAAACAACGCACAAATATGCCGTACCCGGCTGCAAACCCTTAGAATTCCACGGCGAAGTACCCCGTAATGCTGCCCGAACGAAAATAAACTAACGATGCTAAACAAACGCCGAAAAAAGGACATACAAAGGGCGACGGAAAAAGCAATGACAACAGCCACCATGAAAGCAAAAACAAAGCCGCAATAAACTGAAATGGCAGGAACTTGAAAACTATGCCAAAGAAAGCGCGCGGAATGTATAACAAACACCGAAGTAACAAAAGGCTACCTGTAAACACAATAAAGCTGTGCAAATCCACGTGGCGGCAATAAGGAAAACATAAATGAAAGTAAAAATGGCCTTCTCGAAGGAAAAGATGCAAACTACGCCGGGAAGCAAAATACTAGCGGGTAAACAAGAGATACAAAAACGGAATAAACTCTAGCGCTGCAAGACTAACCGGATACGCCAAAAATTACCTCATCTGCAGCTCCAAGTGCCGGAACCGGCTCTGGTTACAATGCTGGCGCCAGAGGCGGATTAACTGCAGGTTCTGGGTTATCAAAAGCACCTTGAACAGTCAGGGCAGCGTCAGAAACGGGTGGACGAGGAAGAACACAGTCGGCCATAGCATTGGTGGCGGTTGACGAGTAGACACTAAGCGAAAGTTGACTGTCGTCCCGGAGTACCGATGAAATGACCACGTTTTAGGCGGAGCGACCAAATTTATACTCCGGGAGCGCAAAGCATTACCACTACTACAAGCGTGCGCAATCACGGGGGAATGCGAAGAGATTACTTAAACTTCCGCTATGAGCTAATTAATTATGCAGTGAGAATATTGTGACATTATATGGTCCAATGCTGATGGTACTACTCTCGACAGACTCCTAACGCTACAGAAGAGGGGAGCACGTATTATACTTCAAACGAAGATCAGAGAAGAGAGTACCGTGAATTTATTTCGCGAGTTAGGTTGGGTCTCTTTGATTGAACGCTAGAATTTTCATGTGTCTCACTGTATTTAATGCCTAAATGGTTTCTGCCCGTTTTATCTCCGTGACTTATTTTCACGTAATTCTGACATTCATAATTACAATACTGGAAATAAATCTATCTTCATATGATAAAAATAACTTCAAAGTCTGGCTACAGGTCTTTTACCTATTCAGCTGCTAAGCTGTATAATAGACTAAATGTTATCACGAAATGCTCTAGTTTAGTTAGGTCATTTTATACCAACTATTGGTCAGACACATTTAGATTTCTGTAAATACTTATGTGTTATAACGTATTTGTAATTAGTATTACTTTAATTTTAGAGTTTTTAATTTAAAGGTTTACTTTACACCTGTTTGTAAGTGATAGATACAATATGAGTGGGAGATCTGTATGGGTATTTACAATGGCGAGCCGAAGGCGAGCCATTGTAAATCCCATACAGATCAGACGCGAATATTGTATCTGACTTGTGAAATGAATGTCATACAAAGTGTGAAGAATGTTGTTTACATTCAATTTGATTGGCTGTTATATGAATGAAGTTAATCCGATGAACGCAAAGGGATTAGCATAACATTTATTTCGTTTTAGAAGAGCGAAATGGCGTCCACGCGCCTTCGTCCTCCGAAAAGTTTATCGGAAGAAAGTTCTCTGCTCAAGGATGTGACTCCCTAAAACACTAAAAACAGCACGAAGTGGGCCGTTAAAATATTTGAACAGTGGCAGCAGGCAAGGGCTAACAAAAACCCGAAAATGAAACTGTAGCCTTGGAGGCGAGAAACTGCAGGGTGGAAAACGTTCAAAAATTAAGCTGCAAGCTGGAGGTTATGACAGCGGAAACAGTAAACTTCTGGCTTAGTAAATTTATTGGCGAAGTAACAAATCAATGCGGCGGTCGATTTCCCCCGATAACGCTCTATTTACTGGCCTGTGGCATAAATCGTTATTTAGTTATTTGGTGAAAAGTAAATAAATGAAAGGGGGCTCTTCAAGCTAGTGGCTGAGTTACATATACATAATTAGTATTCTGTATCAGTTACAGAATACTAATTAGCTTCATTAGTATTCTGTATCTAGATACAGAATACTAATGAAACTAATTAATATTCTGTATTCATTCATCAACCCCAACATTTCCCTGCTACCTATTCAAACCCTCCCCGTGCTTTCAGACAGTTTATATATGTATTGGGATTTACAAAGGTATACATGTGACTTGAATACTGTTGTTGGATTGGTCATCACCCTCATGAATTATTAATGATTTTACAATTAGTATTATCGTTCTTAAATTTCTACTATTATTAATTTGTAAGAATATGTTTTAGATGCACAGCTTAATTGCAAATAAGTGTCAATTTTATGAATTCTGTGCTTAATAAAACTAACTTCACTAACTTTACTCGCGTCGCCTTATGCAAATATATATGTTTGTGTGACTTTTTCAATTTTGATTTCCAAATCAGTTTCTCGGGCAATTTTTAAAATGTAACAGGTGTATTTCATTCCAGAATAACTCATACTAGTTATTGTAGACGGAGAAAAAGTTGTTTTTGTGAACTTTTGTGCGGTCTAAATGTACTGTGCAGACGGTCGCGTAACTGACTGTTTTTGAGAATTGCTAAAATTGAAAAATAGTCCGGTCGTCAATCTTAATTCTTTTGTTTCCTTCCGACCTTTCACCTCGTTATTCAAGCTTGTCATCGGCTTTCTGTTCAGAGAGCTACGCTGTTAGGCTCAGCCTATCTATATATTAATGAAATATTCTGGTTTAATTTTAAATTCGTAGAATCCGTAGAATCATAGGTCCAAAAATCCGGAAAATCCCTCCATTTCGTCTATTAGTTAACAATTGGTTCATGCTTTAGCGTGCACTATCGAGTTATTTAGCACGTGGGTACGTAGTTTGGAGAGCACGAAAGAGGCATAAGACTCTAGCTTCTTGAGTGCTCTCCAAACTTCCCACGTGCTCCATAATTCCATAGTGCACAGCTAAAAGCATGAACCAATTGTTTTATAACATAGCCGGTGGAATTGTGCATCAAATCCGACGCGAATTCTGGCGAAGCGATTTGCTCACGCTATCAGCGTGCACTATCGGGATTTTGAGCACGCTTACGTATACTGAATTTGATTGTGCGGCTCTGCTAGCTATGTTATAAAACAAGTTGGTGCTTCCATAATATTCCAAATGAACAGAAACCCACACTGCAAGTTTTCACTGAACTTACTTTTTGGAAGGGTGGAAAAGTAATAGCGGAGCTCTGCGGGCCGAAGCGGAGCCCCATACTCATAGAACTAAACCTATGCCCGTCATTTTTCATGGTCATGGCTAGCGGAATGTTTCGCGGCGCGTGTGGGAATTTATGATGATATCAATCTGTGATTGACTTTTTCTTTGTGTTGTTGTGTAGTTTTGGAGAATTGTAAAACGTGCTTAAAATCATTTGTATCGATTTCTTGAATTTCATCCAAGGCAGCTCGAACTCGATGTGCTATAATGGTACGCGTTTTGCTTTTAAACATAAACTAATGGAGATTTGAATAAAATTTTTCGAAAGAAGATTGTGTTGTCCATTTTTACGTGTTTGTTCATTCATTACATAGATTGAAAAGCGATTTTATAGTTCTATCTTCACATGCGTCGCCTTATGCAAATATGTTTGTGTATTTTTGCAATTTTGATTTCCAAATCAGTTCTCGGGCAATTTTTGACAAGCAACAACTGTATTTTATTCGGAAAGTAGTCGTACTAGTTATTGTAGACGGAGAAAAAGTTGTTTTTGTGAACTTTTGTACGGTCTAAATGTACTGTGCAGACGGTCGCGTAATACTGTTTTTGAGAATTGCTAAAATTGAAAAATAGCCCGGTCGATCGTCAATCTTAATTCTTGTGCTTTCGACCTTTCACCTTAGTTAAGGGGGTGAAACTTAACTACGGTTTTAGAGTCATTGCCAGGGACATTATTTCATGGTTAGCATTTCTCACGTGTCATAAACTGCCAATATGGTGGGAACTATGAAACTGGATACAAGACATCACTAAATCGACATTGCACATGCGCAACTAGTGCCAGTCCCAAACCGCGCGTAAGAATGAAAAATCGCAAAAATTCAAAGGAAAAGAGATAAAAATCTGATTTTTTTGGCTAATCATAAGCAATTCCACTTTTTTAAAAATCTGTGGCATAGAATTGCCGTTTAGACGAAAAAAGGAAAGTTATTAAAGAAAATGTATTGAAATGCACCTTTATGACGTCATAGTTTTTTCAATAACGTGAATTTTAACAAATCCATGTTACAGATTTTTTATTAGGATGTTCTAAAGCCGTTGACCTTGGTTTTATTGGGAAAAAGTGTAAGATGTTTGAGTTTTTAGGGTTTTTAATGTTCTGGTCATGTGACTTATCAAATATGGTTATAAAATTATAAATTATAAATTATAAAATTAATTAAAATTATAAAATTTGATGGAACTATTAACAGAACCAACGTGACCAAACATCATTGCCGAGGAAGTAAAGGAACCCATCATATGACGTTTGGTACTCTTCCATAGCAACCACCTTGTAGTTACGTTTCTCCCCCCTTAAGTTTCACCTCAGTTAAGCTTGTTCAGAGAGCGACGCTGTTAGGCTCAGCCTATCTATATTTATTAATGAATAGAGTGATGCTCATTAATAATGAAATATGCTGGTTTAATTAACCATTGATTACTTCTTTTTTTTTTTTTTTTTTTTTAATTTATTTATTTATTTTTACAAAGACGATTACATACAAGAGAGGATTACATACAAAATTAAATCCTTACGTCCTTCACATTAACATGACATGTAAACAGTACTGAAAATAAAAGAAAGTGACAATGTAGACTATTATCTAAATGAAATCTTGCCATTTTGTACAACAGCGATGGAAGTTATTAGCACGAACAGCAATGTATTTTTCTAATTTAATTTTGTTCCTAACCACAATGAGAAAATCCGCAAAAAGATATTTACTATTGTTGGTGGCGCAGTTAAATAAAAACTGCTTAGCGATAAGAATTAGATGATTGAGAGTCTCCGACACGTTGTCCAAGACACCATAGATTATTTCTGTTTTTTTAAGCTCGACATGTTTTTTGCACATGGAGTTATACCAATAAGTAAATTCCTGCCAAAAGGCTCTAGCCAGGGGGCAGTCAACAAAAAGGTGAAGGATAGTTTGCTTTATTGTTTGACAAAAGGGACAAGATGGAGAATTGACCTTTTTCATTTTGTAGAGAAGACTATTAGTAGGTAGTATATTATGTATTAATTTGTATTGAAACATGGAGAGCTTCACTTCTTTAGTAACGTAAAACGGGAGTGAGTATACTTTTTGTCGTTCTGTTTTATTAAAACCTAAATCAGATAATCTTTTTTCAGCTGTTGGCGGAGGAAGCTTTTGATTGTTGGTTAGCATCTTATATATGGTTTTGCATGTCAAGGTTTCAATATCAATTGCAGGAGTTGAAGATGACTCATTAGGTCTTATTTTAAGCAAATCTTTCCACTTACGAGGAATTGCAGATAAAAGACCATAATATTGTAAAAAGTTGCACTCAACATGGAATTTCTGTTGAAAATGGGGGAAGGAGAGAAAGCAATTCTTATGCTTATCTATGAGGTCAGATAACTTCCAGATGCCTTTTTGATGCCAATTTCTAAAGTACACAGAGGATTGATCTATTTTAATATTCTTGTTATACCATATAATTTGATTTAAGACGTCATCTTTCGTTTCAGGATTTTTGCTAGTTAGCTCTTGCCAGTAAATGATCACATCCTTATAAAACTTTGGTATCGAATTTTCTAATTTTACGCAATTAATATCATAATTGGGGTAATAAATACGCGTTCCTCCTACACTAGCAAGTAGGGATGTTGGAATAGCTTTCCACTGGGCATTATCATCTGAATATAGTCGTTTTATCCAGCATAACTTTAACGCTTTATCGAACACAGAGAAGTCTATCATGTTAAGTCCTCCTTCTTCTTTGCTTTTTATAATTGTCGTTTTTTTTATTTTAGGTGGTTTGTATCTCCATATGAAACTAAAAATTATCTTATTTACTTCTTCCGTGAAGGAAAGAGGCGTCTCGATTACGCTACAGATAAAAGTTAGTTTTGATAGCGCAAGTGTTTTGACTATATTTATTTTTCCAAACGTGGAAATGTCTCTTGCCGACCAAATATTTAGCACTTTCTTTAGAGGGCCAAGTTTGTCATAAAAATTTTTTTTAATTGCGAGATCTTCGTTATATGAGAAAAATACTCCTAAAGCATATATCGGTTCTTCACTGACCTGAAGATCTAAGATCTTGTCTTTGCGTCGACGTGATGATCCTAAATATAAGAGCTCTGATTTCGATTGGTTTATCCGAAGGCCAGATGCTTTTTCAAATATATCGAGTAGGTTAAAAAGATTATATATCGACTTATCGTCTTTTACAAAAACAGTAGTGTCATCCGCATACTGGGAAAGTTTTATCGTTTTTTCCGGTTCAATGTCAATACCTTTTATTTCTGACGATTGTCTAATTGAATTTCCAAGAATTTCTATGCCTATGATAAAGAGAAGGCCAGATAAAGGGCATCCTTGCCTTACACCTCTAAAAAGCGGAAACTGTTCACTTGCAAGGCCATTATTGAGCACACAACTTGAGATGTCATTGTAGAATACTCTTACCCAATGACGAAGCTGCGGACCAAATTTAAAGACCTCTAAGCATTTTTGCAAGTACGTCCATTCTATGGAATCGAAAGCTTTTTCGAAATCTAGGAAAACAGCTGAGCCCGGAATGTTTTTTAGTTTTGTAAAAGACATTGTATCAGAAATTGTTCTTATACACTCTCCGATATATCTTCCTTTGACATAACCTGCTTGACACGGGTGAATAATTTTTGGCAATATTTTTTCTAGACGCATTGCAATGGCTTTTGTGGCAATTTTATAATCAGTGTTTAGCAATGTTATTGGTCTCCAGTTTTTCAAAAAATTTAAGTTTTTGTCTTTCTTGGGAATAAGAGAAATAATTCCGAGCTTTTGAGAGATTGATAAACTTCCTTTTTGAAAAGCATAGTTAAAACTCTCGACTAAGTATTTTCCAAGCAAGTGCCAAAAATGTCGATAAAATTCAATAGTAAACCCGTCAGATCCCGGTGTTTTATCATTTTTAAAATTTTTAATCGCTTTCGCACATTCTTCTAACGTTAAAGATCCTTCGCATTGTTCTGATTCTTCCTTACTGAGCGTCTCAAGCCCTTCAGATTCAAAAAGGAAGGAAAACATCTCGTTGTTTGGATTGATATTTTTTGAGTTGTAAAGATTTTGATAAAAGTTTGCTTCTTCTTCAAGGATTAATTTGGGATCGGACAATGTGGAACCATTTTCTTTTGTAAGTGAGACGATATGTTTTTTCTTATAATTCCTCTTTTCCAGATTATAAAAATATTTATTATTTTTTTCTCCAAATTCGTACCACCTGGCTTTAATACGTACCATTGCGCCTTGCGTTTTATTTGAAATGATTTTTGATAGTTTAGCTTTGACGCGGTCTATTTCAGTTTTGGTGGTTTCACTAAATTTGGCTCTCAGTTGTTCTTGCAAGTAACCAAATTGTCGTAAAAGTTCTTTTTCTTCATCTCGTTTTTCTCTAGCTTTTCTTTTTGCAAAAATAATTGTTGTAGCTCTGATTTCCATTTTTATCATTTCCCAAAATAGTCCTTTGTCCTCAAGGTCTTGATATTTTGCTATAAATTGCGGGATACTTTTAGTTATGTGTTCTGTGTAATCTTTGTCAGTAAGTAGCGAGTTATTAAATTTCCAGAAGCCTGGTCCACGTTTTGTTTCTTTTTCTTCAGTAGTTAAAGATAGTTGGAGTGCTGAATGATCTGAAAATATATTTGAAACTATTTGGCAATCGGTAATCAGGTGTTGTATATTTTTTGAAGGAAAGAAATAATCTAGTCGGCATTTAATTTTGCAGGATGCATTATGCCAGGTGAAGCCAGGAATGCTCGGGTGCATTTGTCTCCATATGTCAACTAACTCAAAGGTGTTTGTGAATTCATTTATTTCTTCAATAACGGTTCTTTTGAGTTCGAAAGAGCGGCCTCCGCATTTGTCTATATCATTAAGAGCGCAATTTAGATCTCCGCCAAGTAACACCTTTTCGTTTACAAATTGATTAATTACTGAAGTGGACAGATCCCTAAGGAACTGAATTTGTTGTTTTTGGTCATTTGGTGCATAGATGTTTAAGAAAATAAATTTTGTGTCATCAACGATTACTTCTGCTGAAACGTATCTACCATTTTTGTCACTTATTACATTTTGGATTTCTACGTTCGATCGGGGTTTAAAAAGTATCATCACACCTCGACTGTGAGTTGAACCGTGACTTGCAACAACTTTGCCACCCCATTCGGATTCCCATAGATTAATAGTTTCTGCTGAAGAGTATGTTTCTTGGAGATATATGATGTCAGAATTTCGTTGATGAAGCCATCGAAATATCTGTCTTCTTTTTGAGGTTTTGTTCAGGCCTCTTACATTTAGTGATAAAATTTTAAGACTCATCATGAAAAAAAATTATGTATTCTAAAATCTACTGCGAACAATTCGCGGATTCTGTCATTCTGGAGAGGAACAAAGGGAAAAAAGCAGAATGCTATTCGACACAAAATTAACGATATTACTAACATAAATTACGGGCAATAAACAAATGCTGACAGAAAGTCGCAAGAAAACAAATACAAAACGAAAACAAAGAAATGATGTACCTGTGATGTTTCTAAATTTCAGTCGGTAAACTTTCTTACTTGGCGAGATAACACTTTCGAACGTGAATGTTCTGGCCTTGACAAATTATTTTTTTAAGTTATGAGATTACCGCTCTCCATGAGTTTGCCGTAGAAAGAGAACTTCTTCGTCTCGGGCCCATGGTAGATTTCTCGGTCAATAATGAGTTTTTCTACATTGAAGAAAGCTGGGACTGGGGCGAGAAACCGATGATGGCGGACGCAGTTTTTAAAGCTCCGTCGTTTTGAAGTTTCCACGGCTTCTGGTCATGACAAATCACTTCTTTAAACCGCAAAAATGAGCGAGGACGATTCAAAGACATCTCCTTCAGAAAGACGAAGGAAGAAAAGAATGAGACAACGCGGCTCACAAACAGACGAAGAACTTCTCGCGGAACACAATGGCTGCACAATGTGTAGTTCCAAACTACAACAAATCGAAGAAAAGCTAGATAAAGTGCTCGCACTGTTGCCGGAACTCGAGAGCCAGAAAAAACGGATCACTTCTTTAGAAGAAAGCCTGCAGTTTACACAGAATGAACCATTGATTATTTCGCGGAATCCGTTAAATCCGTAGAATCTCAATAAAGTATCATGATCTATGATTAATGTATTCCAAATACTGCAAGAATATTCATGGACTGCAAGTTCAAACTCAGTGCACTTTCTTCTTTTTAAAGGTAGAAACCACGGATTTTATGGAATTTACGGATTTCTCTCTCTCTCTCTCTCTCTCTCTCTCTCTCTCTATATATATATATATATATATAAATATATATATATATATATATATATATATATAGAGAGAGAGAGAGAGAGAGAGAGAGACAGCGAGAGAGCGAGAGAGAGAGAGAGCTAATTAAAACGTTAATTAAAATTGGAGTTGGTTTCTTGACCTTTACAAATCAAGTTTATACGACAAATTTCAAGTCTCCACGCTCGCTCAAGTGATCCTCCAATTAAAGATTTCAGGTGAGCATTGTTTGCGAGACCATTCACAAGTCTACGAACGTATATATATATATATATATATATATATATATATATACAATTATGTATACAATGTGCCTTCCCGGTTGTTACCATAATGGCTTTATGGCAACTCCTGAACTTGGGCACAGGATGTACGGTTACACATTGTTGGGTTGCATTGTGGAGTCACGAGAGCGCTCAAACTGCGAGCAGTGAGCGAAGCAATATGAAAATAGTGAACACCTCTTATGAGGCTCTCCACCCAATCCAGAGAGTACTCAAACTGTATGAACAGTGAGCGCAATATACAATTATGTATATATATATATATATATATATATATATATATATATAAAGTGTAGAACTGGATATTCGTAAAACAGTGCTCAATACATTAATGTAGAGCGAAGTATATGTTTATGGACGAAAGAAACAAATAAACTACGCTTTCATCCCGACAAGCCTGTTTCGTGGTTTCCCACTCATCAGGGGATTCAATAAGAATATTCTTTACCATCGCTTCTTATATACAAAATAATTTACATAATAACAATAAGAAATCTATGCGGCGCGAAGTTTAACAGTTCAGCTGTTGCGTAGAAGGGCTTTGTTTCTATGGCGGCAAGAAGACACGAGTTCATTACGTTTGTTAAGTGTAGAAAGTTTCGGTCGGCAAATGATTAGAAATTTTTCCTTTAGGCAGAGGTTGCATCTTTTGCTTGAGCTGTTGTACGGTGAATGCGAAGACAGGATGCGCCATGAAATATAGTGTTCGATGTTGTTGTCTTTGAGAGTCCAGATGTACTTGCTTAGTTCAGTTGAGTTTCTGTGTTTAGAGTGGCGGAATGATGCGGTGTGGTTTCGGTATCTTGTTTTGAAGTCGTTTTCCGTGAGTCCGATGTATGTTTCTGTTGTGTTGTTGTCGTTGCGCGTGACTGTAGCTTGGTAGATGACTGATGATTGTAGGCAGTTTCCGTCGAGTGGGCATGTGTTCTTTTGTCGGCATATACACACACGCACACACGCACACACGCACCCACATATATATACATATATGTATATATGTATATATATATATATATATATATATATATATATATATATATATATATATACCTGAATTTTTCAAAACGTGTTCAACGACAATTTACGCAATTTCACTGCAACTAGCCCAAACAAGAGCGAGCGAAAAAAAGACTAGCAACAGTCTATTAGATTTTATACCTTTATATTAAAAACAAGGCCAAGAACGCTCACAAACGCTTACTTGGAGCGATATCGTTTTCAAAAATCCAGGTATATATGTATATATATATATATATATATATAGAACTGGATATTCGTAAAACAGTGCTCAATACATTAATGTAGAGCGAAGTATATGTTTATGGAGGAAAGAAACAAATAAACTACGCTTTCATCCCGACAAGCCTGTTTCGTGGTTGCCCACTCATCAGGGGATTCAATGAAGCCAGTGATTGTTCTACGTCTTATATGTACCTAGCGTGAACATTAGTAATGTAGGTAGGGTTGTAGGAGATGCTGTCGTGACACTTCAGTAACGCTGTTTTACCGAAAGTGGGAGTAGCCGGAAGTCACTAAACAGGAAGTCTATGAACCGGAAGTGCCAATTTAAAATATGCGTGCATAAATTTGCATGCAAAATCGTGACACCAAAAAAAAAAAATAATAATAATAAAAAGAAAAACAGAGCCCATTTTATAACTCATGCCGCTACGCGCATGAGTAACAAGAGGCTCCAAGCAGCCTTTACTCATGCGCATGCGTAAGAAAGTTTTATGATATATTTTAAACATGATAAGAAGATGTCCGACATGGAGAAGAGTTACTCCTTTCATTCAGTCATCATTCCTGCAAACCACGTTGTTTACTATTGAATGTTTTGGAAATGAAGGCTGTACCACAATGAAGCCAGTGATTCTTCTAAGTCTTATATATACAAAACGTGAACATAGCAATGTATGTAGGGTTGTAGGAGATGCTGTCGTGACTCTTAAGTAACACTCTTTTACCGGAAGTGAGAGTAGCCGGAAGTCACTAAACAGGAAGTGCACAAATTAAAATATGCGTGCATAAATTTGCATGCAAAATCGTGACACAAAAAATAAAAATAATAAGAGGCTACACTTAGCCTATACTCATGCGCATGAGACTCTAAGACGCGTTGATTGAAGTTACCAATTTTTCTGTGCTCGCTTTCAATATTTAATTTATTGATTCCCGATCAAATCCACACTCGTCTATTACTTTTCAAGCCGTGAATTATTTCTGTTACATTTGAAAAGACTACTTACAGCATGTGACCCACATGCTGTAAAAAGAAAATTGATAATCGATATAAAGACTTAGTTTTCCTGTGTTACTAAATCGCATGCAACCGGTGTAAAATGGGTTATTCCAGAACTCCTCCCCCCTCCCCGACGGATGCAATATTTTTTTGCCCCTCCGGCCTCCCCCGCCCGGATTTCCCGGCCATGCCGGCCCGCCCTCGCACCTTGATTTTTAACCCAGATACCACCTCCTGCCCGGATTGCCATTAACTTTTTGTAGGCCCTAAATAAACAAGACATTACATTCAGGATTCAAATCTTTGGTGATAATTGCTATGAATTGGTCAAACATTTTGTAAATAAACGTTGCGTGACGCATTCACTAAAATATCTCCGTGATTTTAAGACCAAATCGAAATGAAATGTTTCCATAACTTAAAGCTGGTTCTTTAAAAAATGCTTTGACTGCCATCTATAATAAGTTTTTTCCAGGCTTCACAGTTTCTTTAAAGTGTTGTCGCAAATACACAGTTTTGATTTATGCAAATTTCATGAGAAACGGTAATTTGATATAGCAAGCTGTTTTCATATGACCACTGAATCCAAAATATATTTTCTATAAAAGGTCGAAACGTTTAAATGAAACTCATACTTCCTTGAATGAAAATGTCTTTCCTTTGATTAAAAGAGTCAAACACCTTTCAGAATTCAGTGATTTTCTGCTTCTGGAAGTCTTGGCGATTTATTGTATTCTAATTACTGCGTGGAACCGGCTAGCGTCTGCGAAAATATAAATAAACATCACAAAATAATTCAATTCAACAACTTATATTTTTATGCCTTCTAAAATTGCCAACTTTTCCTGTGTAATAGAGTGCCAATCTTATCCGGAAAAATGATTCGCATAATGCCTTTGCTAATCAAAAAAGCAGTTCTGAATGGTGTAAGGTACAGAAATGA
Source organism: Cladopsammia gracilis (assembly GCA_022457155.1). Lineage (NCBI taxonomy): Eukaryota > Metazoa > Cnidaria > Anthozoa > Scleractinia > Dendrophylliidae > Cladopsammia > Cladopsammia gracilis. Next base: position 715,455 of record JAJGOT010000396.1, on the reverse strand, counting down.
AATGCTGGCGGCGTTTGAATCATGAGTTCTGATAGCTCATGGTCTGCAAACAAACACTTGGATTCACAGCTCGATTTTTCACTAAACCATTTTCCAAACCACGAAAACACCTAAAATAATCTTTGAAAACAACACTTGGCCACATTTGGTGAAACCTGTGCTTGGTAAAGCAGTAAAAAGAACGAGAAAGCGCCATTTACCTTTCCCACGGATCCAAAGCGCGCACGTACAAACAGAACTGCCTTGACAATCGAGTCGTCCAATCCGAAGATATCAGAACTGTTTCATCGTACAGCAATCATGTGAACTCGGCACAACCTTGCTCTTCGGAAAGTCGGACTTACTTACACAGGTGACAACGTAGTGGTTACTAGTAACCTAGTAACCACAAAAAGCAATAAAGTCAGTAAAAATCGACATTAATATGACACGCATTCCATAGTCCATAATCCACAGAAGTCCAGTCCCGAAGTTCAATTTTTTTTATTAAATCTGATGGGCTGAAGTAACGACGCTGTTTTGCCGTGTGTTTCTATTGTTCTTTCTTTAAAAGTCTTGAAATTACTCACCACAGGCTGCCAGGACTGCTCCGACACAGGCACTGTAAAGAATCGGCAGGAAAAGGGGAATAAATTGACAATATGCTTACCAGTGCAAGAGATCGATGTTTGGCATTTTTGCCTTGGAAGAACTCTGATTAAAAATAGTTCTTAGTTTTTCAGAATCGCAACAAATTCGGCCTCAAGTTGTTTGCTGTCTATAAAAGCAACGTTCACCTCGATGGGAAAAATACAGGACTGACTTATACAACAATAAGACCAAATGACGGAAAATGTTTGTCATGCGCATGCGTAAGAAACATTTGTCTTATATTTCAAAGTACCATAAGAAAAGAAGCAAATTATATTTTAATATTTTAAACAAGATAAGACGTCCGACATGGAGAAGAGTTACTCCTTTCATTCAGTCATCGTACCTGCAAACCACATTATATACTTAATTACTTTGATTACCTTGATTTAGATTGTAAACCTTAATAATCTTTCTTTGATCAATAAATATCTTTTACAAAAAAAAAAAAAAAAACCTGCAAACCACATTACTATTGAATGCTTTATAAAAGAAGCCTGTACCACAATGAAACCAGTCATTCTTGTGACAATAGTATATACCTGACGTGAACATTACCGATGTGAGCAGGGTTGTAGGAGACGCTGTCGTGACGCTTCAGTAACGGTGTTTTGCCGGAAGTGAGAGTAGCCGGAAGTCGCTAAACCGGAAGTGTAAAGGGCAAAGCTATGAACCGGAAATGTACAAATTAAAATATGCGTGCATTAATTTGCATGCAAAATCGTGACACAAAAAAGAAAAACGGAGGGCATTTTATAACTCATTGCGCTTTGCGCATGAGTAATAACAAGAAAAACGGAGCCGAAACCTTACCTCATGCCGCTTCGCGCATGAGTAACAAGAAAAACGTTGCCGAAACCTTACCTCATGCAGCTTCGCGCATGAGTAAAAATTCTTGAGACAGTTAATTACTCGAGTTTCACACACTAAGTGATCATCAGACTGTGCCGTTGGTTGCGGTTGAAATAAAATTTAAACTAAATTAAGGAGGGCGGTTGGAATGATCCCGCTTCTGATTGGCTGCATAGAATTTACTTTCATGTAGGCATTTTGTTATCAGCTCAGATCTCTTGTTGAGGAGTGTGGACCTGTCGGCAGTTAAGATACATAGCTACTCAGATAAACATAGATTGCATCGGGAAGGATGACCTTTGTATGCGTTTGCTCGTTTAATAATGGACCATTTGATGGAGTAATTGACGGGCCGTTGTCCTTTAGATTCCAGAGGTATTTTGAGAGGACTGTTTTGCGAGTTTCTAAGGTGGTTGAAAAAAAGCTTGTGGTTGTTGTACCTTGGTTTGAAACTATGTTCTGTCATCCCGATATAAACCTTTGTATCACCGGAAGTAGTGGTGACATCGGCTTGATAGACGATACTAGCGGTAAGACACGCGCCATCAAAAGGGAAAAGGTCCTTGTTTCTGCAGTTGCATTTGTTTATAGTTTCTATGTTAGTGTTAGCATTGTTGTCATTTCCTAGGATTTTTGCGTTGTGGCGTTTGATGATGTTTGCCATGTTACTCGTGCAGCTATAGCTGACTTTCACATTGTTCCTGTTTTAAAAACAGCTTGTGGAGAGTGTGTGTTTTAGGGAAAAGTTTATCAATCAAGCAAAGGAATGATCTTACAACATTCGTCTGGACATTTTCGCTGTAAGTTGGGTTAAACCAAATGATGTTCCTTGGTCTGTTTCTGTTTCTGGCCCTCGTTCGGTTCCCATATTCTCACTGTAGCCGCTGGTCTTGAGGGCATCATTGTAGATCTTTGACGGCTGCTTTGAGGCCTTGTTGAACTCGTCAGAGTCGTACGATAAGCTTGAGATTCTAGTGCTGGAAGGTGCTTGATGATGGAAGGGGGGAGATTCAACTTAGCATTAATATAGAGTGGGTTGTTGTCCGGCTTTCTAAATGGGTAAAATTTTCCGGTAGAGAGATTTAATGAACTACCTGGATGTGACATTAAATAACCGTTTTTGTTGACCACTTTTTCAAAAGTTAAGGACTGTAAGTTTAACCCTGGGCAAAGCTCTGTTTTAAGGATGGCTCTCTCTCTCTCTCTCTCTCTCTCTCTCTCTCTCTCTCTCTCTCTCTCTCTCTCTCTCTCTCTCTCTCTCTCTCTCTCTCTCTCTCGAGAGAGAGAGAGATTTGTAACAGATATTTAACTGAGAGAGACAGAGATTATCGAAATCGTATTGCGCTGTGAGATCAAGAAAAAGCAATTTCTAGCATTGTACCACCATGAACTTGTAAGAAATCATAAGACATGCAGAGATTTATGAAAATTCCATTTATGATTCATTTTAATCCATAAAATCCGTAAAACCCGTACCGTCAAATAGAATAAAGCTCATTAATAGCGGAGCTAATGCGGGCCGAAGGCCCGCTCGCGTTGCCCCATACTCATAGAACCTATGCCCGTCATTTGTCATGGTCATGGCTAGCGGAATGTTTCGCGGGCGCGCGTCCGTAACATGTGTGTGTGTGTCTGGCGTCGCGCAACGCTAGCTCGCGGGCGCGTATGACAAAACATGCGAGTATGATGTCACAACATCCGGGATCTTAGCAATTTTGAAATCAAAGCGAGGCTTTGTTTTATGCGCGGCTACACGGCCGATGTCACGGCTGCTCGGTAAACACTTTAGTTTGATCTTTTGCTGTGTTCAGTGGAGAAAACCGTTTCCAAATTAAAGTCGTTATTTCCCTGCATTTTTTCGCGGTTTGCTACTCAAGTGAGGGATTCTAATTAAGGGATACTCAGAAGAAGCTATAGTGGAAAAAGAAGAGCTTTCAGGAATAAAAACTTGCTTCTAGGAACTTCATAAGTTTTTATCAATGCGGGAGCAATGTGGGGGGATGGGAGATTTTTCTTCGGATTTCAGAACCGAAAAAGCGGAGATTTAACGTATTTTCAAGATTCACAGGCAGCTCTATGATCATCTAATGACAAACAAGTTGCTATCTTCATTTCAATCAGGATTTAGACCTGGTCATTCAACCAGTACCGCTCTCTTGGATGTGTCAGATTATATTTTGAAAAGCATTGATAATGGAAATCTCATCGGAGCCGTGTTTTTAGATCTTAGCAAGGCTTTTGACATGATTGACCACTGAATCCTCAACTCTAAGCTTTATTCCATTGGTGTGAGAGGACGAGCCCTGGCCTGGTTTGACAACTACTTTTACAACAGAACACAGTCTGTCACTGTAAATGGCACTCTCTCGGATTCTTTTGATCTGACACTTGGGGTACCACAAGGCTCCGTCTTGGGTCCGTTACTATTCATCATATTTATTAATGATTTACCAAGTGTTGTCCGTCAATGCAAAATAGTATTGTATGCTAATCATACCGCTCTATTTTTTGACGAGAAAGATGTCCAGACCATTCAATCTATCCTTCAGGATAATCTCAATGTTGTTGGTAAATGGTTTTCTGAGAACAGATTGCTTGTGAATTGTGCTAAAACCAATGTAATGCTCTTTGGTTCAAAGCAGTGTCTAACAAGATCACAAGGTCTTTCTTTATCATTGTTGGAAAAGTTTCTGGAACTATATCTGATAATGTGAAATACTTAGGCCTAACTCTAGATGTTTCTCTAAATTGGCACCAACACATTAACAATATCTCTTGTAAACTTGTTAGGGAGGATTCGGCTCTAATCCACAAGACTATCGCGGAACACATACTTAGATAAAACTAAATTTTGTTATTGTAAGGTAGATACTTATCAAAACGCGTGCCTCGGTTGAAAATTTTTTTAGATCGATTTTAATGTTGCATTAAAGACCCCAAATGCAACAGATCTTTAAGCTTATTAATGTTTTTATTCGTTTACAGCAAATTAATTATTGTTATCGCTGGATTCACGCGGGGATTCACGTTGTTCTCAGTTACGAAACGCATTCGTAACAAAGCATTACGTCACTAAAAGTTTACAGCTGAGTGACGGAAGGAGTGAGCGATAACGCAATATCATGCCTGGGTTTTTTTTTGGAAATTAAATGTAACGACCTTTGTCGAACGCAAACAAACAAAAAAAATCCAGTAATTTTCAGTTCGAAAAAAAAATCCGTCCTGACGAGAATCGAACTCACTTCCTTCAGCTCTATTATGTGATCGGTTACACACACTGCGCCACCTAAGATTTGACTAATTTCCAGGGTCAAATTTTGTTATTTCAACGTAGATATGCGGAAAAAGTTTGCATCCGAGTGATGGAACGAGCGAGCGAGCGAGTGAATTCGCCGCTGTTACCGATAACCCGTTCATTACGCTTGCGCGTATTAACGGGTTAAAAAGGGAACAGAAATTTTGGGAAACGATCATTATCATCAACTGATTGAGCGCGCTTGAACGCTTTTAACTAACTTTTGCCAGTCGCTGAGCTATTGCGTAAGGAGATCGTATCTAGTCATCCCAGTGTTAGCTTCAAGTGCTTATAACTAAAAAACGAGCTAGGTGATCATCATATTTTATTATCGAATTGTTAAGATACTAGGGAAGGGGTTCAGAGCCACCTTAACTTTTCGAATTAAGGTAGCTAACGCAATGAACAAAAATCACTTATTTGTCGTCCATCTGATGTTTTTCGAATAAGTACATCCAGGACTGACTGCATTTTAGTTGGATAGCGGCTCGCTGATAATGTACCCCGATTTAAGCCTCGCTCTATTGTTTTCGTATATTAACTTCATTTCTTCACTTATGTACTTTGTTGCTGTAGAGAGATGTGAATCCGTGAAAGTCCCACTCTGTGTTGGCCTAAACAATAACATGACGCGGTTCCCGAACTTCTTCAAACACGATACACAACAGGAAGCAGCTTTAGCGGTTTATCAGTTTTCCCCATATGTGGAAGTCGGTTGTTCCTCTCATTTGGCATATTTTCTGTGTGCTCTTTACACCCCTCCATGTAGCAAACCACGGAAGCCGTGCAGAGAGCTTTGTAACAGAGTACGACAAGGTTGCAGTCCGCTTATGGGACAAGCTGGCTTTCTTTGGCCGGAGGAAATGAGTTGTGAGAAGTTCCCCCCTGCAAAAAGAAATGGAAAGAATTGCATCGGTGGATCAAATAAACCAAGACCAATAACCGAGACCACACTCCCTGCAGTCGGTAAGTAGCGTTTCAATCGTAAATGATCCCCTGTTATTTCGTGCGGCCGATCCGTGGAGCTGTCTTCTTGAATATTATAGCGAGTATAAACATATAATCAGAAACTGAAGAGAGATAGCATATTTAATATTTGCAAAAGTTTGTTTGGTTGAGTTGGTTTCGCGAAACACGGTGGGGCCAAACGGCCCTAAAATGTGTCATTGAGGGGCTGATACACTAATTTTGTTTCCTTTGCATATTTCTTCACCAAACTTCGCACATTCACTTGGATTACTGTCCAAAAGATGTCAGTTGCAAAAAAATGTCAAAATGTCAAATTTTGACGTCATGATTGACGACGTCACAAAAACGCGTCATACAAAGTTTCTAATTTGATACCACAAACTATATCATTTGAAAGAGCTTGGCTAAGGGATTTGTTATGGTCTCCCTGTGCGTGTACCATATTTAGCTATTCCATGTGCGTTACCATATTTAGGCATGACATGCGCGCGCATAGTAGGGAATAAAAACGTTTTGTAACGAACCGCCATGTTGTCCCGAGTAAGCTTCTAGATCCCTGGTCAGTACATGACAATTTTGGCGACGAGGATGGGATCTTAAGGGATATTTTACTGCGGAGAAGTGGAAGACATTCCTGAACAAGATCCACACGACGTCTCAAGATGCCAACCGACTCTGATGCGGCATTAAATCCGGTTCGAAACATCGGAAAAGTTCAGAAGTTCGTGGTGGGAGCTGACTTCGAAGCGTATGCAGAACAGCTAGAATTCTTCTTCGTGGCTAATGGAGTGGCCGACTCGAAACAGAAGAAAGCCGTCCTGTTGACTAATCTTCCCACCGAAACGTACCAGCTGGCGAAAGATTTGGTGGCCCCGACTTTGTTAAGAGACGAATCTCTCACGTACGACACGATCGTGGAGCGTCTCCAAAAGCAATCGAAGCCCCAGAAATCTGCTCTAGTTGCCAGGTATGAGTTTGACAACCGAGCGCGAAATGCAGGAGAAACGGTGAGTCAGTATGTTGCTGTTCTAAAGCATTTAGCTACGGATTGCAAGTTTAATGATGCCATGCGATTGGAAAGGCTCAGAGATAGATTGGTTTCGGGCATTCGAGATAAGAGAATGATGTCAGAGCTTTTGAAGCTTAAACTCGAGGAACTGACATTTGACATTGCTGTAGCGAAATGCATCCCTATTGAGCAATCTTATAGGGATGTTGAAGCTCTCCAGGGGGGTAAAGAGTCAAACCCAGTCGATTTGTTATCCAAGTCAAGGCCAAACAAGAAGCTTAAGCCTAAGAGAGAAGCTAAGCCTCCAGGGAAAAAGGGTTCCCTACCTCCTAAAGAGTCGAGTGATCAAAGTTGCTACCGCTGTTTGGGAAATCATGATCATAACAGGAAAAATGTTACCATTGTAACAAGACCGGCCATATTGCAAGGGCTTGTAAATCCAAGAAAAGGGAGACACAGGCTACCCAACCCCCAGTATATTATGTGGACAATGATGACCAGGACAGCGATGACTACCTAGGATCCCTCAAGGTTAATAACGTGAGTGGCAAGGATCATGTGATATGGGTCAGCCCCGAAGTACAGGGAAGGGTGGTCAAGATGGAACTCGATACAGGTTCAGCTGTTTCTGTACTCCCATACGAACAGTATAAGGAACATTTTGGTCACGTGAAACTAACAAGGAGCCTTGTCACACTTAAAACTTACACTGGGGAAAAAGTCATACCCAAGGGAGAGATGAAGTGTAATGTTAAGTTCAAGGGCCAAGAAAAGGAGTTAACCCTACAAGTGGTCGAGACACCAGGGCCAGCACTGTTTGGGCGTGACTGGCCCTCCAAAATTCAGTTGGACTGGGGTGTAATTAAAGCCCTTAAGCTTAGCGGGACGCCGGAACGGGACATGCAATACAAAGTGGATCAGTTGCTGCAGAAGTATGAGTCTGTATTTTCTGAGGGTGTAGGCACACTCAAAGGTCACACGGCTGACTTAAAAGTTGAAGAGGGCTGCCAACCTAGCTTTCATAAGCCTCGTCAAGTTCCATATGCATTTCGCCCCAAAGTAGAAGCAGAATTGACACGTTTAGAGAAAGATGGTATTCTGTCCAAGGTAGAATACAGTGAATGGGCTACCCCGATTGTCCCGGTAGTTAAGCGAAATGGGTCAGTGCGCGTGTGTGGTGATTTCAAGGTCTCGGTCAATCCGTTATTCTTGCAGAACAGTATCCTCTGCCACGCATAGAGGATATTTTTGCCAATTTAGCTGGGGGAAAACACTTCAGCAAACTTGACCTACGCCAAGCTTATCACCAGATGGAAGTAACAGAGGAATCCAAGAAATTCCTCACGATCAATACACACAAGGGCCTTTTTCAATACAATCGGTTAGTTTTTGGCGTTACTTCATGTCCAGCGATTTGGCAACGTGCCATAGACCAGGTATTACAGGGAATACCTGGCACCCAGTGCATTCTGGATGACATGATCGTCTCAGGCAAAACCGATGAAGAGCATTTGGAGAATCTAGAGAGCGTGTTCAAGCGACTACAAGATGCAGGTCTGAAGGCCAACAAAGAGAAGTGCGAATTCTTCAAAGATAAGCTTCAGTTCTGCGGTCATGAGATTGACAAAGAAGGTCTCCACAAGACACAAGAGAAGATTGAGGCAGTAGTTAACGCGCCTAGACCTGAGAATGTGTCACAGCTTCGCTCATTCCTGGGGCTCGTTAACTATTACAACCGCTTTCTGCCTAATGCGTCCACTGTTCTTCACCCACTAGCTTCACCGGTTGTTAGAGCAAAACAACGAATGGCAATGGACTGAACAGTGCGAGCAAGCCTTCACAGAGGCTAAGCGCATGATTACTTCTGAGCAGGTGTTAACGCATTATGATCCAGCATTACCAGTTAGGCTTGCATGTGACGCTTCGCCAACCGGCATCGGTGCGGTTCTTTCACACGTCATGCCTGATGGCAGCGAAAGGCCAGTAGCTTTTGCATCCCGATCGTTGACCAAGACAGAACGCAAGTACGCCCAGATTGACAAGGAGGCATTGTCCATTGTGTGGGGGGTAAAACGGTTCCATGTGTACCTCTATGGGAGGCGGTTCACACTCATTACCGACCACAAGCCTCTCACTGCCATTTTCCACCCAGAGAAGGGAGTTCCTGCCATGACCGCTGCGAGACTCCAGCGCTATGCATTTTTCTTGGCTGGTTTCGATTACAAGATAGAGTATAAGAGTACGACCAAGCACTGCAATGCTGATGGACTGTCTCGGCTCCCCCTTCAGCAACAAGAGCGAGAAGAGACGGAAGTGGATTCGTCAGAGGTGTTCCACGCTACCCAGTTTGAGCCACTTCCCGTAACTTGTGAAGCAGTTGCTAGAGAAACACGTCGTGACCCAGTCCTAGCAAGGGTGTACGAGTCCATTGTGAAAGGATGGTCTGCCCGTGTAGATGGAGACAAGCCTTACTACGAGCGGCGCAATGAACTGACAGTTCACCAAGGTTGCATTCTATGGGGAATGAGAATGGTAATCCCCAATAAGCTGCAAGACAGGGTGTTGGAGGAACTGCACGATGGGCATCTGTGTGTGGTAAAGATGAAAGCATTAGCGAGGAGCTACGTCTGGTGGCCTAACATCAGTGGCCGACTGGAAGAGCTAGCAAAACCAATTTGTTCCGGAGGAGTTCCAGGCGTTCGTCAGGTCCAATGGCATCCGCCATATAACATCAGCACCATATCATCCGGCTACAAACGGTCTAGCGGAGAGGGCAGTACAAACCTTCAAGCATGCGTTACGTTCCTCATCTCAAAGTCCAAAGCCGGTGAAGGAGAAGTTGGCAAAGTTTCTCATAGCTTATAGGAACACTCCTCACTCCACTACTGGTGTGAGCCCAGCACAGTTACTCCTTGGAAGGCCGTTGCGCACTCGCCTAGATTTGGTGAAACCCAACTTGAACCGTAAGATGGTTAACCAACAGCATCAGCAGAGCATTAGGGCCGCAAATGAGAAAGGTAGACAGCGTCGACAGTTAGAGGTGGGTGACTCAGTAATGTCACGAGATTATCGAGGGGATCTGAAGTGGCATTCAGGGCTGATTGTCAAGAAGACAGGACCGCTGATGTACGAGGTGCAGGTGGCACCTGGGATCGTTTGGCGTCGACATATCGACCAGCTGAGGCCAACAGCGTATGAGCCCGACACCGTTGAGGTCAGTCAACCTGAAGTGGTCAACCTACCACAAGCGCATCAGCCCGACACCGTTGAGGTCAGCCATCCGGAAGTTGTCAGCCGAACACCAGTGTCAATCCAACAGAGTGCACCACCCAGTGGAGATGGTACGGTTCCAGAAATACCCGTGGCAGATCAACCGGAGATGGTTCCTGTTCCTGCCCCTGTAGAGTCTCCAGTCGGTCCTATGGTCCGTGAGCGGCGGTATCCTCAGAGAATGCGCAGGGTACCACAGAGACTCGATCTCTGAACTATGTTGGTTTTTTTTAGAGACTGTACGCTATTAGACACTACTAGTCGATTCAGTTGGTTTTTCGTTTGAAATTGTAACTTAGGCACAGTTTGCAAACCAGGAACGGAGCATTATTTTTGTGTGGAGGAGATGTTATGGTCTCCCTGTGCGTGTACCATATTTAGCTATTCCATGTGCGTTACCATATTTAGGCATGACATGCGCGCGCATAGTAGGGAATAAAAACGTTTTGTAACGAACCGCCATGTTGTCCCGAGTAAGCTTCTAGATCCCTGGTCAGTACATGACAGGATTAATATACCGAAAACCGTTCCTCGCTTATGACAAATATTTTTCGAGTAATGACGATTTCAAGAAATTTTAGTGTCCCCCCCCCCGGAACCTTACTTTCCTCCAAAACCAACTGCTCTGATTTTTTTCTTCAGTTTTTATCATGTAAGGCTAAGAATTTGGTAAATTAAAGTGCTTAGTGTTTATAAAAATCGTATCATTTCAGATTTTTGATTTTCTCCTTCAAAACGATAATATAAGCGATGAAATAATTGTCACGTGACGTAAAATGACGTCAAAAAAACTAGGTTTTTGGTGTTAACAATGGCAGGAAAGACTGCTATTCGTATTTTTTCACTTATTATTGTTCTGCTCATCTAGGACAATCAATATGCAACATAACTAGAATTGCGGGCATCAAAAACTAACTCTAATTATGATATTTTTATATAGGGGGGACACTCTTTTCTGGGCAAAGCATTCTTCAAAATTCAAAATGCCATATCTCATTTATTATTAAAGATATCGACAAACGATTTTCGGCGTTTAAGTTCTCTTATCGTCCTCTTTCGAAAACACTGGTAAAAAGTTGGAAATCAGATACTTTTAGTTAAGGGTGTACTATGACGTCATCAACTGTGACGTCATAATATGAGATCTCTTGTCAATCTTGATGTCAAAAAAGTTCGGCTGATGCCCTCTGTTTACTTGCCAAGTTTGGGAACAAAATGCTCAATACGTCTAAAGTTATGCTAAAATAAGCATAAGTACCCACTCCTAAATCGCACATTGGAGGGGTGGTTTGGCCCCACCGTGAAAATAAGTGGCATTAAAATGACTCACAATGGTTCTTAGCATTTTTTTATCACTTATTACCAATCCGGCTCTATTAGTAAATGCTTTAATCATCATCATCATCATCATCATCATCATCTGTTTGAGCGCGCTCGAATGCTTTTAACTAACTTTGCCAGTTGCTGGTCTATAGATTATGGGAGATCGTATCTAGTCATTCCAGTGTCGGTCTCCAATTGGTCAATATAGGACATATAGTCAAACTCATGAAGTAACAGGTTACCATAGTAAGAGTATAATCTGTTATAGTCACCCTTAACTTTAGCTTCAAGTGCTTATAACATATGTACATACAAGATATAACGTTTTGTAAAGTTTAAAAAATCTTGGTAGCTATCACAATGAACAAAAATCTCTTAATTTTCGTCCATCTGATGTTTGCGGAAAGTTCATCCAGGACTGACTGCAGTTGACGGTAGTTGATAGCGGTTCGTTGATATTTATCCCGTTTTTACCCTCGGACGTACAAGGGGGGGCTTAAGGTTTTTCTCCGATATTTTCAAGACCATTTAAGATTAGCACATGCTGTTTTCAGTAGCTGTTCATTTATCCTTTCGACACATTTTAGTAAAGTTTGGCGACAACCGGTTGCTATGGTAACGAGATATGACGTCATAAGTAACATGTGAAGAAAAATGCGTGTTTTTCACCTTTTTTTCAGCGAAAAAACATAAAATACTACCAAAAGCATTAAAATGTTTAATTGTATGTTATTTTGCAACTCTAGCAAACAATATTTGCAATTTCTGCATTTTCCGATAAATTTGAATTTTTAGTAAAATCCAAGATGGCGGCCATTTCGGCGGCCATTTTGGATGACGTCACCGACCCCCAGCAGCGCCCCAACCCATAATATTTACCTCATCTTGTAGAGCACATCGCCGGCTATCTATAAGATATAAAATGTTTCCGAAATATTGCAACCTCGCAAAACCCCAGGGGGGGGTGGGTTGCAACAACCCCCCCCTCCCATTGTACCACGGTTGGGGTATACGTTTGCGTGTACGTCCGAGGGTTTTAAAGGAGCTATGTCATGGAGACTTTAACGTTTTGGGGTCAAACTTGTCTCAAATAAACACTAAGTACCTTTGCCATACATTAAATACTTATAAAACAATAAAATGAATACATCAAGTGAATTTTCGACCAGAGAATGAACTATGGTCTGAGTTTCAGCAAGTTTTCCAAGACACAAGGTGATAAACCTGAAAAAAACTGGCTAATATTTTTTCAAGTTGCAATCCATTTCCAACCTGGCAACCTGTAGCGCAAGACAATTACAGTAGAATCCCGCCAAGTCGAACTCTGAAGGGAAACGAAAATCAGTTTGAGTTAGCGGGGTTTGAGTTATGGGGGTCGGTGGAAAATTTATTTATTTTATTAATTCTTAATAACAGTGACAATATATAGCGTGAACATAGCTTTATTATCTACTTCTGTGATAAACATCGCTCAATTTGCGTATGGTAACAAGAAATTTTTTGCGAGTGTACTAGCATAAAAGTGTTCTGGAACGATTTCACTGTATGGGTTAATTACGCCAACCTATCTCTGATAAACTTAAGTAAGCGTCAAATAATGCTGGGTATTTTTTAAAAAACAGAGGACTTTAACCATCTTAAGCTGTAGACAAAAGAAATTAACACCGAATATTATGTTGTTTAAGATTTATTTAAAACATGTCATTGAAATCGAAAAGACTATTGCTGCGAACAATAATAAGACTCTTGTGCACCTAGAGAAATGGAAATAAGTTCTAAATTGTGTATAGCCTCCCTTCTTATCATCCTTTGTCCTTCGTGAACAAATAGCCCGTTGATAATTTTACCCAAAAACACCCAGCTTACCTTGTTTCTCTTTTTTTTCCTTTTTATTTTATTTTTTTATGTTTACCAATTATTTTTTAATCTATTTACCGTACAATACTATTTGTAGTAAGCTAATTTTTTATAACATAACATTATTTTGAAATTTCACTTGTAGCTTAGTTCCTTTACATTATTGTTGTTGTTCTTTTCTATTAATGTACAATTTCTTGCTGCTTTTGTGTTAATAAAGTTCTTTAAATACAAAAAAAAAACCAACAAGAAATTCCAAAGATTATGACTTTGAGCTAAGCCGTGTAACTTTAACATTTGGGTACATGTTTTTGCAATATAAACGACGTTTGTAGTCAGCCCAACTGAATACAAAACAACATTAAAGAAGTAACCATGTCCGTTTTCCCATTTAAACTAGCCTGCATAGCAGGCACATGAAAATAATATGGGCGCAAGAAAGAACGGGGCGCGCATATTAGTTTCATGCGCCTGCTACGTAGGCTATATTTTCACTGTCGAGGCAAAAGACACCGCATTAAGTAAGGGAACGATGGATCCTATTTCGCGTTAGCAATCAGGGGCCGCATTTACAAAATCCTACCTAAGATATATCTTAAGATATAACTTAAGAGAAAATTTAGGAGCTTCCTAAGCTATGTCCTAAGTGCTATTCACGAACGATTTCTTATGAACATCTAAGTTTAATGGTCGCGGGAAGTTATCTATTAGTAAAAGTAAACCAATCACAGATAGTTCATATTTCGCGCTCTTATGAATAATAAATTATGAAAATTACATGAATATTTTGTATTGTGTAAATTGTTGTTACAATGACAATACAATAACCTTTTTTCATCTCGAATTTAAAAAAGCAAAACTGATAATATCTTCGTTCATGGTCAGTAGCGAAAGCAACAAACAAATCCATCATCATTACTCATACGCGGATCTAGCCAAAGTCAACGAGTGGCTAATAGCAAATAATTTGACTCTCAATAAGTCGAAAACGGAGTTTATGTTGATTGGGTCTAGGCAAAGGTTAAAGACATTTAATACAATCCCGTCTCACTTTATTGATACTGCCTCTATAAAACATGTTGCATGAATCTCTTGGGGTTTATGTGGACGAGAATCTGTCCTGGAATGTTCACGTCGATAAAATCTCAAAAAAGATTGCTTCTGGCATTGGTATTTTAAAGAGAAGTCGGCCTTTCGTTTCATTTGAAATACTTCTATCTATTTATAACGCCTTAGTGCAACCTCATTTTGATTATTGTAGTGTTGTTTGGGGAAATTGTAACAAATCCCTTGCAACTAAACTCCAGAAACTTCAAAGTCGCGCCGCCCGTATCTTGACCTTCTCTCCTTATGATACCAGTGCTAACGATCTTTTTATATCTTTGGGTTGGAAAAAACTAGAAATGCAATGGAATATTCAAACAGCTGCTATGGTTTACAAGTCACTAAATAGCCTCGCTCCACAATATTTGCATGCATGTTTACAGATCGAAGTGAAATCACTAATTATACTCTTAGGAACTTCGAGGGCAAGTTAACTACTCCACTGCCCCGAACCAACTTTGTCAAAAAGAGTTTTACTTATTTTTAAGTAGATTTTATATTGTTTGATATTAGCATTAGTTTTTTTTTAAGAATTGTTTAATATTTATTGTTTCACCACAAAATACAAAGCACTAATCAAAACAATACAAAGGATTTGTTTTAAGTACATTACATTAAAAATATAAGTAACAGAATAAAATTAATACAAATGACGCAGGGATAACATATACTTAATCGCAGGAGGTATTTAATCATTAAGCAGGGATAGAAGAGTAGTCCATTTAGCTTGAAAGTTGTTCAACGATCTGTTGGCCGTGGCAAAAGCTCTGTGTACCAATACCTTTTCTTTCAAAAAGGCCAAAAAGGAAGTAAATGTACCGTTTTTTAGTCTAATTTTTGTTTATAAATATAGAATTTCTAATAAAAATCGATTTTGGTAAACATTTTAACAAGAAAATTAACGATATGAAAACTACATGACGTTTCGATGACCTCATGTCATCATTGTCGAACGAATAAATTGAGGGTAACGGTTAAGCATATTTATAGGAATAAGGGAGTGAGAAAATAAATTAAATTAGAATACGTGGCATGAAAGCATTTAAGTAAAGAGTTTCGCGCGAATGGAATCCGCTTGCGTGTTCAGTTTCGGTCTTTTGTTCTTAATAAACAGCATTTCGAAGATCAAACATTCGAGTTTGCTGCGGCATTTCTTAAGCACTTTGAAGCTGAAACACGCAAGCGGTTTTCATTCGCGCGAAACTCTTTACTTAAATGCTTTCATGCCACGCATTCTAATTTAATTTATTTTCTCACCCCCTTATTCCTATAAATATGCTTAACCGTTACCCTCAATTTATTCATTCGACAATGATGACATGAAGTCATCGAAACGTCATGTAGTTTTCATATCGTTAATTTTCTTGTTAAAATATAGAATTTTCCGACTAAAATATAATAATTCAGGAGACAGGTTTTGCGGTCTCCAGCATTATAGCCGTATAAGATTTGAAAATCATCAAAACGAATCTCATTAGTTGCGTTAGAGTCCCACCAAGAGCATACATGTACATTTGACCAGAATGTCTCAAGCAATAGACAGCTCACTATCATATGTAGAAGTGTTTCTGAATTACTGCAGTCTAAGCATAAAGGAGAGTCTACAATTCCCATCTTATAATTAGTAGCGCTCTGTGGGGCAATATATTGTGTACTATCTTAAATTGAAAGATACTTAACTTTGTTTCATTAGTTATTTTGAAGGCGACTGAATTTCATTGATATTTTGAATATGGCAAACACCTAATATGTGGAACCGGCTGTTTGCCAAAGGTTCTATAAATTTCTTTTCCACCAAAATGCGACGGGCTTGTCTACAGGAGATTCCTCCCTCCAACAATACTGCAGTAATTTGTGTGTTTGCTTTCTTACCAGCCACGCCCGGAAACTTAAGTGTTCTCTTCCAGTCAGAAGGGATGGCATCGATAAGCCCCAGCAGTTTGGTAAATGGAAAAGCTCTACCAATCTTACTAATCAATTCCTGATACGTTATAAACTCGTTATTACTATTAAAGATATCTTTAACTTTGGTAATTCCTTCTCTATGCCAGTCTTTATAAAAAGTTGATTTCCCGTCAATGGTGATGTTCTTGTTATTCCACAAGATCTCATTGCGTATTTGCGAACAGTTTTCTGTTGTACTTTTTCCCTTATTATCGGACCACGCTTTTGGTATATCAATATAGAATTTGGGTAGACCCTGTACATTTAACTTGTCGATATCATAATTGCAGCCAAAAATGAAAGTTCCACCTAACTTATCGAAATAAAAGGAGGGTATAGCCATCCTGGCCTCGTCCTTCCCGTCTATCATTCTTTTAACCCAGGCTGCTAGTAAGGATTTTCTAATTGAATTATAGTCAGGTACAGTATGTTGCCCAGTTTCCGGCCACTTTAGTTTGTAGTCGCTATAACTTCTTGTTTTTGTACGGAAAATTTTCTCAATTTTCTGTCAAAGACAGTTCATTTACTTACCTTTAAAATTTTCAATGGTTGGCGGCTTTCCCCAAGTATTAAAGAAATTATATCATTTTTCGCAAAGCTAGTAAGTTGCCCAGTTTCCGGCCAGCTAGCCCAGTTTCCGGCCACCGACTTAAAGTAAATTTTCCTTGAAACCTCACGACGTAAACTGACTTGTAAGCCCCTTGATAATAGTGGTCGCCTAGTTATAAATATCAGGCAAGTTTCAATATTAAGCTTTACCGTCTACCGTTTTACTCAGTGTTCAAGATATGTATGACCTCAGTGACCCGGAAGCGTGTCTTCCGCGGTATGTTGGCAGACTACTAAAACAAATACATATGAGTTGCATACTTTTAGTCACGCTATACATGCATTAGCTGTTGTTAATTCATAATCTTTGTTACACTTACATATGTATCTTTAATTTCTCGACCAAAAAAAAATTAAAATTCGGTTCTTTCACTCAATAAGAAATAGGTTTTGAGCGATGTGTCTTTTAGTGGCCGGAAACTGGCACACTAGGTCGAAATCTTCGCCTAGAGTTTGACTGCTAAAATTTCAGGAACAGCCGTATTCCAGCTGATGATGATAGATTCCCTAATCACTTTCATCTTTCATCTAACATTTTTCCAAAAACTATGAAGCTCCTTGAGATATTTCCTGTGAAACGAACTATTTCTTTATCTACGGTAGTTTTGATGTGCAGTGAAACGAACCAAATTAATCGATAAACGTTTAATCACCTGGACAAAGCCTGTCCTTTCTCGGCCGTTTCTTGTTCAAAAGGAACGCCAAAACCACCAATGTATAGCGGAAATGTAAGTCTTTATTTTGAAACGCTTCGGTGGACGAAAATTTAAAACTCCGACGAACATAACCGACGTAAGTTTTTTTTGGCCGGAAACTGGTACTGGCCGGAAACTGGGCAACACACTGTAAATCTAAACCTCCCTTCTCTTTTGGACCGATCATAGATTCCCGTTTTATTTTGGGTGGTTTATTATTCCAGACAAAGGTGGACACTATTTTATCTACTGTAGTTACAATATGAGGAGGTGTGGGGAGGCAAGCAATTGAAAAAATCAGTTTGGAAAGACCAAGCATCTTAATAATAGTGATTTTGCCATAGAGGGTTAAATCTCTTTGCATCCACATGTTACATGCCTTTTGTTTTTTCGTTGTCTTCTCCATAAAGTTTTCCTGTTCGCAAATTTGATTATTATATGAGAATACTGCGCCTAGAGCGGATATCGGTGTCTGTGGCCATTTTAGATTATATAATTTTTCCTTCCTGTTTTTATATTTTCCTAACCACATAGCTTCGGTTTTAGATGGATTGAGCTTTAAGCCGCTGCAGTCTTTAAAACTGAACTAGAAGTTCTAACAGTTTTTTTTAACGAAAACTGATCTTTAACAAAAGTCGTTGTGTCATCGGCATATTGCGTTAGTTTTACTTCTTTATCTCGGATACGTATACCTTCAATGTTGCTATCTGATCTGATCGCGCAAGATAATAATTCTACTGCGAGTATAAACAGCATTCCAGACAGCGGGCAACCCTGTCTAACACCGCGATATAATTTGAAAAAAGGAGATGCATACCTGTATTGATAGTGCAACTGGATATATTGTTATAAATCACGAATCAAATTCCTGAAGTCCGAGCCAAAATTAAATGTTTCAATGGTTTTTAAGTGATGATCCGCATAAGAAGGATAGCGCTGAACGGCAATGCACGATGGAATGTCAACTTTTTCCATTATTACAACTAGTGATCTCATTGGCCTAGACTCAAAAACTACTAAAAAGTTAAGGTTCAAGGTGCATTTTGTCTAATTTTTTAAGGTTTCAAGTAATTTGAGACCCAATCGCACAACATGCAATTTTTAAAAGATATTGTATTTGGGGAACTTCATCAAAGAAGCAAAATTATTAGCTATTGTCTTCTGCTATTCTGATTGGTTAAGCACGAACATTTCCTATAATTTATCTGACGCAAATGGATTTTCTTTATTTTTATAATGAAATATAATTATTAACCACCAGCTCCTCCTCTATTCTTGAAATCAAAGATATTCTATGTGGGAAAGAGCCAATGCCGCAGAACAATGAAGTTTGCTATCGTTCTAATGTGCAGCATTACTTAATAGGAAATTCCATTCTAGACTATCAAAGACCTTTTCGAAATCAATAAAAGTAACAATACCTCCAATATTTTGCTTAGACTGCGAGCAGTCTCTCTTTTTCCGCTAAAGTCAGTAGGGACGAATGCAAAAAAATAGCAGTGCCCGCGCTACTCGCGGCTCGCCGCTCGCTCATCACGCTATTTTTTTGCGTTCGTCCCTACTGACTTTAGCAGAAAAAGAGAGACTGCTCGCAGTCTAATATTTTGCTCTTCAGTATAACGCAGTATATCCGAGATTTGTCTTATGTTTTGTCCGATAAACCTGTAACTGTAACTGTAAATCTTTATTTAAACACGGTAATATCATCAGGAACCTAACCTAGCTAACCTAACTAGCCTAAACAAATTACAAAGCTAACTGCAATTAATCTAAATAACCTGTTTTTCATGAATGCTGTGTGTAGTTTAAATTAAAAATTCAGATAAGCTGATCGTTTAAATTGACTTAGAGATTTCATTTCTCTCATATCACAGGGTAGGCTGTTCCAGAGAACTGCTCCGCTATAACTAAAGCTGTTTTTCATGTAATTAGTTCGTGGGAACGGGACGACTAGTTTGTTATCAGAGTTTCTCAGGGAATAGCGCATTTCATTTCGTTTAACAAATTTAGAGGACAGGTATTCAGGAACAAGACCATTTAAACACTTGTAAACCATTAAGGTTTTCTGTATTTGAAACTGTGTGCTCAAATCTTTCCAATCGTAATAGATCGAGTTGTCTAATTAGGCAGTTGGCGTCCGCGTCATAGCTAGAAAAGGTTAAAACAAGAGCGGCACGGTTCTGAAGCTTCTGTAGCCTGTCAAATAAGGTTTTACCACAATTACCCCAAACAAGATTGCAGTAATTGAAGTGAGATTGAATTAGCGCGTTTTATATATAATGAAGAGTAGATGGTGGTACAAAAGGTCTAATTCTTTTTATGGCTCCTATCCCGGAAGCGATCTTTTTAGATAATTTATCAATGTGTATTTGCCACCGTAGATTTTCATCAATAAATATTCCAAGCGATTTGACAGAGGAAACTTTTTTATTGGAATATTATCAATCAAGAGCTCAGGTGGGTTTGACAAAGTACTCAATTTTTGTCTAGAACCAATTAGCATGAATTCAGTTTTAACAGTGTTCAATGTAAGTTTGTTAGAGATAAGCCACTTGTTTAGATTATCCAAATCGTGATTCAGATTTAACTGTATTGAATTCACATCAGCGTCCGCATAAGTGATGTGAGTGTCATTAGCATACATTCTAGGCTGGCATGATTTTAGGCAGTTTGGCAAGTCGTTAATGTATATGAGAAATAAAAGGGGCCTAGGATTGTTCCCTGCGGTACCCCACATTTAAGTGAACATATTTCAGAAAGAGAACCATTAACGAGACATCGTTGTGTGCGATTAGTTAAATATGACGTAAACCAATCAAGAGCTATTCCTTGTATTCCGTAAAGATTCATTTTGGATAAAAGGACATCATGGTCGACAGTATCGAATGCCTTTTTTAAATCAAGTAAAACCACAGCATTAACAGTTCCACAGTCGATATTAAACGCCAGGGGCGGATCTAGGGGGAGGGTGCAGGGGTGCGCACCCCCCCCCCCCCCCTCCGAGATGACCTGCGGTTTTCTAATACAACTGGTATTCTGCAAAAAAAAAAAAGCTATGGAAAATAAAACATTCCTTAGTGGTGCACCCCCTCCTAAAAAAAATCCTGGATCCGCCCCTGAACGCCCAGTTATCAGTAGCTTCCAGAAGAGCAGTTACAGTTAAGTGTAATGAGCGAAAACCCGATTGCTGTTTAGAAAGGATATTTTCAGTAGTCAAAAAATTATACAATTGGTCATAAACAATCCTTTCAAACACTTTAGCTATTACTGGAGTGACTGAAATAGGCCGATAATTATTTAGATCAGATGGCTCACCTTGCTTAAACAACGGAGTAACCCTGGCACATTTCCAGTCGTCAGGAAATAAACCAGAGACTAAGGATTTATTAAATAGGTCACATAGTGAAACTGAAATAAGATCAGCACATTCGCGTATTATTATCAAGACCAGTTGCTGCCTTCGATATACCCAGTTTACCCAGTTTGTGCATTGCTAATGATTTGCGGGAGCACCTTTTTCCGTCTCAATGCCAACGCTTTGGTGGCAATCTTTATATTCCAAATTTAACAAGGAAATAGGTCTCCAGTTTTTCAGGTAAGTCAAGTTCTTATTCTTCTTCGGTATAAGTCTTATAATGCCTTGTCTTTGTGACACCGACATTTGGCCGGTAATTATTAACAAACGCATAATTAAAGCTATCAACCATCATTTGGCCTAGACATTCCCAAAAACACATGTAGAATTCAGCTGTTAATCCATCAGATCCAGGAGACTTATTTTTTTATAATTCTTCAGCGCAACAAAGCACTCATTAAGAGTCAAAACTCCTTAGCAGTTCTGGTTTTCTTCTTCATTGAGCTTAGGGATGTATTCATTCTCAAAAAATATCTTGAACTGAGAATCATTAACTCTGAAATTGTGCTTCCGTCCTCGTTTGTAAGTTTAGCCATCTGCAATTAATTTTCCAAGGTCTCTTTGCCACGTGATTTATTCTCACCAGGGCTACCCACTGACAAAAATTGTACGGTTGACGGAGCGTCGGAAACACGTCTACATCACACTGCACTCTCCCCAGACTTAACATTTCTGTGGTCGCCAAAGTGTTCGAGACGATTGTGTGCGATCAGTTATACAATTTCTTAAATGGTGAACATATCATCTCTAAACAACAATCTGGTTTCCGGTCTTTACACTCAACTGTTACTGCTCTTCTAGAAGCCACTGACAGCTGGGCATTTAATATCGATCGTGGCTACGTAAATGCCGTAGTGTTTCTCGACTTAAATCAAAGGGCTCTTAAAGCCATCTCGTTAATGCGTTAGAACGTGAGGTTAGCAAAAAAGAAGAATCTTGATTGGGGGGGGGGGGGGTGGGGGGGGGTGGGGGTAAAATCGAATGTTCAATCTTCCGAAGAGTACATACGCGACAAAGATTTTATGAACAAGGCAATAATGTCATTTTATTCCGCGAGACATTTAGTTATTGAAGCAACGGATGAACAGGGATGAAGTTCACTTTACAGTAGAACAGAAAGTGGAGTCTTGCTAAATAAAGAACATAAAGGCTACAGTATGACGGCTTTAAAATTCATTTGCCGGTGACTGCAGAAGTGGTTAGAACTAGTGGAGGCTCATCAACGGTTTTTGACTGTGAAATGAGTGGTTGTAAGTGAATGTTATAAAAAGCATTGTTGTGATCATCTACTGGTGCATTTGTAGGACATAAATAGAAAATATTCATAGGATAATTTTTTCTTTTGATTTTACATTAAGAACTCTTCGATTTAAAATAGCAATATCATGTTAAGTATGTTTTCCCTTTCTCATGCGATTAAGTAGCTCTGCAAATTTTTTGGCATCTTTTTGTCTCATTATTTCTAAATTCAAACATGGTTGAAACTGGAAAACTTGAATGTCGTGTGTAAAATGCATTGCCTCTAATATGGGAAGCAGCTTTCCCAGTTGGAGCTGTTTTCAAAACTTTAATATCATCTGGATTTTCTCCTGCAATACTATTGAAATATTTGACTGATGAGTGCTTCATATGGCAATTATTCAATATTCCAAAACCGACAGAACAAAAGCCAAATCCATACTCCTGCATAATCAAGCCGAAAGTTTTTTAGTAAGCTTAATCGGCAAAATCTTACCTTTCTAACATACTATTACATAATCATGACACCTCAACATTTAATACCCATTTCAAATTGAAATAACTCTTTCATAAATCAAACCGTAATAGCAACGATTCAGTATTCCAATGACTACTAAAAAAGGGACATTAACGTTAATTGTGCGCAAAAGTAAATCCATTGTATAATGCAATCAAATAAGGCCCCTCCACATATGACGAATCTAATATAAATGAGCAACAACAACATGTTTTGCCAGGAGCCATAGTCACCGAAAGAAACCGTGAGCGTTGGCCCCACGCATGCAAAGCCATATTAAAGACGTCTTGAGCTATTTTTCGCAGAAATTGCGCCACCATTGACGCAATGAGAGCGCCGGCACCTACTACCTTACAATATTTGGCGAGAATACTTCGTATTTAGATGCAACCGTTCCAGTTTCTTTGCAATTTGGTTGGACCACATTTAGTACAACGAGACACAAATATGCGACGAGAGAGGCATGAAAATAGAACGCTTTTTTTTCCAATTTGACAGCCTTGTCTGATAAATGACCACAACTGGCTTCTCATTGGCTAAAATTAATTGCCAAATCGCTTAAGCTACCTGCTTTCGTGCCTTAAATTTAACGAGAGTTCAATTCAATTGAGCTGACTCGCTTTAATAACTTTAAGCGAGTTGAAAAGCAACTCTTTTCACGAAATTTCCGGTTGTCACTCGCTAATCGACCACATCTAGTACAACAAGACGCAAATATGCGACGAGAAAGGCATGAAAATAGAACGCGTGCTTTATCTCCGATTTGACAGCCTTGTCGGATAAATGACCACAACTGGCTTCTCATTGGCTAAAATTAATTGCCGACTCGCTTTCCTGCCTTAACTTTAAGCAACTTTTCACGAGATGTCCGGTTGTCACTCGCTAAGCGACTTCACTAGACTTCACTTCCATAGGGCCCGGTCTGTTAAATGTTGTTTGATGTTTAATATTATTCTTGTAATTTATTCAGATGTGGATCGGCTGAAATATCTCTGTTTTCCTTTTTTCGATTAGTGGTACGTCTGTTAGCGTTAAGTGGCAGTCCCACTAAAAGCGGTCCGCTCGATTTCGCGACCAAAAATAGTCTTCCTTTATTTTTTGCTGGTCAAAATGCTTTGGTACACATGTTTGAAATACACAATTCTTTTTTTTTTTTTCAAATTCTTTATTTTCGCCCTGCTACAAGCAAGAAACGAATTCAGGCCGTCTCGGCCCTTTCGACGGTACTATAAGCACAGGGGGCCCACACAAACTCTGTGACCGTTGTTGGTACTTTTAAATTTATAGGAAATGTATGGGAATATCGAAAATCGGCTCGGCGCTGGAGAGGTCCAAAATCGAGCTTTCCTCCCTTGTCTCGCTATTATACGCTCAGGTAAACGTCCGATGCAAAACCCTTCAAATCACTAAAATTCGTCGTTTTGAGCTACAAGAATGACACCACACAACATTTCAGGTAAAAATACATTTACTTTGATCTTGTATGTAAATATTCATCGCAGTATATTACGATAAGTGAAACTTTTCGATATTCCCATACATTTCCTATAAATTTAAAAAAATGCCAACAACGGTCACACAGTTTGTGTGGGCCCCCTGTGCTATAAGAAGCAAGGGCTGACAACTGCGTAGAAAAAGTAACGCAACAATGGCATGATTGAGACCAAACCGAAAGTTTAAATGCAACTGCGGATAGGTATTTTGCCGTTATTGCGGATCGTCAGCACAGTGTAGCAACAAGTTCGAGTAACTAACCTGACTGAGTTAGTACTTTAAAAAAATGTCCACTTGGTTTTAAACTCCGGATATGACCCTGTCCACGTGTACAGCTTATGCCATACACAATGAACAAAACAGTTGAGAAAATCATGCCACTGTTGCAAAACTAGCTGCCAGAGAGAACATGGCCAAACCATGTGAAAAAACTGACGCAACATAACGGATATTTCTACGTAGCGCGCCTCTCAAAAACCATCAATTTTAGTCTCCCGATCACCGTCGAAACCCGGGGGGGACTC
Organism: Cladopsammia gracilis; assembly: GCA_022457155.1. Classification (NCBI taxonomy): domain Eukaryota; kingdom Metazoa; phylum Cnidaria; class Anthozoa; order Scleractinia; family Dendrophylliidae; genus Cladopsammia; species Cladopsammia gracilis. The sequence goes on along the minus strand of JAJGOT010000396.1, from coordinate 690,709 downwards.
CCATATGAAAGGGGCAGGGATGCTCGTCGTCTCGCTTAGGGGTGTAAATTTCATATCCAAAACATCATCACCAATATTTGGGTATAGGGGTACCGCTGAGGGTCTGAGACCCTGACCCTGTTTAGGACAAAAAAGAAACGAAAATACCTACCCTGTGTAGAACAACACCGTCTATTTTAGGACCCTGTCTAGGACACGACTCGTGCGTGGTTATTAATCTGAGCTTTAAAAAAATAGTAGACGGATCTGAAACGAAAACGACTTCACCTTCGCATGAATATGCTAATCACGACAAGGGAAGTCACCACAAGCACTACGATAACAGGAACCATACCCTGTTTAGGACAGACTCGCGTTAAATTATATACCCTGTTCAGGACAAAAATGCCAAAAACCATACCCTGTCCAGCGGCACGTCCCCGTATAGGTCATATAAGGGAGTACAACCCCCCCCCCCCCCCCCCCCCGCGCCGGGTCACGCTCATACAAAGCCTTTGACCGGACAGCAAACTTTGTCTGAGTCACGCACCCCTTCTTTCACAAAATACTAAATAAGTTTATAACATGTGAGCCATAACATCTTTAACAAATGCATTACTGCATCCTTGACATGACCTCGGTCAAAGTGATTGTTGACATAAAGATCATGTTCTATTTCTCATTTAATTAAAATTGAAGTTTTCCAGCCTGTGTCATTCAAAATTGATTATGCTTTTAGCAGCAAATCTTATCACTGAAAGAACAATGAACGATAGAAGAAAATCACGTTTCATTAATGTTTCATGTACAATGTAATTGCTCACCTCAAATTCTCTCTTCTCACTCTTCGGGGCGTTATGTTATCACATAAATCATCCTTTTTTCCCAACAGACTAGAGATCCCAACGGCAGATGTCTACCCTTGGTTATTGGAAACGGTCCCATCAGCATAATTCGTTGAAATATCAGATTGCAAATGATCAATATGATCCAACAAAATTGAGGGAATACTTTCCCAAATTCTGCATGTATTACAAAGCAGAAAGTTTTCCACTAATTTAGGCTGCTCTATCTAGTGTAGAAACTCTCTTCTCTGCAGAATCGAGACATCTTTGTTCTCGCGCTTCGCGCTCGTGTCTCGCGCTACGCGCTCACGCCCCCAAACCCGCTTGAGCGCCCCCGACCGAGAAGAATGGCTCGTTTTAGGTGTATTTGTCTCATTCAATACAGGCCGTAAAAATCACTTCAGGCCGGATTCTCGCTATGTCATTCCGGCTATAATGTTTCGTACGGGTTTCACCCTTTTTAATCTATTAATACCAGCTACGAAAAGCGCGTGAAGCATTTCTCATAGACAAAGCAAAGACGTTAGAACCCGGAGGTTAGAACCACTTGGAATCAACAGACGCAACGAACTTCATTAACTTTCTTATCACTAGTCAGTTTAGTTTATCACCCGTCAAACCCTTCACCAATCATATTCATTGTTTTTGTTATTCTTTATTTTTTCAAAACCACTTGTATAACGGTTTTACAGTTGTAATCATTTATAGTGCTAGCCCCTGAAGAAGCTTTGTTTTGCAAAGCGAAATATTGGGCACTATTATATTCCACTTTTATTTTATTTTATTTGCTTCTGCTTCTGCTTCTGTTTTTCTGCCGTAAGGATCAGTTTGCCGTTTTTTTTTTGCTTCACTTACTATAGAAATAGGTCAGTGTCTTTTAAAACCTCTTTAAACGCTCACAAGACAATTCACCCTTCACGCTTTCCTCCCACACCGCTATAAACGAATACCCTTTACACAAACAACCTTTTAATCAATTTATTAGCCTACGCATATCCGAATTTACTTCTCCTACACCACATATTACCTTATCTACTCTCAAATCTCCATAACTTGCGATATAGATCGTGTTTTGATTGGTTATTTCCAAATCACTGCGGTCAGTTAATATTGGTGGGAGTTGGTGGGCGGAAGAGCCAGAACAATGGACTGTCTACAGGCGCTTATTTTTTTTCCTCCCCTCGTCTCGCGCTTCGCGCTCGTGTCGCGCTTCGCGCGAAATGCTTCGCTCGCCCCGCTTGGCTCATAAAGCGCCTGTCATGCAGGCTAGGGTCTATTAAGTCACGATTTACTAAATTACGCTTTTAAACACGGATCAATCTCTGACACACAACTTCAAGGAATTATCCGCCTGCTTTACAAGAAGAACGACAAGTTAGACTTGAAAAACTGGCAACCAATTTCTCTGTTAAACACAGATTATAAAATTTGTACTAAAGTAATCAAACATGCGGGATTCCTGACCGCAGTATTTTTAAAAACCTTTTTCTGGTCCGGTGTGACGGAAAGTTTTGCCGGTGTCGGACTAAGGAAAGCCTTTAGGGGAATCGGCGCTTGATAACGGGGGAAAACTAACTCAAATGGGCAACTCGCTTGCAAAGGAGAGCCGTCTCTCTCGGTAGGTACGGGATCAAACCACGAACTGGTACGCAACAGGAAGGCGATCAAGAAACCTGACTTGCGGTTCCAACAGCGTTTATTCCTGACTTGTGACTTTACGATGTAATCCAACGATGTAATCAAACGATGTAATCCAACTAACAATTGCAAACTAGGTTCTTATATACGTAAGGTACAAGTGTTTAACACAAAGGAACATAATGAAAGTGTCAAGCGAAATTCTTTGAGCTCAGCAAAAGTAAATTTCAAAATATATTTTTAACCCAAGTGTCCATTGTTCATAAAACTATTTTTAAAAGTAATCTACATTTGAAAACCCTAAAACAAAGAAGTAGCAGAAAAGCCAAGTCAGCAAGCGGCTTTTTAAGCACGTAATGGTGTCGTATCAATAGATTTCCAAGGTCGGCAAATAACTTGTACGGCACGTACTAGCGATGTACCATTATCGAGTTATTCACCTACAACAAAAGCTACTAAATTTAACTTCGATGAGTCAGCTAAACTATTCATACTGAAAAAACAAAATTGCCAAGTCGTTGATTAGTTAAATAAATCTGAAAAAACACCGTGAGTGCCGGACGAGACTAATTTAGAACAGTAATAACAACTATTGTGTGTACAGCTTGATACGTGAAAAATCAGCTAGGTGTCAACTTGAATAGTGGAACGAACCTAATTAAGAACGATAAATTAACTCAAGGTAAACTATTGTTCAGAAGGTAGTACATTTTAGTATGAATGAAAGCACGACCTGGCACAGTAATTGAATGCTTTTCTAAGAGGTTAAAACAATTAAGTTTGATTGTCAAAAACAAAACCCTGTTGACTTTTAGAAGATTAAATTTCGATGAATAGCACAAAAGCTTATAATAAAAGCGAATTTCATACTAAGCAAAACCTTTCACAGCTGAATGCGGAGTAAACCAAGCTGAATTGATCCATAGGAACTTTTTAACAGTGAACTCTCATAACTCATAACTCATATAACAGTGAACCTCATAACTCCGAGTCGACCGACACAACAGTCATTTGTATTCCCGATTCAACTCCAGACATGTCCTCAAAAGAACCAGAGACTGTTATCATAATACTGTTACGTTTTTACAACAACGTACAATAATCCACTCACTAGTTTTCTCGTTGTTTATGTTTATATTGGCGCCAGAACAGCAACCATAACTATAGGAATTATACAAACCTCCGGTCAGGAAGTAAAATCGCAGTTTAATACAGATGCCTTGGATTTTATTTATACTTGACCAGAAATCCGCAAACATTTCCTTCCAGCAGAAATTTTAGCTGTCTCCGGAACCAGCAAAAATTTCCTCCCGCAAAACAAATTCAGTCGGACAAATCAACAAAACTATGACGTCTTTCCCATACTATTGCACAATCAAACCGTAATAGCAATGAATAGAAAAAAACGCAAAGTTCATACTATTTTGCTCTGCCATACCGCTCATATTAAAACACAAACTTTCCTGTCCCATTTAACTTTCTTAAAACGTCTCCATTAGTAAAATACACCGTGAAACTCTCAAACAAGGTTTCCCAAGAAAACGCATTTGACCTATTTTTCCCTTTTAACTTTACGACAAATGATTGAAACTGATAGGTAACGTTAGATATCGAAATTTAAGAAGGACTAATACCTTTCCGGTAACGTAATGTGAGATATGACAAGTTCATGACAAGTTCTGACATCCCAATACCCTAGGGAAATTAACAATAGGTCCGGGGGTGCTCCCCAAAAATTTTAGGTGCAGTATGTGACGCCTTCTTGAAATCCCAACCGGTTTAACCAACCATATCTTCAATGCCCTAATATAGCTTCTATAAAGAAGAAGGAGGAAACCCCCCCGGACAAAAGTCCACAAAATTTTGTTAACAACTTTTGTCCCTTTTTTCGTGACTGACTCCGAAAACTCGCTTAATGCGCATGCGCATTAACGAGATAAAAAGGCATTTGACACCGTTGATCATGAGATATTACTAACTGAAATGAATCGATGTCTGATTCAAGGTAAAACTCTTCATTGGTTTAAATCGTATTTGACGAATCGCACACAACGGTGCTCAGTTAATGGCTGTCTCTCTGACTTCACCACTCTTTTAAAATGTGGTGTGCCACATGGAACGATCATTGGCCCTCTTTTATTTCTAATTTATATTAACGACTTGTGTAACTGCCTATCGTTCAGCGTGCCTAGAATGTATGCTAATGACTTACCTTGAACGCTACAAAAACTGAATTTATGTTGATCGGCTCAAGGAAAAGACTAAGTACTCTATCTGATACACTCGAACTTTCCATTGATAATGTTCCGATTGACCTAGTTTCTTCTTTGAAATCACTTGGAATTTATATCGATGAAAATTTAACGTGGCATTCCCACATTGGTAAAGTCTGTAAAAAGATCGCTTCCGCAATTGGAGCCATAAAGCGAGTTAAGCCATTTGTGCCTCAATCTATCCTACTCAATATATATAACTCATTAGTTTAATCTCACTTTGATTACTGCAGCCCAGTCTGGGATAATTGTGGCAAAACATTATCTAACAAACTACAAAAACTACAAAACCGTGCTGCACGAGTAATAACTTCCTCAAACTATGACGTAGATATTTATTCTTTGTTTCACAAACTCAAATGGAAAGACTTGTATTCTCAACGTCAAATTCAGAACACCTTAATGGTCTTCAAGTCTTTAAACGGTCTGGTACCTGAATATCTTACATGTAAATTTATAAAGCGAAATGAATCAAACTATTCTTTGAGGAATTCGGTAAACAAACTTGTTGTCCCCTTTCCAAAGCAAACTACATGAAAAATAGTTTTAGTTACAGCAGGGCAACCGTTTGGAACAGCTTACCCTGTAACATTAGAGAGTCTTGTCATTGATTAACTGAATTTAAACGCCTTCTCTATTATAAGATTTAAACACGACATTCATGGAAATCAGGTTTTTATGTGGCATATTGTTGTAAGTTTAATTAATATTTAATGTTAACATTTGGATTTTAAGGTTTTAGTATGTTAATCATTGTATAGGAATTTATTGTACCTGATGAGTTTTACCGTGTATAAATAATGATTAAAGATTAAAGATCAAAGCGTGGACGTGCAGCCTGAAAGCTTACATGAAGGAGCGGAGACCCCTATTTTCAAAACACTAATTTACCGTATTCAAATTTCCCTAATACGCCTATAAACAAAGTTACAGTTAATGTTAAGTTACTGCTGTCTCAAATGGATCTTATCACCTCAAGAAGCTTGGGCGCAGCGCCTGTAAGCTTACATAATGGAGTAGAGACCTTAATGACTAATTTTTCAAAAATTTTCCTAGTCTGCAAACAAAGTTACAATTAAAGTTAGTCTATTGCCACGAATGGGTGCTAATTTCTTGATCACATCATCAGCTCAAGCACGTATTATAATAGTGTATTATATTAGCGTTACAGTCTATAGTCTATAGTTTTCTTCTTGTAGGATTTTTAGGTTTTATGTTAGGTTACTGTAAGAGCTTTGAGACTTTGTAAAATGCTCTTAATTTATATTATTATTATTGTTATTATTATTATCATTATTATTATTGTTATTATTGTTATCTCTTTTATCACAGTCTTTGCTGGTGTTCTTTTTGTGCATCAGCCGGGCGCAAACCACGCACCTAGAGCGTCAGTCACTCAAGTCAATCATTCTATTCATACACTGAGCACCTTTCTGAGGATTCGTGCAGATCCCGGCATGCAGATCTTTTGAATCTCTGTCATAGTAGCTCTCTCTGATACTTTGGTGATGTTTTCTACCATACCCTTCTTCACTGTACCAAGCGCACCAACAACCACAGGGATCACTACGGTTTTCATAAATGCCACATTCTCTGTATTTCTAGTTCTAGGTCTTTGTACTTGCTTATTATTATTATTATTATTATTATTATTATTAAAGCTAAATGAGCTAAATGCATAAATCTAAATATCCATATATGTATTGCACAGCCACAGTGAACGATTTGATCAAATATTTTCGAATTAAAAGTAACTGTGTTAGGCGGAGGTCTATCCAGGAATCAAAATAGTGCAGAATACTAATCTGCCTAAATGGCGTCATGAACATGAACATTTTGGCGGGAACTCTCAGATTTTTGGCGGGCTTTCATTTTACTCTAAGGATCTGTCGTGTTTTTGATAATTTCAAATGATTCCTTATATAAAATCGAATACTAAGAACTGACAGGATTTCGCTTCACTTAATTGCGATCTTAAAGCATCATTACAATGATGTTTGTGCGAATTTTTAGAAAGCTTACACGTATTCTAACGTAATGTTTATCTGTCGTCCGCCCGCATTGCAGAATTGATGGTGCCTGATATAAAATTCCCTGCGGCAGAGTTTCTGCCTCCAGTAAATCTGCTTAAACTGCCGACTATCACAAAATAATAACTGAACATCATTTACATACCTTCTCTTGAAGCCTCGGTTTTATTTTTTAGTCGATCACTTACCACTGCGGTCCGTCGTTTTCCTCGTTTGCATCGCTAACCATTACGCATTGCATTTCTTTGCGAAACATAGCAAAGACACTTTCACCGGATCGATCGACGCACAAGTGACCAATAGAAGCAAATCAAGTCAATTGGAACCCAAGAATGGCGATAAAACGCGATAGATATCGACAAATCCAATGCTAAACAGCGCTAAAGATACGAGGCAAAATATTATTTTCCATGGTTTCGAAATTTATGTCTCGTCTGCCGCAAAGAGATCAAATTTATTTTTCTTGAATATTAACTACTATACCTACTAATAGTGTTTTAAGTCTGTTTTGTCCACAGGAAACGATAACTTTAGACAGATAGCGATTATTAGGTGCGAAAAGGAATATGTGAAAACTAATTAAGATTTATCAAAGTGTCTCAAAGGTATCCCTTTCTCATCAAGTTGGACATTGGAATCCAAAGACATAAGGTCAATGGTATGCGGACCAAATGCTTGCTGAACCTTGCTCCATGTGGAAACGGAAAGCTTGCAATCCTTATCCGAGAGCACTCTGGAAGGCGCGTCAGCTGGGTTGCGGGCGGACGGAGTGTAGTACAGCTTGATGTGAGTGTTACAGCGTAGTGTAATATCGTAAAGCGATTTGAGTACGGAGTTGAGCTCTGTGTTTTTACCTCCTTGCTTGCCCCAGGAGTGGATAAATGCAGTGTTATCTGTGTAAGCGTCCACCCTGGCATTAGAAACGGATGCTCCCCAGCAGAGAGAACGTTGACAAGGGCCAGTTCTTCCTTGACTACAATAGGAGAGTCGCGGGTCGTGGCGGTCCAATAGTCTCTGATCGTGACGGGTGTGGCCTCTGGGGTCCTGAAAACTCCCCCCCCCCCCCCAAGCGTAGTCTGATGCATCACTCAAAATCTCGAGAACTATGTGTCTGTCGCTTGGCCAAGGAAAGGTGCCCTTCCAGGTGTCTAGAAAACGCCAATGCTCGATTTACTTTCGGAGGAGAGAGTATATCTTTACAGGACGCGCGGATTTTGTGTAACCAGCTGTAGCTCTAACAATCACTCTGCAGTATAACTGGGCTTCTTGGACTGCTATACAAAATGATGTTATCTTCCCAGCCAGTCTCTGATGAGTTTTAACCGATGAAGATTTCTTGTCTAAGATGGACTCTCTGAGAGCGGCGAACTTGTGTTTCTTCTCTTTTGGAAGGATGAATGCACAAAGATGGGAATCAATCATGAAACCCATAAACTTAACAATGCGCTTGGGGAGAAGAGAGGACCTGGCAAGGCCGATAAAGTACCCGAGGGAGATAAGAACTGCTGCGGCAATAAACGTGGCTACCTCTGCTAATTCGAAATCTGACCAGGCTGTGGTGGTCTCTGGCGATTTCCTGCATGTAATCAATTGCCCAACATGTCGGTCGTCGATATACTGACTACATGGCACGCCCAGAGATCGGATGTAACTCGTGGCCCTCATACCAATAGTGTGATAAATGTGTGGTATAAATAATACACTCCCCGCCATTGGAGGCCAAAGAATTTCCGACTGTCCTCGGCAAGGCGCACGTGATCATACCCGCTCTTATCATCTATGGTAGACTGAAAAGAGTCCTTACCGACATATCGATATCTCGGCAGATTGGAAATATAATCCAGAGTAAAAGGGGAATCCTTTACCCATAGATTCAGAAAACGCTCATCATGACAGAGCCTGGGTTTTGTTGGCTCTATGGTTAATGGCGTGACCAGGTACGGAGGTGCGCACTCCCCCACCTTTCCCCACACGGAGATGGAACCACTGGCGAGGCGTTGCGAAATAGTGGAGGTGATAAAGTCTGTGAACTCTTCACAAAACCTGCTGTTAGGAAACAGGCGCTAGGTGGAATGGGGCTATCGTAAAACTTTCCCTGAAAGTCGCCCTTATATGGGGCGAAAAAGAAGTTCAAATCAACACCATCTCTGAGGTAAGACAGGATTTCCGCACGTTTCTCTTGACCTTTCATTACTTCCTCCCATCGCGTAACGAAATTGTGAATGTTGCCGGCGCGGAAACAATCCTGAGATCCCTAACAGAGACTTTTACTGCACATTTTGACACTGCTTCAGGCGAGGGCACCGGGGCTGCAGGACCTGGGGCTACGCCTTCCCAATTACACCCTTCTATGATGGTCGGCCTAGGGTGCACACTGTGATGCGAGGTTTTAAGTCTTTTGCATGGTGACTGAAAATTAACAAAGAAAACGAAAAGACATAAGCAAAAGTTAACGACCCCGAGGTCGAGCAGCCCCGGAATGCCCCGCCACGAGGACAGAGCATAGAAGGGTATGAGATTACCCTTTCCGGGGAGCCGAAAAGTTAATCCTATCCGAATAAACGAAATTATCTTACAACCATTCTAAGAAACGCACGAAACATAAACTAAAAACGAGGAAGCAGAGATAAAGCAAGACTACATGCACTCTATAAACTTTATTGAATCAACGCTCATATAACACCATTTTACGCACGCTTAAGTGCAGGACAATTGGCAATTCTATGCCCGGTTTATAACACCTAGTGGTGTTGAAACCCCTACTAGCATAATTATTTCTGTAACCGTCATCACCGTATGGAGCGTACCGGACGCGCCCTCTCCCCCTGTTGGCGATGATAGTCGAGGGCTCTTGCTGGCGCTGCAAAGGGCGACCCGTAAACTTGGGGGGAAGGAAGCAAGTGATCGAACTTTAGGATCTTCTGAATGTGGCTCGCTATCTTCTTGTTGTCATCACCACCCAGCAGCTGGGTGACTACGGCCGGCAGTCTGGGGTCATGTGTTAGTGGCCGGCACTGTTTCAAGACGGCTTCGTGTCTTTTGTAAACCACGTGGCCCGTGCTCCTGGACAAGTCTGCCAGACACTCGAGTGCCGCTACGATAGCTGTCCCATCTGAGAGCCCGACCGGCTGGCCCGCCAACTGGCGCACGCACTCTAGTGCCCGGTCCACAGAGTCTGCGCTGACTTGCTTCTGCAGCGCCTCGATCTTTACTGAAAGGACTGCCACACCAATCTGATTGGGCCATACACATGAAAAGACAAATACAGAACAGATCTCATCAACCCTAGATTTATAGTATCCTGAATAATACTTACCAAATGCATAAAATTCGGCCTATTGCATTTAACCAACTGTTGCCAGCAAATTCCGTAAACCGCGGATTCGTAACCTACAAAGGTACAGTCATACCTTTTACAATAAAAGAATCAGAGAATTAACTCTGTGTGTAAATTATAGTGCTAAGGTCAACCCATATATTTCCCTGTACTGAACGTTAGCCCTAGTAAGGAAATGAGGGACCACACGAGGGAAAGAAAAAAATCTTTGACCTCGGTGGGATTCGTGTGGTCCCTCATTTCCTTACTAGCGGAGCACTCGTCGGGCCGAAGGCCCGGCTGCGCAGCCCCATACTCATAGAACCTATGCCCGTCATTTTTCATGGTCATGGCTAGCGGAATGTTTCGCGGGCGCGCGTGTGCCCGCCCTCCGCCGTCGCGCAGGACGGGTCTACTGTCGACTACTGTAGCTCCGTCGCGCAGGACTAGCTCGCGGGCGCGTATGACGTCGCAAAACATGCGCGTACGACGTCATGTTGAAACCAAAGCGAGGATTTTTTTTCGCGCGGTTACACGGCCGAATGTCACGTCAGCTGGGAAAACACTTCAATGATGTTTTGCTGTGTTTATTGAGCGGAGGAAACGGTTTAAAGTTTCACATTTTTCAAACAGTGATCAAGACCGCATTTGAGGCTTCGAAACTCTGCAAATCAAGCCGATTTGGACGAATATAGAGCTAAGTGCTTATTTTTAAACCTGATTTCGTTTTAAATTGAAGCTAGTAGCTCGTCGAAGCATTTGTTTACTACTAAACTCTTTTGAGTTTAATTCTTGTGCTTCCGACCTTTTCACCTTAGTTTAAAAGCTTAATCATTAGTTTACTGTTCTATATTGTGCAATTTTGGCGTGCATTTAAAAAGGATTCAATTTTGAATAATTAGGTTATATGATGGCTACACAGCCGTCAGCTCGGTAAACACTTTAAAAGTTGGATCTTTCGCAGTGTTTAGCGGAGCAGTAAAGTCGTTATTTCCCTGCATTTTTTCGCGGTTTGCTACTCAAGACAGGGATACTAATTAAAGGATACTCAGAAGCCGCTTTAGTGGAAAAAGAAGAGCTTTCAGGGATAAAATCTTGCTTCGAGGAACCCTCATACGTTTTTATCAATGATGAATTTACACACGGTGTTGCAAAAGTCATGATATATAAATCATGGATTTACAAACGACGTTGCGAAAGTCACGGGTGATATATAAATCATGGATTTCCACACGGCTTTGCGAAAGTCATGATATATAAATCATGAATTTCGCTCTTCAGTGATATATAAATAATCACTTTCATGAATTTTATTATTTATAAATAATTGTCAAGCGAAGAAACATGATTTATAAATCAGACTGTGCGATAAAAAAATGTTTATACATATGTATATCATAAAATAGGCATCTTTCATTATATATAAACAATAAATTAAGTTCACCAATTATTTATAAATAAGGTTAAAAACGTTATAATTTTTGCTAAATAATAAATTTAAATTTGGCGCCCCATATATGTTACCAGGTTGACATTATTAATATTTGACATTAGTTCAGTGAGTCTTTTCCTGATCACTCACGCTCTAAACTCTTTTACCTTGCAGGCCCCGGTTCCTGAAAAGCTGATTAGCGCTAACCCACGATTAAATCATCCTAATCGAGGGATAAAGTTTATCCTTCGATTAGATTCTGTTCCTGAAAGCACGATTAGCGCTAACCAAGGGATAAAATAAGGGTTAAATTTAATCCAACTAGCGAGGTCGATTAACTCACTAATCGGCGAATAAATTTTATCAAAACAAACAAAATGGCGGACTAAACTGTTCGTTAAGTTGGTCCAGGAAATATAGGAAGCAACTTATACTAGAAATAGTTCCTCTTGGCGACTTTAATGATAGATGAACTTGCTGTTCTTACAGATTCCAGAGAGAATACACCGAGTTTTCGGCAGAAAAATGTAATATGCAATTAAAGATGATCGAGTCAAGGCGGACTAAAGAATCATAGAAAGCCCAAAGGCTCCCAGCCATAAAAACTGGGGTGCCCCACTCTTATTGGTACACTAGTTTTTTTCCGCTTTTTTTTATTTTAGACATCATCTGTTCAAAATTTCAAGACCTCTCTCCACAACAAGAAAATTACCCATGACTCCCCTTTTTGCAGTGGACAAAATTTCAGGTCCCTCAGGTCCCCCCATTTTCTCACCCATCCACCCCACCCCCCCCCCCCCCAACTTCCCATAAATAATGAACGGTCCATTAATTGATGCCAGTGCAGTTCACAGACGAAATTTTCACGTTCGCTCTTCGCTACTCGGGCCATTTCTGCACTAAGGACAATCATTCTTCCCTTGCAGACGAACAGTGTTTTACCCCTCAAGCAACAGATCACAGTTACCTTAGCTTTGGACACAGAGAAAGCTAGAACCGCTACAACGAAAATATATCTCGCACAGTTCATGTTTCACTTGCGAGCGCTCGAGCGAGAGCGAGAAATCAGAGAAAGATAGCGAGAAATTCTCTATTGTTGCAAAGATAATTTTTTTGCTGAAAAAGATATGTTATAGATCAGTCTCTCTCCGAACTGTCTTAAACGTAAAAACCTTAGCTGTTTCGTGACGGCCTTATCCTCGCGAAAAGAAAACAAATGCCGGGAATTTTAAATTGCCGCCATTTTGACTTTGAACTGCAAAAACCGTGGACGAAGGTCCTGCTGGTTTTTCGTTGGATCTCACAAGAGGAGACCTAATCAGCTACACTGAATCAATAAAAACGAGAAGTCCAAGGACTACTGCTAAGCTGATACAACGAGTACCGAATGTATTTGAAACAATATTTCGGCTGGCCAAACCAGCCTTCTTTAGGTTAAGATGTTACTAAATTACAAAATGAAAATACAACATTATATAAAGGAGAATGTCGCAATGACATATTAAAAAAGAGGAGGGGCGGAAATGACCTACAAGATAAGTAATCAAAACTAAAGATAAGACTAGCATACCTAAACTACAATTCGTCACGTTTGTTCAACCCACGCGGTTCTCAGTGTTTTTGCTCTATCTATTAAATACGACTCTCTGGCTTTTCGAATAGAATCACGTGAATTGTGACACGTGAATTGTGAATTGTGCCGCTGTGTCCGCGTTGTCATTTTCTCGCGCGCCTGCGTGTGAATAACTAGTCAAACCGGTTTATTTTGAGTTTAATCGGGGGATAATTAATCGAGGGTTAAATCCGTTTTCTGGAACGCCTTTTTATCCCTCGATTAGTTATCCTAGGAATAAGAAATTTAATCGTGGATTAACCGCTAATCGAGGGATAGTTTAATCGGCTTTCCAGGGACCGGGGCCAGAACTATTAGGTTTCGTATTAGCAAGTAGAAATTCGGTTTAGTAAAGTAACTATTTGTTGTTATCGGGTAATTGACTTAAAAAATTGCTATAGATAATTACAAAATGTTCTAATAATTGATTGTCTCTTTTTCTCCTTATGTCATTTTTGTAGATAAACCAGAATGTAAGTATATTTTCACTTTTACCCAGTAAATAGTTTAGTTTTATTTTATACAAATCATGAAATAAAAGGAACGATTTGATTTTCTGTTTGAATTTGATAATCTATATGAGGATCGTACTGATTGAGACGAAGTTTTTGAGAGCGAATGTCGATAAGGGTTGAGCAAACCTCCCTTCATTTTTTTGTGTGTAGTAAGTCCTTGAGGTAAAACTACTCACTGTTCCATTTGTTTGATTTCAAGCACAAACCTGAACTGAGAATCAGGGTGGGGAAGAACCAAAGTTCATGCCTAAATGCATTTTTGGGGCATTTTTAACAACAAAAATTGAAGTTTTGTTAGCTGATTTTCTCGTAGAGCGAAACATTAAAAAAATCTGCTAACATCCTAGCATGTTTTGGCTTTCTAACTCTCTACAAAAATAATATAGAATTTTGAGTTATGCCCCTGGGTGCCCCTAGCCCTATAAGCAGGGGGCCTGTCTTATTCAGAGGATAAAGATGACACATTTTTGACGTAATATTTTTCAAATTGCTATTTACATTTTGCTCAAAATTGAAACTGCTGATGAATATCGTATAGTACTTAAACGTTTGTGGGCACTCAAGTTATTTTTGCGGGTTACGTTTTTAATACTTCATACCTTAGACAAAATTATAATTTTCGGACATTTTCAAAATTACATGTTATGGCAAGTGGTTCACTTCAGCATGCAAATGTTTGCCTCAAGATAACAGGAGGCCGTGTAATAAATTTAGCAGTGCAGCTAAATAAACCACTCATATTGAATTGGGCCACCGACTGCCAAGTCTGTGGAATGCGGGTCTGTACAAAACATAGACCCCTCCCCTATTCTGGACCCCCTGTTGGAACCCATCTGGACCCCGTCTAGACCCCCATCTGGACCCTGTCTGGACCCCATCTGGACACTGTATAGACCCCTATCTGGACCCCCATCTGGACCCCATCCTGAAAATGCACAGATGACTGTAATTGAAATCTACCTGCGATGGCTAATCTTATCTATCTGAAGTTAGGATGAAAACAGAAAATATCGAAATGAAGTAAAGCAAATAAAAATAGCCAATATTTCGGCTAACCAAATTGTCCTCCCTTATGGCAGGGCATAATCCTAAAGGAAAATAGCAAAAGCGCATTTTCCTTCAGTGTAGCCCATGCCCTTAGGAAGGCTAATTTGATTAGCTGAAATATTGGCCATTAATTAAATCAGCCATTTGCTGTAGTGTCGGCCTTACATTCAGTTTCGTTTGATTTTTCGCACTTCCAGTGACGTCTGGCTCGAGCATTTCTTCATTAGAGATCCAGTGCGCTTTTTCTAGCAATTATGCACTTACCAGAGTTAAGATGTTAAGCCTGGGAGAGTAAGGATATATTCCTCTATGCCAAATATGAACCAAATCCCTCACTTTGGACATTCAATCGTCCCAAGCCTATCCAGATTTCAAGTCAAACTCCCAAGGGGGGGGGGGGGGGGGATAATGTGTATTACATTTTTTTTATGAAATTCTCTTAAAAACAACGTTGCATTGCGGAGAAGCAGGAAGAAAAAAACAATGTTGTGGCTGGAATAAGAAACAAAACACATTCTTGCCAAATTAACTAGCAAGTTGTGTATGTCGTCGTGATTCCCTATCTTCAAATTTTGTCATCCTCTATTTAAGTTAACCCTAACCCAGTGTATCTCAGTCTATGAAACTGGCAAGTGTTTCTTATTTTACAGATATTTTGGTTATTAATCAGACACAGTTTGTTTGGCAAGATGGCGTTTGTCAGTTCCTATTCCTGACACCACATTGGGTCTAGTTGGTTCTTTGTCATTTTTATTTTCTTCACTGCAATGCTAAAATATTTTATGTTTTCATTCTAATTTCAGAGAAGTTTAGCCGTATCAGGTAGATTTCAATGTTAAACAGTCATCGGGTGTATTTCTGAGTAAAAAAGAAGGCGTCCAAATGGGGGCCCAGATGGGGTTCCAAATAGGGGTCCAGATAGGGATCCAAATGGGAGTCCAGATAGGGGTCCAGATGGAGGTCCAGATGGGGGTCCAGAAGGGTTCCAGATGGGGTCCAGATGGGGTTCAAATGGGGGATCCAAAAAGGGGGGTCTACGCTTTGTACCAACCTGTAGGTTGCAGGTATAGGTTTACAGGAAAAAATAACTACAGAGTCTAATGAAATAAATAGATAAATTCGCTTTATTTACCCTCAGCAGTGTTTATATTATTAGCACATGTATATAAGGAGGCAGACCAGTAAACTCGGGTTTACAATACTTCCGGCGCTGAATAAACGAAGGAGTAAACCTTTTACACGAGGTGCAATAAACAAGAAGACTTCTAGCATCCCTCTGGTGATGCAGTTTCAGTCTGGCTCTGAGCTGTTTTTATCTCGTTAATGCGCATGCGCGCAAACGAGATATATGCATCAGTATAAAAAAGGGACAAAAGTTGTTAACAAAGGTTCGTTGTTAACTTTTGTGGACTTTTGTCCGGGGGGTTACTTCTTTCTTCTTTATAGAAGCTATATTAGGGCATTGAGGATATGGTTGGTTAAACCCGTTAGAATTTCATGAAGGGCGTCACATACCGCCACTGAAATCTTTTGAGGAGCACCCCCGGACCTATTGTTAATTTCCCTAGGGTATTGAATGTCATGAACTTGTCATATCTTACGCTACGTCACCACAAAGGTATTACAGTTCTTATTAAGTTTCGATATCTCACGTTACCTATCAGTCTATCAAATTTGTTTTTAAGTGGATGTGGCTAGACGTTCTACGCTCTTTGCGTCTTATGCTTTTTGTTTCCTGTCGAGTTGCACTTGGGCCTCTTTTATTGGTTCTGTCTTATTCATCATGACTGTTGTAGTATCTTTGTCCGCTTTTTTGAGGTTTATAGCAGAGTTGTTTTTCAACTCTTTTAGAGCTATGACCTCATCGCCTGACAGATTGTTTCTTATCTAGGATTTATTGTTTCTGTGGTTTCAACCACAGATAAAAATCTACACCTGTTATGTTAAATAAGAAAACACGCAACTTCATTCGTAACGTACATTACACTCCTAAAACCATAAAATATCAACAGTTTTTCCAAGTATTAACTTCAAATAGCAATCAAATACAAACCACTTGATTTCTTTAACTCAAAAAACATCCATTTAATTCCTAATAGTTACTAAACACATGATACCGGAAATGGAAAACTCTCGACTTTCGAATTAAAAAAGACAGAACTACTATATATTCGCAAATAACCCATTCTTGTATAACATTTACTTATGCAGCCATTTCTTTTTCGACTCTCCACAAAAGAAAAATCAATGTCCGCTTCACTTTCCAAAACATTTCACATCGATATCGATAACAACATACAACTGCGTTAAATCTTTCCTTTAACAAGCATTGACAACTACATAATTAGCCTATTTAACACTAACAGACGTACCACTAATCGAAAAGCGGAAAACATAGATATTTCTGCCCACCCATATCTGAAAAAGTTACAAGAAAATATTAAACATCAAACAACATTTACAGTGCGACGCCCAAAAGTGTGACCACTTTTAATTAATTCGCATTCTTTCGTGCAATTATCCAATCAAATGAGAGCACTTTTAATTTATGCGCATTCTTTCGTGCAATAGCCAATAAGAATTCAGAAGCCGAAGAAGACTGAGCCCGGCCCCGTCCACACGTATACGGATATTTTTGAATCCGCAACTTTTTTGTTGCGGATTGGCCTCCCGTCCACACGTATCCGGCGAATTCGGGCAAATACGATTCGAATACGCTACGTGTGGACGCGAATATTTTCTAATCCGTAACAAAAAAGTTGCGGATTAAAAAATATCCGGATAAGTGTGGACGGGGCCTGAACCAAAACAACTCAAATGAACAAGCGATGATGTGGGAACGTAAAGGACATCTGTTTCAAAAATGCTTCGGGGCCTTACCAACAACGATCTTTCAAGTCAAGTTTTCCGTTTCTAACTTTGAAATTCTACGCTAGACTAAATTTGTAACTCCAAAATGGGAATTGTTGCGGGAAAATCGTGCGCTTCGACATCCGCTCACCGCGATTTTGTTGTGAAGAATTTCATGCCACTGCTCAGATCAGATAGTCGACGATAAGGCTGAATAAAGTAAGTCCTACAGCCGATATAACGATGTCTTTGCTTATTTCCACATGAAATTTATATTATGGGGCTTTGTTTATATTTTTACGGCCGTTTATACAAGTGACAAATTGAGCGTGCTGACAGATGCGGGTCACCGCAGCGACTACAAATTGTCGCTCAAAATATGAAGTGTTTTTTCCCTGAACAAAATCCCTAAACGAAATACAAACCTTACCTCAGTGTACCCAGGCTACTCGATATTCGGTGAGTTTCAGTGGTGGATAATTGTTACGTACAAACCTATTCCAACTCAGCACGAGCGAAATAACAAGTTCAGAGCATTTCCCGAGAATCTGATTCTGCTGATTCTACTAATTTGGCAATAGCTATAATTTGAAATCATTAAGTTTGCAGTTTTCAGAGGGCTTATAAATTTTGTTTTTAGTCGTGACAGATAGCATTTGTAACTTCCGAACATGAAAAGATATATGATCCATGCCCACGTCTGTGAAACCAGGCGAAGTATCAGGTGTGGAGTTGTTTGTGGATAGCTTTTTAAAACTGTGAGATCTGGTCGCAAATGGGCATTTTGCAAAAACTTCCTAGCTTGTTGCAACAGCATGGTCCTCAATGAAAGATGAAAAAAGTTTCTTTTTATTTGACGCAGGATTTGAAGAACATTGTTTTCGAATAGCGAAACACCGAGTGTTATGAATCAGCTCTAATTCAGTGGTTGTAACTCCGCCGAGATCGCTCGGCGGTTTCGCGTTACTATACAGAAAAATAGCCAAACATACGGAACATAAATAGAACATAATTACCTCAGGATAGTTTTGAATCACCAATGATAATTGTAGGAGAAATAAATATTTGCAATTATGTTCTTCTGGTCGTGCAAAAAGCGTTCTTACAGCCGATTAAATTGAGACGTCGCCTGGTCGAACATTTACCGTTTACTACAATCTTTGCCTTCTGATTGGATAATCGGCACGAAAGAATGCGAATTAATTAAAAGTGCTCTCATATGATTGGATAATCGGCACGAAAGAATGCGAATTAATTAAAAGTGGTCACACTTTTGGGCGCCGCACTGGCTGTGTTTTCACGAGGCGGTTTTTCTCGCTTAACATTCCTGTAGGTAATTTGTTTACTGACCGCGTTAAGCAGCTTAAAAAATTTATGCGTTTTCACGGACAGAACTTTATTCATTTTTCTTATACCATGCGCGATATATTTTCTTTTGTTAAAACAATAGAAAATTAGAACACAAAAGAACGACAATACAATGCCCTTCTTTGTTGTTTAATTGCCGACAAGCTTAAGCGACCTGGTTTGATGGCTTAAATTTAATGAGAATTCTATTGTAGTTCGCCGACTCGCTTAACTTTAAGCGAGTTGGACAAGCAACTGTTTTCACGAGATTTCCGACTGTCACTCGCTCAGCGACTTGAAAAATCGCTCGTGAAAACACGGCCACTGTAACAGACCGGACCCTAAGGAATATATGAATGATGAATGTTTTAAAATATAAGTGAATAGTATTTCCAGAAAGCAGTGCTTGTAAGAGAATGTTTTTCAATTGAGCCAATGAAGTCTTCTTCCATTAAACTTGCCTCCTTCGTATATTTAGGTAGTTTGTATTTATATAGAATAGTTGAATTTTCCTTTTTAGTTACCAATTTAATTTATGAAAGCTAGCAAGATCTTTCAAATGTATATGCGTATTTCCTAATCGAAATTCTTAGATGTTATCAGTTTTTGCCTCTTTTTATATCACATGTTCCCACGGGAAAGTTTGTGTTTTCATTTAAGCGATAATAAACGTTCAGCCCTCATGATTATACAATAGTATGCAAGACAGCTCAGATTTTATTATATAACGCAGGTCGACGGATAGCGCCGCAAATAGTGCTTCTCGAAGCCACAAACCTGTTCGCAGGCCATATATAGAATATTTGATGTCACTCTTCACGTGATTAGTAATATGAGTGGTTCTAATGAGCTCCTAGCCTCCTACGCAGACGTCCTTAGGGCTCGTCACGTAATCTTTCCTCCCCCACGAACGTCTGCTGAAACGAGCGGTTAAAAACATAGACCAATCACAGCGCACTTCCAAAGTAAGGAAGTGTGCACTTTGGACCTTTGGAAATTTCACGCGAGACGCGTGGCCTTTCAACGAGTGTGTGAGACGTCATTAAAATCGTCGATTTAAATCCTTATCAACGAGAGGCTATAGACGGCTAAAAGAGTGTAAGATCCAAGTCTTATGCGATAGTCACGGTCTATATTGGAATAGTGGTATATTGCAATGGTTTTTAGCTCTCCTCAGAGTTTATTACGTGTTTCTCGGAGCTAGGCAGTACCTCCATTGTCAGAAGTACGGCGTCATTGCTTCCGGTTTGAAATATTTGAATCTCCAGCATGGTAGCTGTTTTGTAGTTATTACGGATGCAAGTGGTTACTTTTATACACTCTTTAAGCAAAATTGCAAGCGAAGCAAGCGAAGTCGTTTAGCTCTTAGTACTCCTTTCTTAATCCGAGTAACCGCTTGTAACACTTGGATGTACTTGGTGCAGACGAACGGGTCACTCGACGAAAACACACTTACATCTATTTCCACGGCGCTTTCAATAACGCCTGAGATGTTCACCGAACTCTTGCCGAACACTCGTACTCTCCCAGTAGGAATCAAATGAATACTACGGAGAAAGCAGTTATTTCCGACAATTTTTTTCGGAGTTTCGCCCATACATGAAGCAAGAATTTGGAATCACTTCGCATTCATAAATAAACTTAGCGGTCAAATAAACTCGCAGGAAAATTAATCGTCGCCAGGTCTAGGGAGCCTGTTCTAACACAACTTATGATTGGCTTTTTATTAAACAATGACTTAACGCCGATTGGTCCTCCAGCAATCTGCACGTGATATCCAGCTGATCTTTGCGAACAAAAGGAATGGAATTTAACCGCTCGTTTCAGCAGACGTTCGTGGGGGAGGAAAGATTGCGTGACGAGCCCTAAGGACGTCTGCGTAGGAGGCTTATGAGCTCCACGCAGCTATAAAACGTAGCGAATACAAGCTAAAATTACAGCTTTGACTGAGTCAAACTTCCCATACGACCAAAAACAGTTCGCCGGATTCACAGGATTCACCCCTCTCATAAAATAGAAGTCCGTATACTGGTGAACATTTCAAGTTCGTTTACTTGCAGGTTGCAACTGAATTGACTGAAAATTCTAAAAATTGGCAGGGATGTTCTGCGATACCTCCTTTCAAAAACATTGAAACAAAAAACATTGCCGATCTTTCCCCTTCCCCGACTGGCAACCAGTGGCATTCTGGCATGTTCCCTCACCACTTTGAGATCATTCTACTCCCTCCCAACGTTAAAAAAATGCTAGCTTCCTTCGCACAAAAAGACGAGACGACCCAAAAGAACATCGGACTGAAACCAGTTTTTTTTATGAAATCAAACAGGTGACCATAAAATAAATCAGATAAATTGTGGCTTTCACGCTCGATCTCGCATCCCAAAGAAAACAGACTGCTCGCAGTCTTAACGAACGTCTGCGTAGGAGGCTATTCTCTTTTAAAAAATCAGATGTATTGCCCCCACTCCCCCCTCCTCCCCCTCACCGCGTACGAAACCCACTCGAAAAAGGAAAACTCAGCAAATTTGTCAGCTATCTCCGGTTGTTAACGCTAATTGTTCGTGGTAACGTTTTTTTTTTTTTTTTTACTGTCATTATGAAATATATTCCATTTGGCTATTTCAATTTATTTCGTGGATATTAGAATTGCTGTCCCAAACCCCCAGAGAGCGATCTTAAGAAAGATATTGGAATGTTTGTTCTATGTTTGACGACACCGTTTTGGACAGCAATCTAAGAAAATATTTACGATGTTAATCGCGCCACTCTTTCCGGTAGTCGATTTCTGTGCATTACTGATAATATGATAATATATTCGGCTGTCAATGGCTATTTAACAGAAGATTTAATCTACCCTTATTTTTAATCCATCTTCTATTCCTATCGAATTCTTATGCACAAAATTTCCTCTTTTTATGTCACATGTTCCCACGGGAAAGTTTCTGTTTTCATATAAGCAAGAACAAACATTCAGCTCTTAAAGCCATCTCGTTAATGCGTTAGAACGTGAGGTTAATAAAAAAAGAAGAATCTTGATAATGAATGGTAGAGGTGCCGGCGCTCTCATTGCGTTAAGAATGGCGCAATTTCTGATAAAAATAGTCCAAGACGTCCTTAACATGTGTTTCTCTTCTTTTCCTTTTATAAAAACGTTACTCGATATTCTTTTATTATATACACTACCCGACGGACATACTTGCAGTAGCACGCCGGGATCGACGGTTCGCGCCGCAAAATAGCGTTCATAGAAGCCACGAACCTCTTCACATCCGAGGCCATATGTAGAATATTTTAGGTCACTCTTCACGTGATCATTTTGCAATTCTACATTATGTTAGCTAATATATACTCACTGGCTTTCTCTTAGTATCTTTTCATAAATATTTTGATTAAATTGCAGCGCAAAGATTTACAGTAGAGTAGAAAATGTACATGAAAGTGCACTTTATTTCTCTTATGACAACTATCGAAGACTGGAGGCTTTGTGATTGCGTGATGTTCAATGGCATTCGATCACCCACAAAATTGGACAAAAGCTCACACAATGATGTGGGTTTTTTTTTTCGAGAAAACTGAAAATAGTTTTAATACTTTAACTTTTAAATCAGTACATAAAGAGAACATATTAAAACAGTTCAATAGAAAACGAAAAAAAATTCCCCACAAAGTCTCTTACAAAGTTAAGATATCCTCTCTCAATCCCGTTTATGAGTGTCAACAGAACATGACATGTCTTCAACTTTAAACTATTTTGCGTTCGTGTCACTTAAGATTTACATCTGTGCACACATCCTGACACACATCTCCTTCTTTGGCAGCCTGTAAACCATGATGTTTTTTTTTTTAAATTTCAACACCAAGTTGACCTAATTAACAATACTGTAGCTTGACACACATTAATAAGCTATTCAGTTTCAACACAAGAAAAACTTAAACGACAATATTGTAAGTTCAACTGAACTTGATAAAAAAAAAACTCGTTTTAGTATGCAAAGATGGCAAACCCAGCTGATTTTCTCTATAAATTCGTTCTCACTTGGCAAGTTGTGTGTATTTCGTACGCAATTACAGTACTATCACGCCTCACAACTGTCACATGAAATCCACGAAACAATTTCTTCGTCATCTTCTTCCGTTCCTCGGAAGACAAACCTTCAGTTGATTTAATATATAAAACGCACACGTATAAAAACTCGCTCGCTCAATATAAACAATACGCGAAAGTAAAATTATAAGTGTGCGTTAAGGAGGGGAGGAGGAGGAGGAGCTCTGAGCTTAACGTCACCTGAACGTTAAGTGCGGAACAAGGGAATATGTCGACGCCCCCTTGAAATCACGCGTAGGAAATTGCCCTATAGGAGTGAATACGCGTGAGATCGCACTTTGTGATCTCGCACCGGTGAAACTCACGCGTAAATCAGCCTGCAATATTTGGTTTCGTTTATATTTGGTTTTGTTTATATTTTGGTTTTGTTAATAAAATAAAATAAAATTGTTGTTGTTGTTGTTGTTGTAAATTGTTGTTTATTTTCGGAAAATCTATTCGTTAGATTTTGTCCGTCATTTGTGTCCAGTAAACTCGTAAAAATATTCACATGTTAACACTGGTCTCATGTAATTTTAACAGAGGGATCTTCCGTAATTTGTGGTTTAATAAGTTTGCGTTTTGTAAAAATCTCCTTTGTTAGATTTCAAATTTCTGATGGCAGGTGAGTTCGGCATATTCGGAACTATTATTGTGCCAGAATTCGTGAAATTCTAACGACTGGTTCCGTAGAAATCAGTCACAATTTTTTGATCAACTGCGCATGGGTTGCATTTGACTGGGTTCTCGATCCAAAGACAAAAACGACCAAAATGGCATTGTATTTCTTCAATGGTTCTATGAATTATCTATTGATTTAACAAACATGTTTACGAACAACGAATTGTTTGATTTTAGGACGAAAAACAACACTTTCGCGATCCACGCTGAACAAAATAAAATGATCGCTGAATAGGCGCCACGTTTGTTTCAAAACTCTGCACGTGCTGACTCACGTAAGCAGCTGAAATTGAAGAGCGCGTACTAAATGCACTGGTATTCTGAATTTCACTTTTGATTCCATGTGCCCCCTAGGCTTCTAAGATTTTCAAGAAGTTCCTCTGCAATGACAAACTTCGGTCTTTCAGGTTCCGATGTATGGGCAACGTTACGCGATCCTAAATCAACAAGACTTACTGTTCTTCTGCCTGTTCCGGTCATCCTCTCGCATAAGAACTGATGTATTTTAGAAAAATAATCACAGAGCTCCAGTAAACTGTTTCTACAACAAAGATCCTCACTCTGATCAAGGACATTTCGCAGAACGGAGAGTACCCTGTCAAGACAACTGAAAAGCAGCGCCGCTGAGTGGAAATCTAAGTTTATATTACTGACACTGTGTTCGCATCTATCCAGTATATTTCCAGCAAATATGAAAAAAATCGTGCCAAGTAGTTGCCTCTAGGTCAAGATTTGTTGCCACTAGACTTAGCCTGCGTAGCAAGCGTTCCCGTACGAACGAATTTTTCCGCATTCTGCCCGCGTGAAAATTGGGGCGAGAGCAAAAAATCGGAGGACGGGGGTGGGAGTGGGGAGATGAGGGAACGCTTGCAGGCAAACCCCACGATTTTGAAAAACGCCCACCTATTTGTCACGGTTGATTTCATTCGCCGATTGACAGCTTGTCAACAAATTAACCAATTACAGATTACCGGATGTAGAATTTTACTTCCTTCAAAAGATAAAACGTTTCGAATTCGTAAACGGTTGAAATCTCTTCACAGATTCATAGAATCAATAAACCTTCTAGCCATTTCAAAACAATGCCGACTTAAAATAGAAGAAATATCCGTATATTTGCTTGCTTTGACTTATTGAATCCAACACCGGTTAACAGAGTCGGTGAAATAATTCCCGCTAACAAATATAACACTGCTCAGCTCAACTACTCAGCGCGCGACTGTACTGCTGTGTTTGCTTACGGTTATATTATTTCTAGTTCAAAATCAATCTTCGCTTTCCTCGCTATTTTCTGACTTTTCTATGGTACGAGCACTAATCATTCAGCTTCATTTCATCTTATATTTTGCTGTGACCAAAATAAAACTCGAATCGGTCCACAAATGCAAATAGATCTTCCCACACTTGCCACTTTCAATTCAACGCCGATAAAAACAAACAGCCGCCGAAATAGATCACTTTCAACTTTAAAATTTGGGATGAAATCGTGGTGTCAATTGGAGTCAATTAGGTTTTTTTAAGGTCTAAACCTTAATGACTGGATTTTGGTATCATTTGGCTTTTGACTCGCCTTTTTTGTATCGATCCAACGATCCAACCAATTTAAAATAGGCGTTACCGCGATTACTACAAACAGACTGATGGACGACAACAGTCAAACTAAACCACGATAATATTTTTCAACGGGTCTACTCAAGTCTAAGAAAAACATTTCCTGGCATATTATTAATAGAGGAATAAGATACGTATTGTTTTCTTTCCATGCCTTTACATTTAAGCGAGGAAATCCTTGTGTAACTTTGACTAATTAAATACGTGCGTTCTTCCAAATTTCCCTTTGTGTATATCGTCCAAGCAGTCCAGTTTTTCATTTAAATCGCACGCCGTCATCCTCATACAATTTACCTCTTCGACTGGATCCCGAATTATGCTTTGCAATGGAGAAATAACACTGAATAATACTGAAATAGCCTGTACCTCCTTGCCTTTTACTTCACACTCCGCACATCATAACAAACAACTGAAAAATTAAACTCTTGCCGAATCCTGTTGGCAATACGGCCATTAAATCGTTGCCGTTAAAAAGATGGCGCATTGCCCTTTCTTGTTCCGTTTTCAAAGTAAAAGCAAGCCCCGCTTCGCTCAGCTCCGAGAAAACTTCGTTCAAACACGTTTCAAAATCTATCACATGTTCTCCGAGCTCCACCTTTGATCGCAAGTCACGCTCAAAATATTTTGCGTGAAATTTTGATAGCTACTTGTGAAACCTGTCACTCAAGGTATCACACCGCACCAATCAGGAGCCCCGTACGTGGACGAACGGCGTTTTTCAAAATCGTGGGGTTTGCCTGCAAGCGTTCCCTCATCTCCCCACTCCCACCCCCGTCCACCAATTTTTTGCCCTCGCCCCAATTTTCGCGCGGCCAGAATGCGGGAAAATTCGTTCGTACGGGAACGCTTGCTACGCAGGCTACATTAGACTAAGATAGAAGGATTTTGGCTTCACGAATGAAATAATGGTGCCATAAATGCTTAGTGACCATGCCTTCTGAGGTCACGTGGCTTTAGCGAATGACTATGAATTTTTTTTTATCGAATGAAAAGAAAATCGGAGGATGGGGTCATGGGCTACCGGTTGAAAAACATATCGAAAAGATATATTTTTAACGAATAAAAATATACCATTTATCGAATGGAAATATTTTTAGCGAATAAAAATATACCATTTATCGAATGAAAATATTTTTAACGAATAAAAGTATATCATTTATCGAATGAAATATTTTTAACGAATAAAAATATATCATTTATCGAATGAAAATATTCTTCATCGAATTTTGCTACTTTTCGGCAACCATAGTCATGAACCTCATTTCGATCTTAGGGAGACTAAAAAAGTGACCGCTAGGAGGGGTGTCCTGTTTACCCGCTCCAGACCCAATATTTTCTATATAAGTGCGCCCATAGCAGACGTGACCGAAAAATGACTACGTGACCACCATTTTTCCCGCCATTTTTCAGCTCAAAATAAATAAAACAACAGACATACTTACGAGAAAGAAAGACAGAAAAAAAGGATCAGTCTGCCATTTGATTTATCTTCGTGATTTTTGCTGTTTATTGTTTACATTTTTCACGTCGCTGCCGTTTACCTATGCACCAAGTGCAGATTATTACAGAATCACTCTCGGACACTTTGCTCTGCCCCTTCGGTGTCCGTATTAGAGAGGTTAAAACGGGGCATCTTTAAAATGGGGAATCTTTAAAATTCAGCTCAGTGAAGTTCACAAAGTACTAACTGTAATAGAGAGGTTAAAACTGGGCATCTTTAAAATGGGGAATCTTTAAAATTCAGCTCACTGAAGTTCACAGAGTACTGATTATTCGTGGGAATTTTTTGTTATAAAAGGTGACAGGCCTAACACAAATCCTGCTTGTCGCTAAAGGCATTTTAGCCCAGCTTTAGAATATTCAATAAGTCTACCCCAAGTACGTGCCTGATAGACTTTTCTGTTGTTCTAAATGTTGTCGTTTATTTAATCTTAGGAATAAAAGCGAAAGCCGTTCAATGACTACTAAAAAGGGACATTAACGTTAATTTTGCGCAAAAGTAAATCCACTGTATAATGCAATCGAATTAGGCCCCTTCACATATGCCGAATCTAATGTAAATGAGCAAGAACAACATATCTTGCCAGCAGCCATAATCAGAGAAGGAAACCGTGAGCGTTGGCTGCACGCAAACCCATGTTAAGGACGTGTTGGGCTATTTTTAGCAGAAATTGCGCCACCCTTGACGCAATGGGAGCGCCGGCACCTACTACCTTTCACTATCAAGATTCTTCTTTTTTTTATTAACCTCACGTTCTAACGCATTAACGAGATGGCTTTAAGAGCCCTTTGATTCATTTTCGCGTCACGATTTTATTCCTAAAGCGTCTAACATTATGGTCGATTCGTTCTCTCGCATTCACGACCCCGGCGCACATAGAAAAACAGTTGTATTAAACAACTTGTAGACGATACCACACGAGCAGCCGCGCCAAGATGATACCGAGTAACAACAATTTGGCGATGAAATGGTAAACTACCGCGCGCGGACCTTTGTTCATGCAATTGCATCGACATACACAGCTATTTGGAGAAAGTTGGTCGTATCGAAGGATACCCGAAATAGTTTAGATATTTATTAACATAAATGAGGCATCTTAACACTCTTGGGATTGGGAGAGTTCTGTGGCGAAAGGAGTTGAAAAGGAAATCAACGACCGATTCAAGAACTTGAGAGCGGTCGACACTGTGTGGACATTGCCTGTTCATATCCTATATTCGAATTTGGATGCTGGCGAGCGCGTGGAGCACTAAACCACTTCTAATTGTTTTTTATCCGCGTTAGTGGAGGAAATCGTGACGGTCTAATAGGCATGAATTCAAAACTTAGCTACTCTGATTGAGCAGTGGGAGGGGAGAGGGGGGCAACAGTACTTCACTGAGGCGGAAAGTTGAGAAAACAGTTGATAAAAGAGCTGAACAATGTCCCCAGCCCTGATAACAATAAAGAGAACGAATGAAATAAGAAGTGCACACGAGGTACTGGGTTACGTTTTTTTACTGATCCATCATGCTCATTCGAGTCGACGAAGGTAGTTCTAGCGTAGTTCTGGACACTGACACATACCACGCTAAGATATCAGCACTGATCGAGACCGCACCGTACAAGCACCTAAGTAGAGACCCAACAGACTGTCTGACGCGTGAACTAACGGAGATGCTGCTCACCCTGAAACGAGACAGACACATATCAGACGCTGTTTACAACATGAAGATCTCGACACAAGGAAACACCGGGGATCTATGGTTTGCCTGAGATCTTCGAGGCCAACGTACCTCTGAGGCCCATCATGTCCGGTGTAAACACACATGTACCTTTGCGTATGATTTATCTGCTTTCCTGGCTAACATCTTGTCTCCTTTAACATGTAACTCAGACTTCACGGTGACTGACTCAGCTCATTTCGTAACCACCATCAGCATGTACCATTGTCCGACACCCTGCAAACCTTACATGTAGATCTGGAAGCGTTACGCAGATGACACCTTTACCATCTTGGATCGATGCAGCATTGACAAGTTCTTAGCGGAGCCCGCGGGCCGAAGGCCCGGCGGAGCACCATACTCATAGAACCTATGCCCGTCATTTTTCATGGTCATGACTAGCGGAATGTTTCGCGGGCGCGTTGTGTGCCCGCCGCCCTCCGTACGCTTTTGGCTAGCTTGCTGGCGCGTATGACGTCGCAAAACATGCGCGTGTGACGCCACAAAACATCCGGGATCTTCGATGCTTTGTTTCTCGAGCGGCTACACAGCCGTCAGCTCAAACACTTTAGTTGCAGGATTTTTTGCTGTTTTTAGCGGAGAATTAAAGTCGTTATTACCCAACATTTTTTTTGCGGTTTGCTACTCAAGACAGATACTAATTAAGGGATACTCAGAAGCCCCTTTAGTGGAAAAAGAAGAGCTTTCAGGGATAAAATCTTGCTTCGAGGAACTATATACGTTTTTAGGAATGCCGAGAGATCGGTTCGTTTTACGGATTTCAGCACCTAAGAAAGAATTTCCAAGTACAGTAGTCGCCGGAGGGACTTAAAGGTAAAACAAATTACATTTTTCGATGGGAATTTATCTTGATATCAATCTGTGATTGACTTTTTGTTTGTGTTCTCGTTAGTTTTGGAGAATTGTTTATAAACGTGTAGCTAAAATTCAGTTGTATTAATTTCTTAAATTTCATCGAAGACACGGCTCGGCCTCGATGCGCTTTAAATGGTACGCGTTTTGCTTTTAAACATAAACTAATGGAGATTTGAATAAAATTTTTCGATAGAAGATTGTGTTGTCTATTTTTATGTGTTTGTTCATTCATTATATAGATTGAAAGCGATTTTATGTAAACAAAACAAGACTTAGATTTTATACTCGCGTCGCCTTATGCAAATATGTTTGTGTTTTTTGCATTTTTGATTTCCAAATCAGTTTCTCGGGCATTTTTTTTTGATTAGCAACAACTGTATTTTATTCGGAAAATAGTCGTAATAGTTATTCTAGACGGAGAGTTGTTTTTGTGAACTTTTGTACGGTCTAAATGTACTGTGCAGACGGTAGCCCGGTCGTCAATCTTAATTCTTGTGCTTCCGACCTTTCACCTAAGTTAAGTTTCATCTTAGTGAAGCTTGTTCAGAGGGTCTTCAGAGGGCGACGCTGTTAGGCTAAGCCTAACTATATATATTACAACACCTGAACAGCCAACAATGTAAACAACTCACCACCTGTTTCACCATGGAGACCGAGAGTATTAACAAAATCGCCTTTCTGAGCACGTCAGTCTCAAGAAACCCAGACGGCCGCGTTACCACTAGTGTATATAGGAAGCCTACGCAAACTGATCAGTATTTAGCGTATCAGCGAATAATTCTCACCACCCTCAATCGGTAAAACGCGGTGTTGCTAAAGGTCTGTACGACCGGGCGAAATGTCTTTTGACCGGACCGTCAGTTATCTTCAAGGAAAAGAAACTTTTTTTCATTTGTTCTCGTTTCCACGGTTTTACCCTACCGTGTAGCATGAAATTTTTGCGGATTGCTTTCTATAATTTCGATCCGCAAAAATAAGAGACAAACGGTTATAAAATTAACTATTGTGCCTTACCAAAATGAAAAATAATCAACTCTTTCACGAGATTCTTACATAGAACGCCTTTTTTCCCTCGACAAAATTAGAGACAAAAAATCTTCCTGATCAGGAGCAAATTCGTTATTTTTGCCAGGCTTCGCTCTATCATGTTTGTTCCCAAGTCCCGTAGGCCGCTTTCTTAGTTAGTTGAGGCCTGGTTATGTGGCCGCCATTAAACGCTTATGGATTCCGTGCAAAAATATTAAACATCTTAAAAGACATCAGTGTATACGTGCAATCAGTGCATGTAAGGTACCATGGGAAACTTGGTTACTGGGTTACTGGTTCCATGTGAACTGACTGAATACATGGTACACCGTATTTTTCTGCTGATCGCTGTATACTACTAGGTAATATATATATAGATAGGCTTAGCCTAACAGCGGAGCTCTCTGAACAGGAAGCTGATGATAAGCTTAACTAAGGTTAAAGGTCGGAAGCACAAGAATTAAGATTGACGACCGGGCTATTTTCAATTTTAGCAATTCTCAAAAACAGTATTACGCGACCGTCTGCACAGTACATTTAGACTGTACAAAAGCTCACAAAAACAACTTTTTCTCCGTCTAGAATAACTAGTGTGACTAATTTCCGAATAAAATGTACCTGTTGCGTATCGAAAATTGCCCCAGAAACTGAGTTGGAAATCAAAATTGCAAAAAATACACAGATATCTTTGCATAAGTTTCCATGTCATGTAGCAATCTTATTTCTGTAAAAGAATATACGGTGGAACCCCGATATCCCGGCAAAAGTTACAGTAAAATGTATGGGACAGAACTCCGATATAATGATATTCCCGATATAACGACGAGAATTTACCGCACCGCGAGTAAAATCTTCCCCGATATAACGATATTACAGTATCAGTACACAGTTACAATTTAAGCAACACATTGAATTTATAGAGGTTACTTCACGGTTGGTGAGCGCGTACGATTTTTATTCACGAGTTGGGTAGAATCACAAACGAACGAGCGAGGCTTTGCGAGCGAGTGAGTTTGTGATTCTTTCCAACGAGTGAATAAAAATTGTACAAGCGAACGAACCGTGAAGTAATTTGTTTATTATATGCATACTGAGATTTACACAACAGAAAAACAAGATGAAACGATTAAATTAAGCTTATCAACACTTCAGTAGAAGGGTTCTTGGTTTATTGGACTCAACTTTCAAGTGGAAATATTCACCGAATTCACACATCTAACAAAAATAAGCACAACAATAATTTTTTCCAAAACTATAACAAGACTGTACATAATAACAACAACAAATGGCGAGAGTTCAAACTTGCTTGCACGTTTGACGATTTAGTTTCTTTTTTTAGCTTCTTTTAGCCTTACTCTTTCTCCTGTTAAACTCGTATATTTTCCCTTTTAGCAAAATCTGTTAAAGTTCTTTTCTTTAGGTCCGCAGAAATCCGCATTTTTTATTGAAGTGATGGAACTTTAAACCCTTTTGTCGCCATGAATGAATTTCTTCGAGGCCTTCAAGGAGGGCGAAGGCACACTGAATGGCGGGAATTCCCGCGTACAATTTTTGTCAGCAGTGAAAAATGTCGTATCGCGATTCTGATTGGTCATACGATATTCTTCACTAGTGAGGAAAATCGTATGACCAATAGGATGGCTTGTCATACGTTTTTATCTCATAGTTTTCTGGTGTGTAAATCTCAGTATGTATATAATAAAATACAATAACATTACAGTAATCGAGTACAGTAATCTGTAAAGTTTCTGTAAACAGCTTTCAGTTTACGTTGCCTCTTCATCCTCCTTGTAATTTAATAGTTCTATCAGTTTTAGTATCTTTGACTCCTTCTTGTATACGTCGCCGGGATTTCAAGACTGATGCCTTTAATTCGTTCCTGCGTTTTCCTGTAACTGTGACGGAAATCTGCCCTCCATGTTTCAGAAATTCCAAAAACAATTTTTTAAAAAACCTCCAATAATCTCCTACAAAAAGAGAAATACCCTCAAAGACACGCTCGTTAGAGCAAAAATATAATTTGAAGCCTTGAATGCGACTATGCGACGCGACCTAACAAGCCACATGGGGAGTCCGTGCAGGTCTGTCATTACCTTTTTATGAAATTGTTTAAGGACATTGCTGCGTGCTTGAAACGTTATATTTGTGAATCATTTGATACTCATTACAAGTCTAATTAAATAATATGTAGTAAAAAAGTACATGTTAATTTTATCCCGATATAACGATATTTTCGGCTATTTTACTGCCATATCGTTATATCGGGAGTCTCGATATAACGATACCTCGATATAACGATATAATTTCACTGCTCCCTTGGCATATATCGTTATATCGGGGTTCCACTATACGTCGAAAAGTTGTTAGGGGATCAAAAGTTGTCGTGACAGTTTATTGCTTTTCAAATTGCTCTAAAAGAAACATGTTAAAGACAATTAAAAACGACAACTACGTAATAGAGTGTTTTCATTGACGTTATATCAAAATTCAGAAGCAGTTTTCGATTCTAAAATGTTCATGGAATTGTAGAGAGTTTAAAACTACACATCTGGGCCAAATTTTGAAGCACAAGATAAACACTGAATGGCAAGAGCCAACGGACAATTGCAAAGGTACCGGATCCTGGAGGATCTAGTCAGCTTATTTACGACTGAAGTAATAAACAATATAAGAAAGGCTGACTGTACAGTTGGGAAAAAAAATTGTATATTTCCAATATTTCGTCAGCCACGGCCTGACTTCTTCAGGGTACTGATTATAGGCAACATCGTTACAATTCAAGAGCATTTCATTCAAGAGTTATAGGCGAATGAGTATAGACATTTTTAGTAAGAAGATTATGGAGCGGCCATCTTGGGGTGCTTTCCATGATGCCAAAATTTCCGGAAATTTCAATTAGAAATTTAATGGAACGGTCCGGACCAAGCGGAAAATTACCGGTCCAAGTGGACCACCTCATGGCGGCCGTGACGAACAAGCTAGGCAACTTGTTATCAGTGTTCTATTTGTGTAATATTCTGCTCATGCATCCATATTCGAGGATTTCCGGTACGTGACTGTATTATGAAATGTTCAAAATTTTTGCGATTTTAAAGGTGAATCTTTATAAACCATTGCTCATGGCAGTTTCCCGCGTTTTTTGTCAATTTCCGTTTACAGTCTGTTTTCGTCTACATAAAGATGAGCACCTGCTTTTCAGGAGGAATACATTCTCTTCCTCTGTTGGTAATTGGAATTCGCCCTGTGTTGACGACTTCTGGGAAAAGCAGCTTAAATGAGGCACGAGTCAGTCTGAAATGACTTTGAAATTCGCTCGGGCTATAGCTCGGTATGGTGGCCTCAAAATAGCCTAACACTCGATTTAAATTTCTCCGCACAAAGCACAAAACGGCACCTAAAATCGGAAAATCGTCACCTTCATCTAAAAGATCCTAGCACGATTTCTGATTCTTCAGATTCTTCACACATTAGCACAGCCATCATGTCGTCCATGGTGGTTTGAGAAAATCAGCGGGAGAATGGGCAGCAGAGAACCAGCATTCAATTCGGTCGGTCGCTTCGATCGGAAAATGTCGTTTCATTATTCAGCGGTTGGTCCGAGCGGTCCCTGACCGGTCGGTCTCATATAATGGAAAGCACCCTTGGTGTTCCACTTAGAGGCACCAACATGGCGGCCAAAAATTTAAGACTTTAAAGTCTTAATAACAGCAGAGAACCAGCATTCAATTCGGTCGGTCGCTTCGATCGGAAAATGTCGTTTCATTATTCAGCGGTTGGTCCGAGCGGTCCCTGACCGGTCGGTCTCATATAATGGAAAGCACCCTTGGTGTTCCACTTAGGGACACCAACATGGCGGCCAAAAATTTAAGACTTTAAAGTCTTAATAACACCAAAAATCTCATCACAAAATATTGTATTCACTATGAGAGGCATGAAACATTAATAGTTCAATATTGACTAATTCATTATTTTAACTAATAATTCATTAATAGTTCAATTTTAACTAACTCATTAACTAGTTCAATTTTGTTTATTTTCACGGCTTATCTGAAATAGCGTGACGAATTGCGAGACACATTAAGAACTTTTATAAATCGAAAACGAAACATCGTTAAAACCTGAAACTTTTTGTGAAAGATTATAACACTGGTATCCACATACCATGTTAGAAACAGCTTTGTAGGATGTATACTTTAGATTTTTAAATTTTTATGACGTCATGTGAAAACACTCTATAGTTTAAACAGGTAGGTCTTTTTTTCCCATGCTTTTATATACGCGCGGATAGATCTCTTCCTATATTACCCTAAAAAGGCTAGTGATGATTACGTGTTTCTTTGTTAGCTAATTGTAATATACAATAGAAGTTACGAAGGGGATTTTAAGGTAAAAAAGTTCTCCTTTACAGTTATTTAGTTTAGTTAAAGGCACTGCTACTAATATTTTATTTTATTTTCTCTTCTATTTGATCGTGTGGGGATCTACTAACTCAGGCCGTAAGTATTTCTCCACTTTTATTCAATACAGCAAGATATTTTTTTTCTGTGTCATTTTAAACACGAAGCGCTCACATATGGCCGTGCT
Source organism: Cladopsammia gracilis (assembly GCA_022457155.1). Classification (NCBI taxonomy): domain Eukaryota; kingdom Metazoa; phylum Cnidaria; class Anthozoa; order Scleractinia; family Dendrophylliidae; genus Cladopsammia; species Cladopsammia gracilis. Next base: position 655,759 of record JAJGOT010000396.1, on the reverse strand, counting down.
GAGAGCCTCAGAACAAGCAAACCCCAAATGAGATGATATTATTGCTGGGAAAATAATGGGCTAACTGTTGCTTCGCACTTTTATACACTGAACTGAACAAGTTGAAAATCCTTGAAGATAAATTTCTCGAAACTAGATTCTAAGAAATCCGCGCTAGCAATATTGTTTTATTGCCTCTTTATCCGTTCTATAAGTTACTGCTTGAGAAAGCAGGACCTGGAGAATCCGAAACCGTTTTTTAATCCAGTGTTTCGCATTCGCCGCTGCCTTTTAATCTAATCCTAATCGCTTTCTCACAAAATGTTATCGTTTTCCTCCTCCCTTTTTAGTTCAATTATAACTACTGACCTTAAAGTTGCTTTTCTAGGCGTCTTTGATGTTTTTGTAATATTTTTCTGAATATTTGTGGTTGCAAATTTAGTCTCGCATTTGTCTTGCTGGCAAAAGTCAGACGAGTATGTGAATGTTGGCAGCCGCGAATAAACATAATATATATATTTTTTATTTGTAGCCTACTTTTTGTCATTCTTGAGTTAATTCTTGCTCGAAAAAGTAAATAAAACGTTTAGAAGTTACCGTTCCCTCTTTTTTGTACAATTATTATAAATTTTTAATTTCACAGATATTTTGACTGTCAATTCAGGGGTGGAAATATTCTTAGTAATAAATTTCCATTCGGATTTATAACGCTTCAGAACGTGGATAAAGTTAATTGGCTGTATATTTTAAAGAAAGGTTTTGAAATTCAACATAAGTAAATAAATAAATAAATAAATGGTTTGCACCCTACGAACTAAGAAAAGCTTACGGAGTTCTTTTGGCCAGTGAGTGTTATTTCAGTTGCACGGCATTACTGTCTGCCGAAAGGGGGCGCGTCCTGCATCGCTCAATATTTCAAACAACTTGAATTCAAGTATTGTTGCTAAATGCTCATATTTCGCACAAGCTATTTAGGCCCCGTCCACACGTATCCGGATATTTTTGAATCCGCAACGTTTTTGTTACGGATTAGAAAATATTCGCGTCCACACGTAGCGTATTCGAATCGTATTTGCCCGAATTCGCCGGATACGTGTGGACGGAAGGCCAATCCGCAACAAAAAAGTTGCGGATCCGGATACGTGTGGACGGGGCCTTAGTTTGAGCGGGTAAATAACTATTATTTGATTTGTTTTATTTATAACTTTGGAGTTAAGTTAGTGCAATCTTTGCTCTGATTTCCTATAAAAACAAAACCTCTATATCGTTTTTTTTTTAATTATACCATACTGATCCTCAGCTTATAATAAATTTCCTCTTTTCCTTTCTATGTGGATTTCTGTGGCAATCAGGGAGTAAGTTTTAATTTTATTTCTATTTTATTTTAATATATTACTATTTTATGTTAAGTTGGAACTTACAAAATAATAGTCAACTGAACAGTTGAAATAGTATTCCTAATAAATTGTCTTTCTCTCTTTTCCTTTCATATGAAATATTGGGGCAAATCAGATCGTAAGTGACTTTTTTTATAACATTATGCAAATATAAAAATCTTAATAACAAGTACAACACATGATGATGTGTTGTACGGTTACTTGATTGTATGATTAAAATCTAAAATCATAGTACATCTTCTTTACTTACACTCGACCAGTTATAATGCCAATTTTTCATTGGCGTATTTGCAACGCTTTCGCGAAAATGTAATCATCTAAGCAGGATAAGCAACCATTCAATTCAATTGCATATGAATATTCATGAGTTTTGCACCAAGATAAACATTAAGCACTTTTTCCATTCTTAAAGTTTTTTATTCCCGAACCAAAAGTTCCCATTCTACAGTTAAAGTTATGAGTTATGAAACAAACTATTTGTAATAACTAATTATATTCTGTTTCTTTCTGTTCCACTCTTGAACATTTGGAAACAACAAGGTTGTGAGTTTACTTTTACTTTCATTATTCAGTACACATATAGATAGTTTTAATATTAACAAAATGCATGTACAGCCAAAGGCTGCATTGTGTACTAGCTTGTACTCAAAACAAATATTATAACGTTTGATTAAAATATAGTAGTCATAGTAGACTCCGTCACCTCGCTCTCAAGGGAAACAGAAAAATATTATATAATATTGGAGTTTAAAATAGCGAGAGTTGTGTCATATTACGTATTTCTATATGTAACAGTGACAAAATGCATACAGCTATTTCAATAAATGATGTCGGATGAAAGCTTAAAGCCAATACCGCAAGGTAGTATGGGTTAGAGTTAAAAGCCATTGAATAAAAATCCCATACTACCTTGCAGTCTTGGCTTTTCGCCTTTTTCATCCGACAACGTTAATTGAAATAGCTGTAAACAAGAATTGAAATAAGGCGAAAGAGTTTGTAAATTAACATGATAAAGTTATTCGTTCAGTGTTTCCAGGCCAGTGAATAATGCAGTTGTTTACTTATCTATGTTAAGCTGGTATTAAGTATGGTGGTGGCATGATCTCAAATCGTACAACTGAACGTTCCGCGAACGAACGAGATTCTCAGGCATGTTAACGCATGGTTTGAAGCCTAATTTGCATAAAATCTGAGAAATAATCCTAACTTTACGACAATTTGCCTTAACAATCTCAAACTTGGCAAGAGTATAAAACGTAATGACTTGAACTCGTTTTTCCTTCAAAGTGTCGAACTTTTGAGTCACGTGACCTGTAAATGATAATTCAAGGAAAATAATATTCGGAGTAAAAAGGGGAACAAAATGGAATATAAGTAAATGTTATTGGGTATCGATCTTTTACATCTGAAAGGCTTTTCATGAATTAGCCTTTTACTCGTGTCCATGTTAAGTAGGAACGCTGCAATTGACAGAAATAGGTCACGTGACTAAATAAATAGCTTAATAACTTCTAATAGAAATAACAGATACAACCATACAAGGCTAATTCATGATGAGGTTTTAGGATTTAAAAGCATGAAACCTAAAAAGACTTAATTATATTTCGTTTTGTGTTCCCCATTTTACTCTGAATATTTTGGTCGTTAATTATCATTTATGGGTCACGAGACCAAAATATTCGACACTTTAAGCTAAGAATGAGTTAAGGTCATCAAGTTTTATACGGTTGCTAAGTTTGACCGTGTTACGGCAAATTTCCGCAAAGTTATGATACTTCAGATTTTATGTAAATTGGGCTTTAAACCATGCCTTAACATGCCTGAGTTGAGAAAATGAAATCCAAGCCGTACATTATGTGCATGTAATGCAATTAATCGACACATGAATGAAAGAAAAAAGCAAAGAAATAAAAGCTGTAAAACTCACTATGAGATATTGACCTATCCACCTATCCACCCAACCCACTCGTTCTAGTGTATAGTCCGTTATGGGGGCCCCTTCCCTTTGACGAGCGCACAAGCATAGGACTTTTTTTTAACCATTTGGGGAAAATGGTGCTCTGAAAGAACACTCAATAACAGACAATGCAGGCCAAAACTGATTTTCTATTTTCCTTCTTTTTCATCTTTTGGGGACAAACCAGGCTGTAAGTGTCTTTTTTCTTTTATCTAGTATATGTACACCGATCACTTTTATTTGAACCAACTTATTTTTGCGTCATTACTACATTAGTGAACGTTGATAGTAGTAAAAAACAGCCATATTATCGTGATAAACTAACAATTGATTTCTCTATTTTCTTTAATTTTCTTTTCTTGTGGACATTGTTGGACAATTCAGACTGTAAGTGTGTTTTTTTTTTCATTTAACGTAAACATCACATTTATTTGAGCCTGGTAACTCACTCCACCGTTCTAAACATCTTTTGTTGAGCTATGATCTCCGTTTACGTTCAGCTACAAATACCCTAACGTTAATTAAGTATGGGTGGAAGTTGTTGTTACTGAAACCTTTGTCAAGAAACCTGGGGTCAATTCAATAAAACTTTTACAAGTGTAATTTACAAGTGTAGCCATTGTTTCAGAGGTTAAAAACAATAGCTACACTAGTGTAAATTACACTTGTAAAAGTTTTATTGAATTGACCTCTGGTTTCGTTTGCTAATTGTCATGCGAGTCGCAAACTACTGAGTTGCGCTCGTCTTGTCAAAGTTCGTGGTAAGGATTTGTTCCTTGGTAATCTGCAATACAATTTTAACAGCAACAACGGAGACCGGTAAGCTCATAGCTATTCCGTGTAACTGTTTGTAGTGTTTACTATTGTAGTTAAAATAAGTGGAAGTAAGGCAAAGGTTTTGTAAGTCGATGATGTCTCTCGGTAACGGCAGTTTAACAGTAGAGTTGTTAATGGCTGTCTTAGTACAATATAAGGCCACTTGAAGCGAAATAGTAGTGAACAGTGAATTTACGTCAAAACATACTAGTTAAGACCTAAGACATTTATTTAACTTGGCTGGTAAGCATAGCTGTAATAACGGAGCGTCCTACAGATTAGACTAGCAGTCACTGGAGTGCCAAAATATAAAAATGAAAACGTGTAGTCGTCAGGTATTTGTACTCTGTCGTTAGCGTCAATAAAGTTCCCAGCAGATTGTAGTTTGCTTCAAAAGTAGTCGATCAAGGATTGCAGTGTAGTAAGTAGTTAACTATTTAGACAGTTGGTACGTTGAGGACCCAGAGACAAGGGACTATAGGTCGCATCGATATGTTCGGTTTATGTAGTTTGGGTAGTTCGTTTAGTTTTGGTGATTGTGATACAGAAGATTTCAGTCGGTAGTATAGTGTCCGGTGTCGATGGCGTCAGTCTTGTAAGTTACTTTGTCGTTAAGTTTTCGTTGAAGTGCGGGATCGGGACTCGTTTGATTGTCTGTTGTTCGTACTTAGTTATGCACGTTGTTGTCTGTCATAAACGTTGACTGTATAGCAGCAGCTTATTTATTGTTTATGTTGTCTTTTTCCGGTTCTGATCTCTGAAGAGTCAGAGCGGCCTCAACATTTGATCGATAGCCTCTGTTGTTGACCAGTCACATCAAAAGTAAAATGGAATAAGGTCCCCCTCCCCCCCGGCCGAGGAGCATATATCTATCTTTTTAATTATAAATCAAAACGAGTATTCGCCAAGCAAGAGACGATACTTGTTGTCCCTTTTTCCGATCGCATTTGAAATTCGCCCATATCCCAAGTTAACTTTTCTCTGATGACACTTGGTTAATTTAACTTTCTTAAAGCAAAAAGCGTTACTTAACCATGCATGCTTTACTTGTCGCAGCATAGTTTTTTTTCTTTTATTCTTTATAAGACATAAGCGACTATTCCACCCTTGTTGGCAAAACGTTTCCGAGGCCAAGAAAGATCAAGGGGAAACTGCATTCGCACACTAAAATTTTCAATAATTTTTGGTTCTTTTCTGTAACATGTAGATGGTGGATGGTCAGATTGGAACGCATGGGGAGGTTGCAGTGTGACATGTGGTGGTGGATTACAGACACGTAACCGCACCTGTACCAATCCTCCTCCTAGTATGGATGGCCGTTATTGCCAAGGAGGGCATTCACCGCAGTCACGATTATGCAATACAAAAAAATGTCGAGCTGCTAGTAAGAAGGCCAAGTGTTTAACCCTATTTTGACTGGGCTTTTTTGCTTCCTGAGCCTGGGGGGAGGCACATTGGTTTATTATCTAACCTGAAAAACTAGACTTGTTTCCGGTCTTTCTCTTCTTGAGTTACTAGTTTGAAAATTGGCATTAAGGAAAAACAAACAAACAAAATATTAAAATCAGTATCATTCGATCATGGGAGATGTTGCTTTTTTTCTTACCTTTTTCATTGTCTTGTCTTTATGAGCAGTTGATGGTGGTTGGGGTGAGTGGAATAAATGGAGCCTTTGCACAAAGGCTATCGGTGGTATTCAAACCGGGACTAGAAAATGTGCGAGTCCAAAACCAAGATATGGCGGCAAAACTTGCAGTGGAACCAGAGTAGCTGTGAGGGAGTGTGGAAACATGTCAAGCTGCCATGAAGGTACATGTGTCTATGTTTAATGTGTAATTAAGAGAGAGAATTTAAGGATTCCAAACACAACCTGCAAAACTACACTATCAGTAAAGACAGAAGCTCATAACAGAGAACTACGTGATAAGCTTCTGGTGAAGATTATAAATTTCGTTATAAAGAAACAAAATTAATTATGCTTTGATCGGCTTAACGATGTCACAAATATTATACCACTATTACTGGCTGAGAAATTTTGAAATCTGGAAATTACAGTTGCTGTGGCAACGGGAGGGACGGCATTACCTTGTTGTTGAAACAACGGCGGGCAGCTTTCCCGAATTTGACGACTGTGAAATACACTAATTGAAGTAAAGTTTAGAAATCGCAAACATAAAAAATGGTACGAAGGCGTATTATATCCTTGTACGATCGAGGAAGTTAAGCTAAGAAGTTACCTTGAAGGTAAGCCCGATTTCACTTTAGCCACACTAGGTAAAATTCTTCTGTCGCACTACCAAGAAAAAGGGGCGACTGAAATGTACCAAATGCTCAGTTCTGGGGTTCAAGAGGGTGCTGAAACCCCCGAGGACTTTCTTTTCCGCCTCCTGGACCTTAAGCAGAAAGTACTGTTCGCCTCCCAAGAAGCAGGTTCTGATTTGAAGTATGACCCTAAGCTTGTCCAATGCATGTTCCTACACTCATTGCTAACTGGTTTACAGAGTGACAGTATTAAATCGGAAGTAAAGCCTTACCTTCAAAATGCTGAAGTGACGGATGAAGAACTGTTTGAAAAGCTAAATGAAGCAGTTGGCAATGAAATGGAACGATGTCAATAGCTTGGCCCCCGGCGTGAACAGCACCTGAGACAGAGTCCCCTACCACAAGTAGCTCAAATGGTTTCCTCAGGTGAAAATCAAGGTGTGGCGGAGGGTAAGACCCCGGAAAAGCCAGCAAAAGTCAACTTATTTACTGAAGTTAGAGAGATGAAAGCAGAACTTGCAGCCATTAGGGAGGTCACGCCCCAGGGGTTGCTAGAGTTGCCAAAGAGAAGGTGTGGGTTACAGTTGTGACCATTGCTTCAGTTGTGGAGGGCGTGGACATTTCAGTTACCAGTGTTTCAGACCAAGGTTACAAAGCCCAGAACATTTCCAGGGAAACGGCATGGGGTCGCCACCGCGGGACAGGGGGGCAACCCAGAAGATATATGAACAGTCCCAACAATGCATGAATTGCGGGAAAAGGGAACAACAGGGCAATAGGCACTTACGCTGCTCACAGTGCCATGCCAGCTATTATTGTTCAAAAGTGTGTCAGAGGACACATTGGGAGGAACACAAAAAACTTTGCCAAGCCATTAGAGAGGTGGAATCCAGACAAACCAGGGCAAGTGTTGGAGACATGAATACGTCATTTCCCTCTCATCTAACACTACGACGGCGTACAAAATTGACCAAGTTAGTAGGAAAAAGATGTATGGTAAGCTGTGTACTGCAGGGGAGAAGAGTGGATGCCCTGTGGGATACTGGTGCTCAGGTCTGTGTTATGTCGAAGCGTTGGAAAGAGATTAATTTACCTGAAGAACCAATAAGAGACATCAGTGAGTTACTGGAGGGCGAGGAACTGAATCTTCAAGCTGTAAATGGTACGGAAATTCCATATGATGGTTGGTTCAAGGTAGATTTTCAGCTAGCCGGAAAGAACGAAGGGTCAGAACTATTGACAATTCCCATACTTGTAGGAAGTCAGGATAACCAAGAACATCCCATCATCGGGTTTAATGTCATTGAAGAGGTGATAAAAAGAAATGGGAGTTCTGACGCCCAAAATGTCTTAATGCAAATAGTGAATGATTCATTTCCATCAGTAGTGGGGGGCATGGCAAAATCACTTGTTAACTTCCTTCAAACCAAGCAAAAGGAGGCTGATACCGGGGTGCTTAGAGTTGAAAAGCATGACATACATCTAACACCAGGAGAGACTGTAAGGATTAAGTGTTCAGTGCACTTTAGGCCATTAGAGGAAGATGTACCAGTTGTGTTTGAACCTAAAGAAGACGGGATGTGGCCTGAGGGACTCGAAGTGAAAGAATGCCTTAACCGGATCCAGGCCGGGTCTTCAAGCAGAATATTTATCCCAGTATGCAACCAGACACAGAGGGGGTTAACTCTACGCAAACGTACCGAACTGGGCACGATACAGTTAGTGCATGAAACAGTTAGTGCAGTCTGTTACCCCATTGCCATTCGAAGACAACAAGCAAGGGGAGCCTGAAAGCAGAAGTAGTGTTACAGTGGAAGCTAACATAGGAAATGGAGCAACTGATGGTAA